>CM077630.1:15647500-16058875 GCA_039566895.2 Turritopsis rubra
TTTCTATTCTGTAAAATATATACTCTGTTTACGCTTCATTTCTGCTGTGTTTACCACTTGTTACAAAATACACGGTGTCCGATTGTCCCTAGTTGTTATTAGCCTGCATCATCGCAAACCATCATCATAAACTATTAGAAATTTTTGATATTTTCGTAACATCTTTTCTCGTCAGGATTAAGTAACGTGTGGACGCAATGATTAACATGGTAGAAGAAAACTTGTCCAAATCCTTATATTTAAGACGATTAATGGCCTCTGTTCACACCTCCTTATTCAGAGTATAATGTTAATTTATGAAAACAAACGATGTTTTCGTCTTCATGGAAACAAATCTTTCTAGCAGACATGAAGGCCTGAGCGCTATCCATCTTGTTTTTCTGATGTTGGAAATCCTACCTGCGAATATTTCTAAGCGAATCATCAAGAAATAGATGAGTTACTGTTTTGATATGTCTCGATGATTAGTTATTAATATGTATTTTTACGGATTAAAAGTGTTCGATTATCAAGTCCAATTTGCTCTGCGATGATTCCTTCATTACAGTGTAGTTACACGAGTTTTATTTCTTGCCATTGTCCTTGAAGTACGTCTTGAGCTAGGATATAATGGCGTATAAGTAGTAATGGCAAATGTAACGATGAAATTCATCTACAATTCAAGCGTAAAGCTGGTATGAGTGTCCTTTTATACTTCGTGTACTTGTATGAAGTAAAATTTTATATAATGAATCAAAGATATCATATTTGTTTGCTTTTGATTATATAAAATATGAGGGGTGATTTATATCGGACGAAATGAATCATGATTTAGTGAATCTACTTCTAATCGATTGAAAAAACATTGAAATATGAAACACGAATTTACTGTCGAGCTTACAACAGAGATAACTCAAATTTACAGTCTATCGGTTGCTTCTCGGTTTCTTGTTTACCTAAAGCGTGTTATTTGAGACATAATCTGGATCGTAAAAAACAATATAAAACAGCAGTTAGTTTTTTCGTAACAGATTTTTTTTTTGAAAGGAAAATTGGTTGGATGAAAGCTTTCAAAGAAGGTGATGTTTTCTGTAAGTTCAACTTTTATGAATTGTTCTCAAATTTGTCACAGAAATTTAGTTTCATTTTTTAACCTGTGAAGCTTGAAAAGACAGTTTCTCCCTATTTTTCGCGTTTATCGACTGCTTCCAAATTGTATAAAAATCTTCTATTTAAAAAAAGCACAAGTTTTGTATTTACAGTGAAGCAAGAGAAAAAATATCTAGGAAAATATTTTGCATGGTCCCAACGAAACTGTGCTTATCTCCGAAAACATTTTTTAAAATTTTTCCTCAGGCATAGTATGGTTGTAGGAATACTTATGACGTCATGACCACAAAGTCTCATCAGGTTTCATACAATACAGATAAGAAATAGCTATAGTAAAAATTAGGCGTTGTCCTTCTGTCGTCCTTCTGTCGATTGTAACAAGAGTGCATTTATTATTATTTTGAACAATTTTCGCTGTTCTGGCTTTATTTATTTATTTATTTATTTTGAGAATTCAAGATTATAATTTACCGGTTTATTTATTACGAATTCATTTAAGTTCAATTTTATCACTTACAAACTAAAGTGAGGAACAAATTAAAGGAGAGGTTTCATTAAAGGAGAGGTTTCATTCTCGTGATTTCTTCCACGAGCCAATTTTTTATGTTGACTATTGAAAAAGAACCCTTTGAAAGAATTATCACAGCAAGACCACGTTTGTGTGCACGGTTTACACTGAATAAATATTGGTAGCATACACCAGTAGTCGAAGAAAATACGAATTCAATTTAACATTCTGAATTTCCTAACTATATATATAAATATAAATATGCTTTTCCAAGAAGGACAACATAGTTTTGATACGAGAGGAAAACCAATGATCTCTATGGAAGGAGGTTTGGGAAATGTTTCTTTTAATTGTGGGAAAACTTTCTGCAAAATCATTTAAAATTTCACATCTCAAACAATGCACTGAAACATCGAGAAAAAACGGCAGATTTTTTTTTTGATAACAGAAATTAATATTTTCAAACTTCATATATATTGAAACATATGATCGCTGGGTTTATATTTCACATCGAGGTTGTTTTTTATTTTTATTTTGATGGAAAGAAGTGCTTATCTTTGGCCATAGAGAATTCGTTCAACTGTTAATATGGTGTGTGCGACGTATGACTTTTAGAATTTCTTAAATGAAAAAATTCCAGACCAGTCCTTCTATTTTTGTTGTTTATCGAATCTAAAGATGTTGCATTTTTTTTTTTTTTTAAATAACAAAGTTGTTGAATAACACATGGCTTTGTCAACTATGTCAACTTTGAATCGTTGGAAAATAAATAAAACGTTTAAAAACATTTTGGGGAGTGTTATGGAATGTTTAAGCCTCCGTTGCAGATATTTTTTTAATTATTAACTGAGTATTTAAGTTTGGTATTAAAGCACGGAGGAGATTCTGAGACTACTGAAAATATTTTAATTGTTATGTTTAATTATGCATCAATATAATTTAGAATTTCGCAGTCAACTAAATCTACAAAAAGATTTTCTGCAAGTTGAGACGGTTTCCACGATCATTATCTTCTATACGTAGTTTTATTCAAAACAAATCAAGGTTTACTTAACGCAAGGTGAATTTAAAATGTTGTGTTGTACTTAATATCTGAGATATTCTTTGATGGTGAAATTGCGGTCTGTGTAACAATGTTAACGCGGGAGGATTAATACATTTTATTGCGTCACACGTAGAAACCAGTCTGCGTTCAAAGTTAGGTGTTTCTCAATGGGAGGATTGATGAATGTAGTCATGCTTTCGACGATGTTGTTATTTTTTTAAAAATTGGTTTTTTATCACTTGTTCATTTTTTATTTGTGCTAAATGTTGTCCGAAAATGTTTATTTTTAATATGGCAAGTTACGTGATGGCGTTACATTGTGTAAAGGTGTTTGTATATAAACTATGGACAAGAAAAATTCGTGATTTCCTGCAAGTGTTTTAGTTATGTGGATGGATAGGTGGATGGATAGGTGGAGTTTAAAAAGTTGAACTTTGTGCAGAGCTTTTAACACTTTATTATAAGTGTTAAATTAAATAGAGTATATGTTATTCTGGGTTTATTCAAAATTATGAAACGAATTTGTTGTGAACAGTTTGTTCTCCTCATGTTATGTTTTTTTCATGGCAGGTTGTAGATTTAAGCTTCTCTCTGTCTATCTTTCTCTGTGAAAGTTCCTCTTAAGCTTGTTGTTGTTGTTGTTGTTGTTGTTGTTGTTGTTGTTGTTGTTGTTGTTGTTGTTGTTGTTGTTGTTCCTATTTCTACTTCTGCTTTTGGGCTAGCTTTCCACAATCTTATTTCCGTGTAACACGGCCTTCGCGATCTTTAAATATTTGCATCACTATTAAATAATGTAAGGGTACAATGTAAACGGAACTTTGGCGAGAGTCAATATTTATCTTTCCAAATCTTTATTCAAACAAACGCCTTTATTAGGATGGAACGTAATGTAGAAGGGGCTTTATTTCTTTATTACTTCGTTGACCATGATCAAACTGTCAAAAACTTATTTTTTGCAGATTAACATTGTATTCTAAACCAATCAAACTAGATTCTAAAAGATAAAACATTTTTCTGGTTATTTTTTTCATAAATACTAAAAATCACGAATTTAGTTTCACGTGATCTGTTGCTTAACCAACCACGTGATCTGTTGCTTAAACAAAACAATTGATTTAGCTGGTTTGTAACTTACCGCAATGTTCGTAAGCACTACTTCTCAGCTAGAATGAATGTAGGATTTCTATTTTTTTTAAGTGTTTACATCTGGACAATGACATTTCAGCGATTTGTGGTCGCATTTGTTATCGCACGGCAAATATAGACATGTCGTAACATTATTTATTGTTGCTATTGACGTAAATGATTAATAAATAAATAAATTTGGAACATGGTTTTGCCGTAGTTACACGTTTTGCGAAATCATATCATATACACCGTTACATAGATGGAAAGTGTTAATGAACTCCATGGTTACATATAGTAATCTCGCGCATAAAGTTTGACGTGTTATTTTGACGTGTCGTTTTGTTTGATGTACTCTTTCCAGATGATATGATCGTGTGTGAGAATAACATTTCCACCTTTTGTAGCATGAATTAAGTCATGATCATTTTATAAACCAGAACCCAAGCTTCATGAAATGTGAAAGACAGTTAACTTATGCCATCTTTCAGCTCTGTCTTTAATGCAATCTTTAGAAACTCTCTTCGCTATTCCAGTCGAAAACACGAGGTTATTTTCAGGCTGAGCACATCACACGATTTACTAAAGCCTTACTCATGACGTCACTCATGACGTCACTCATGACGTCACTCATGACATGTATAAATTCTTTTACTTTTCTTCTGTGTTTTTATAAAATATTTTTATCAAATCTTAAAATTTATATCAAAATCAAAATTTATTCTTTCTTTATAATCATTTATTCATTATTTTTATGTTCTTCATGCTTAAAGCCCGTTTAATACCCGTTTAATATTTCGCATTTTTTCGTTAAATTGTGTGTTGAGCATGCGCGAGAGGAATTTGATCTTCATTAATTGGCTCCAATTAATAAAAAAATAAAAATTAATAAATAAATATATTAAAATATAAAACAAGTTTTTCAATTTATTCCAATTCAATTTTATATTCTACACCTCCAGAGAACAACAACAACAACAACAACAACAACAACAACAACAACAACAACAACAACATTACTGTAAATTAAAATTCTATGTGTTTTATCCATTTGCACTCCTTCGCAAGCTATAATTTTAAATCACCAAAACCTCTCTTATAGCTCATTATTGTTATTGCGTTTGTAAATCTCTATGGAGTCACAACGATTGCGTTTACGTCCAGAAGGGCGTCTTTGGCTATTGTTTTGATCACGTGATTTGTTGATTGGTAATTAAAATTCTTTTGACGAAGAGAATGATTCATTTAAGCTTCGATTGACACCATGGTTATTAAGTGAAAAGGGATTATTTGCAATCAAATTGCTAAGAAAATCTTTACTTTAGTTGTTAGAGTAACATTTATGTACAAAGGATGTTAACTTGAATTTGTGTCAAGTTGTTTATGAGTAGATAAAGGTTTCAGTGCGCATGTTCTAATATACGATTGAAGAAGAATTTTAATGTCATATCTGCTAAATTAAGTTCAAGGATTGCTTCACTTTTTTATATGGATTAAGTGGATTACAGTTTGTCGAGCAGGAAATCATCAATACATATTTCAATGATTACTTTTTTATGCATTTAAAGTTTGTCTCGTATCTGCAAACCTGTATTTATAACCTTTATTCATAAAATTGCTATTTCTCGTTGCTATTATTAAAATGAGCTTAAACTTTTCCAGTAAATTAATGAATTAAAATGTCAAAAAGGTTTTCTTCGAGTTTGGTGATCCCCGAGAAGACTATCCGTTCCTCATTGACTGTCTATCATGATTCTAACAAAAGTCCAAGGTCACCGAAAACCTTTGTAAGTATTCGTAAAATCTAGTGGAAGCAGGCAGCTTATTCAGGAAGCATATAGGCCATCATGATTTTATTTAAATGTCTCTGAGATCTGTCTTTGTAATAACTAATTTACTAAAGATAACAAGAAAAGCTGCACAAGAATTTTACATTCTATTAATTGGACGATAACACTAAATGCCTCGATAATTATATTCGTTTAGAAAGTTCATCGAATTAAGTGATTTTACAATGATCTTTCTAAATCTATATTCTAAAACATGTGACATAAGAATGCGTCAGAATCGCATCGAATTTGTTCTGCAAAATACGCTTATATAACTTGCCTCTTTGCTTTTTAGGGAACACCTTCTTTAGAAGTGTCTACTTCATCTTCAGCTGTCCACTTTGATCTTCCCACCAGTGGCGGGGTAAGTATCCAATCCTTAAAAAAACCAATTCAACTAGTTACTTGATAAAAATGCTGAAATTTCTTTATTCTTATTTCAGGTAGAAGACTTGGCTCCACCTTCTAAAAAATCTCTGGTTGTCGAAGAAACGTATTCAGAACACAGAGTTGCAGACGAAGAAACAGTTGCTGCTTCCTTTATTTGTAAGTAATCTACTTTCAAATTCAATTTCCACAGTGATTTATTTTCCTATGCATGGTTCATTTAACCTTAATGCTTATTATTTGGGTTCACTCAATCCCAGGGTGAGAAATCCCCTAAGTTAAGTATGGACACACATTAATAACAATATTGTATACATTCAAGTGTGTTTATCCTGTTATAAGATTCGATAATAAATAAATACTAATTTCGATATATCGAAAGTCAGAATCTATGAGGCTTAACACTTGTGTTAAAATCCCTCAAAAATGTGTGGGGAGTTAACTAAAGAAAAGATCGGGAAAACAAATTGTTCTACACCAATTCTAAAGCCATATTGTATCATATTGTATCATATTGTATCATATTGTATCATATTGTATCATATTGTATCATATTGTATCATATTGTATCATATTGTATCATATTGTATCATTGTTGTATTCGGTGTGCTTTAAAGAGCTCTTCGTCAGGAGTCAAGTAATTACTAGCCTAACTTAAATACAACCACACGCTTCTTTATCCAAGTATATGGTAAGCAGTTACTCAGGCCAAGCAAGTAATACACCATTCTATTGCTTTTGATAAGGGGTACCAATTCTCTCTTGTATATATTCTTATAGCTAATGTCGAATCGTTACCTGAAATGGATATAGAAGTTAATACAAATGCAGAGGTTAAAGTTCCCATCGAAATAGAAGAGAAAGATAAAAAAGAAAAGAAGAAGAAGAAGAAAAAGAAGAAGAGGGGTTTCTTTGAAAAAGTTGGAGATTTTTTCGATGGTTCATCTTCATCATCTTCATCATCCAGTGAAGATGAGAAAGAAAATAAAGTAAGGACTGTTTTAGTTTCGTGTTGTTGTAACATGTTGCTTTCTGACATGGAATGTTTTAGTTTCGTGTTGTTGTAACATGTTGCTTTCTGACATGGAATGTTTTAATTTCGTGTTGTTGTAACATGTTGCTTTCTGACATGGAATTTTTAAAATGTATCAGAAATTGTTTTTTGAACGACTTTGAAAGAATCTTGTTGGTTGTTTTAATTAAGTTATTCAGTTAGGGGGTGCAAATACCCCGACGAAACTCAAACAACTGGCTTGTCTATGACACCGATTCAGTGGTATGCATTTTATTTCAGGATAAAACGAAAAAGTCAAAAAAAGCACAGAAGCCGGATTTTGACGCGAAAATCGCTGGAAACTTATCAGGAGACATATCAGGTGATGTTAATATTGCCGCTCCATCTGTTGTCGCACCTACAATAGATGGATCTGGTATCTCATTAAACATCTCCGAGAAGACTCCTATCGTGGAAGAATCGTTTGAAGAAAACAGAAAAGCTGATATTACTATCCCGCACTTCGAAGCAAGCACAAACAGTGACCTTAAAGTAATTAATTTTTCTATCTTCTCTAAGTAACCAAAAGAGACACTCATTCGTCTAATTTCACATTCAATCATGAATTAACTTGTCCAACAAATATAAAGATAAGTTCGACATTAAAACTACTTAACGATTTCTTCCACGTTTTTTTTCTTCAATAGTTTCAAAACGGAATTCCTGGCACGGAAGAAGAAGTGATCGGTGTGCTAGATATTGGAACTGTTGAATGTGCGCCGGACGATAGTAAGAGCCAACTAATTTCTTTTAAAAAAATATCTAATAATGAAAAAAGGCAATCTGCTCACGCGACGACTAATTTCTTTGCAGGAAAAACCTTCCCTAATTTTGAATCGTACGAAGAAGAAATCGTTATGCCAGAAGTCCAGTCAGAAGTAGAAGCATTGCCATTTGATTTCAACGATGGTAAGAGAGAACTTATTTCTTTTAAAAAAAATATCAAATCATCAAAAAAGCCAACCTGCTCACACGACGACTAATTTCTTTGCAGGAAAAACCTTCCCTAATTTTGAATCGCATGAAGAAGAAATCGTTATGCCAGAAGTCCAGTCAGAAGTAGAAGCTTTGCCATTTGATTTCAAAGATACATATGGCGCTTCGGCAGACATAGAAATTAATACCAATACAGAAAGTGACAAAGACGTAGCAGCTTCTGGCTTCTTTTCATCAGTTGGTGGTTTTGTAAAAACAGCACTTTGGGGATCAGATGATGACAACAGCCAGGTAAATACATATGGATGCGGGAGCGAAAAACTTGAAGCAGAAATAAATGGACCAGATATCAACACACCAGATATCAACACACCATCCTTAGGAGGATTTGATGGTGGTTTTGGTGGAAATGTAGGAGGTGATGTGAAAGGTCCTGAAATAGATGTACCATCAGCAGATATCAGTGGAAGTATGAAAGGACCAAGTGGTGACAACAACATGCCATCGTTAGGTGGTTTTGCTGGTGGTTTTGGCGGAAGCCTCGGAGGTGATGTGAAAGGCCCTGAAATAGATGTACCATCAGCGGATATCAGTGGAGGTATGAAAGGACCAAGTGGTGACATCAACATGCCATCGTTTGGTGGTTTTGGAGGTGGTTATGGTGGAAGCCTAGGAGGTGATGTGAAAGGCCCAGAAATAGATGTACCATCCGCAGATATCAGTGGGGGTATCAAAGGACCAAGTGGTGACATCAACATGCCATCTTTAGGTGGTTTTGGTGGTGGTTTTGGTGGAAGCCTCGGAGGTGATGTGAAAAGCCCTGAAATAGATGTACCATCAGCGGATATCAGTGCAGGCATGAAAGGACCAAGTGGTGACATCCACATGCCATCGTTAGGGGGTTTCGGTGCTGGTTTTGGTGGAAGCCTCGGAGGTGATGTGAAAGGCCCAGAAATAGATGTACCATCTGCAGATATCAGTGGAGGTATCAAAGGACCAAGTGTTGACGTCAACATGCCATCGTTAGGTGGTTTTGGTGGTGGTTTTGGTGGAAGTCTAGGAGGTGATGTGAAAGGCCCTGAAATAGATGTGCCATCAGCAGATATCAGTGGAGGTATCAATGGACCAAGTGCTGACATCAACATGCCATCGTCAGGTGGTTTTGGTGGTGGTTTTGGCGGTGGTTTTGGCGGAAGCCTCGGAGGTGATGTGAAAGGCCCAGAAATAGATGTACCATCTAGAAATATCAGTGGAGGTATCAAAGGACCAAGTGGTGACATCAACGTCCCTTCCTTAGGAGGTTTTGGTGGTGGTTTTGATGGAAGCCTAAGAGGTGATGTGAAAGGCCCTGAAATAGATGTACCATCAGCGGATATCAGTGGAGGTATGAAAGGACCAAGTGGTGACATACACGTGCCTTCCTTAGGAGGTTTTGGTGGTGGTTTTGGTGGAAGCCTAGGAGGTGATGTGAAAGGCCCTGAAATAGATGTACCATCAGCGGATATTAGTGCAGGTATGAAAGGACCAACTGGTGACATCAACGTGCCATCGTTAGGTGGTTTTGGAGGTGGTTTTGGTGGAAGCCTAGGAGGTGATGGGAAAGGCCCTGAAATAGATGTACCATCAGCGGATATCAGTGGAGGTATGAAAGGACCAAGTGGTGACATCAACGTGCCATCGTTAGGTGGTTTTGGAGGCGGTTTTGGTGGAAGACAAGGAGGTGATATGAAAGGTCCTGAAATAGATGTACCATCAGCGGATATCAGAGGAGGTATGAAAGGACCAAGTGGTGACATCAACGTGCCGTCGTTAGGTGGTTTTGCAGGTGGTTTTGGTGGAAGTCCAGGAGGTGATGTGAAAGGCCCAGAAATAGATGTACCATCAGCGGATATCAGTGGAGGTATTAAAAGACCAAGTGGTGACATCAACGTGCCATCGTTAGGTGGTGTTGGTGGTGGTTTTGGCGGAAGCCTAGGAAGTGATGTGAAAGGCCCTGAAATAGATGTACCATCAGCAGATATCAGTGTAGGTATGAAAGGACCAAGTGGTGACATCAACATGCCATCGTTAGGTGGTTTTGGTGGTGGCTTCGGCGGAAGCTTTGGAGGTGATGTGAAAGGCCCAGAAACAGATGAACCATCTGGAGATATCAGTGGAGGTATCAAAGGACCAAGTGGTGACATCAACATGCCATCGTTAGGTGGTTTTGGTGGCGGTTTTGGCGGAAGCCTAGGAGGTGATGTGAAAGGCCCTGAAATAGATGTACCATCAGGGGATATCAGTGCAGGAATGAAAGGACCAAACGGTGACATCAACATGCCATCCTTAGGAGGTTTTGGTGGTGGTTTTGGTGGAAGCTTAGGAGGTGATGTGAAAGGCCCTGAAATAGACCTTCCATCAGCAGATATCAGTGGAGGTATAAAAGCACCAAGTGGTGATATCAACACGCCATCATTAGGTGGTTTTGGTGGTGGTTTTGGTGGAAGCCTAGGAGGTGATGTGAAAGGCCCTGAAATAGATGTACCATCAGCGGATATCAGTGCAGGTATGAAAGGACCAAGTGGTGACATCAACGTGCAATCGTTAGGTGGTTTTGGAGGCGGTTTTGGTGGAAGCCTAGGCGGAGATGGGAAAGGCCCTGAAATAGATGTACCATCAGCGGATATCAGTGCAGGTATGAACGGACCAAGTGGTGACATCAACCTGCCATCGTTAGGTGGTTTTGGTGGTGGTTTTGGTGGAAGCCTAGGAGGTGATGTGAAAGGCCCTGAAATAGATGTACCATCAGGGGATATCAGTGCAGGTATGAAAGGACCAAACGGTGACATCAACATGCCATCCTTAGGAGGTTTTGGTGGTGGTTTTGGTGGAAGCTTAGGAGGTGATGTGAAAGGCCCTGAAATAGACCTTCCATCAGCAGATATCAGTGGAGGTATAAAAGCACCATGTGGTGATATCAACACGCCATCGTTAGGTGGTTTTGGTGGTGGTTTTGGTGGAAGCCTAGGAGGAGATGTGAAAGGCCCTGAAATAGACGTTCCATCATCAGATATCAGTGGAGGTATAAAAGGACCAAGTGGTGATATGAACATGCCATCGTTAGGAGGTTTTGGTGGTGGTTTTGGTGGAAGCCTAGGAGGTGATGTGAAAGGCCCTGAAATAGATGTACCATCAGCGGATATCAGTGCAGGTATGAAAGGACCAAGTGGTGACATCAACGTGCCATCGTTAGGTGGTTTTGGAGGTGGTTTTGGTGGAAGCCTAGGAGGTGATGTGAAAGACCCTGAAATGGATGTACCATCAGCGGATATCAGTGCAGGTATGAAAGGACCAAGTGGTGACATCAATGTGCCATCGTTAGGTGGTTTTGGAGGTGGTTTTGGTGGAAGCCTAGGAGGTGATGTGAAAGGCCCAGAAATAGATGTACCATCAGCGGATATCAGTGCAGGCATTAAAGGACCAAGTGGTGACATCAACATGCCATCGTTAGGTGGTTTTGGTGGTGGTTTTGGTGGGACCCTAGGAGGTGATGTTAAAGGCCCTGAAATAGATGTACCATCAGCGGATATCAGTGGAGGTATAAAAGGACCAAGTGGTGACATCGACGTGCCATCGTTAGGTGGTTTTGGAGGTGGTTTTGGTGGAAGCCTAGGAGGTGATGTGAAAGGCCCAGAAATAGATGTACCATCAGCGGATATCAGTGCAGGCATTAAAGGACCAAGTGGTGACATCAACATGCCATCGTTAGGTGGTTTTGGTGGTGGTTTTGGTGGGACCCTAGGAGGAGACTTGAGAGGCCCAGAAATAGATGTACCATCAGCGGATATCAGTGGAGGTATAAAAGGACCAAGTAGTGACATCAACGCGCCATCATTAGGAGGTTTTGGTGGTGGTTTTGGTGGAAGCCTAGGAGGTGATGTTAAAGGCCCTGAAATAGATGTACCATCAGCGGATATCAGTGGAGGTATAAAAGGACCAAGTGGTGACATCGACGTGCCATCGATAGGTGGTTTTGGTGGTGGTTTTGGTGGAAGCCTAGGAGGTGATGTGAAAGGCCCTGAAATAGACCTTCCATCAGCAGATATCAGTGGAGGTATAAAAGCACCAAGTGGTGATATCAACATGCCATCTTTAGGTGGTTTTGGTGGTGGATTTGGTGGAAGCCTAGGAGGAGATGTGAAAGGCCCTGAAATAGACGTTCCATCATCAGATATCAGTGGAGGTATAAAAGGACCAAGTGGTGATATGAACATGCCATCGTTAGGTGGTTTTGGTGGTGGTTTTGATGGAAGCCTAGGCGGAGATGTGAAAGGCCCTGAAATAGACGTTCCATCAGCAGATATCAGTGGAGGTATAAAAGGACCAAGTGGTGATATCAACATGCCATCGTTGGATGACGTAGACTTAAAGGAACCAGATCTGTCAAAAAACCAAAAAGGAAGAGGAAGTTTTAAATTTGGTTTAAAATTTCCACATTTAAGATCTTCGGGCAAAAAGAAAAAGTCAGAGAAACACGGTGAAAAAAGCATCGATCTCTCGGACGAAACTGATGTGAAAGGTCCAGATCTTGGTGGTGGGGTTGGTTTTGGAATTGGTATTGGAGGAGGATCCCATTCCTCAGATGAGGGAGACAGCAAAGAGAAGAAGAAAAAAGATAAAAAAGGGAAAGGTGGTTTCGGATTCAAGTTACCCAAGTTTCATGGACCCAACTTTGGTGGCAGTGGAAAAGGTGGTATTGATGTTGATGCACCAGATGCCGATTTAGATGGCAAAATGAAATTGGGAGGGGGCGTAGACGTCAATGTACCAGATGCCAACGCCACGTTAGAAGCACCAGATTTAGATGTTAAAGCAGGAGTCGGTGGTGATCTACCTGATGCTGATTTAAATTTAAAAGGCCCTGATGTTGATCTTAAAGCTGACATGGATCTGTCAGGAGGTGCAGATTTTAAAGGTCCTGATCTTGGCGGCGGTGTTGGATTCGGAATCGGAGGAAGGAGAGGATCTCATTCCTCAGAAGAGGGAGATGACAAAGACAAAAAGAAGAAGGATAAGAAAGGCAAAAGTGGTTTCGGTTTCAAGTTACCCAAATTCCATGGGCCCAACTTTGGTGGCAGTGGAAAAGGTGGTATTGATATTGATGCACCAGATGCCGATTTAGATGGCAAAATGAAATTGGGAGGGGGTGTAGACGTCAATGTACCAGATGCCAACGCCACGTTAGAGGCACCAGATTTAGATGTAAAAGCAGGAGTCGGTGGTGATCTACCTGATGCTGATTTAAATTTAAAAGGCCCTAATGTTGATCTTAAAGGTGACATGGATCTGTCAGGAGGTGCAGATTTTAAAGGTCCTGATCTTGGTGGCGGTATTGGATTCGGAATCGGAGGAAGGAGAGGATCTCATTCCTCAGAAGAGGGAGATGACAAAGACAAAAAGAAGAAGGATAAGAAAGGGAAAGGTGGTTTCGGATTCAAGTTACCCAAGTTTCATGGACCCAACTTTGGTGGCAGTGGAAAGGGTGGTATTGATATTGATGCACCAGATGCCGATTTAGATGGCAAAATGAAATTGGGAGGGGGTGTAGACGTCAATCTACCAGATGCCAACGCAATGTTAGAGGCACCAGATTTAGATGTTAAAGCAGGAGTCGGTGGTGATCTACCTGGCTGCTGATTTAAATTTAAAAGGCCCTGATGTTGATCTTAAAGCTGACATGGATCTGTCAGGAGGTGCAGATTTTAAAGGTCCTGATCTTGGCGGCGGTATTGGGTTCGGAATCGGAGGAAGGAGAGGATCTCATTCCTCAGAAGAGGGAGATGACAAAGACAAAAAGAAGAAGGATAAGAAAGGCAAAAGTGGTTTCGGTTTCAAGTTACCCAAATTCCATGGGCCCAACTTTGGTGGCAGTGGAAAGGGTGGTATTGATATTGATGCACCAGATGCCGATTTAGATGGCAAAATGAAATTGGGAGGGGGTGTAGACGTCAATGTACCAGATGCCAACGCCACGTTAGAGGCACCAGATTTAGATGTTAAAGCTGGAGTCGGTGGTGATCTACCTGATGCTGATTTAAATTTAAAAGGCCCTGATGTTGATCTTAAAGGTGAGATGGATCTGTCAGGAGGTGCAGATTTTAAAGGTCCTGATCTTGGCGGCGGTATTGGATTCGGAATCGGAGGAAGGAGAGGATCTCATTCCTCAGAAGAGGGAGATGACAAAGACAAAAAGAAGAAGGATAAGAAAGGGAAAGGTGGTTTCGGATTCAAGTTACCCAAGTTTCATGGACCCAACTTTGGTGGCAGTGGAAAGGGTGGTATTGATATTGATGCACCAGATGCCGATTTAGATGGCAAAATGAAATTGGGAGGGGGTGTAGACGTCAATCTACCAGATGCCAACACCACGTTAGAGGCACCAGATTTAGATGTTAAAGCAGGAGTCGGTGGTGATCTACCTGATGCTGATTTAAATTTAAAAGGCCCTGATGTTGATCTTAAAGGTGACATGGATCTGTCAGGAGGTGCAGATTTTAAAGGTCCTGATCTTGGCGGCGGTATTGGATTCGGAATCGGAGGAAGGAGAGGATCTCATTCCTCAGAAGAGGGAGATGACAAAGACAAAAAGAAGAAGGATAAGAAAGGGAAAGGTGGTTTCGGATTCAAGTTACCCAAGTTTCATGGACCCAACTTTGGTGGCAGTGGAAAGGGTGGTATTGATATTGATGCACCAGATGCCGATTTAGATGGCAAAATGAAATTGGGAGGGGGTGTAGACGTCAATGTACCAGATGCCAACGCCACGTTAGAGGCACCAGATTTAGATGTTAAAGCTGGAGTCGGTGGTGATCTACCTGATGCTGATTTAAATTTAAAAGGCCCTGATGTTGATCTTAAAGGTGAGATGGATCTGTCAGGAGGTGCAGATTTTAAAGGTCCTGATCTTGGCGGCGGTATTGGATTCGGAATCGGAGGAAGGAGAGGATCTCATTCCTCAGAAGAGGGAGATGACAAAGACAAAAAGAAGAAGGATAAGAAAGGGAAAGGTGGTTTCGGATTCAAGTTACCCAAGTTTCATGGACCCAACTTTGGTGGCAGTGGAAAGGGTGGTATTGATATTGATGCACCAGATGCCGATTTAGATGGCAAAATGAAATTGGGAGGGGGTGTAGACGTCAATCTACCAGATGCCAACACCACGTTAGAGGCACCAGATTTAGATGTTAAAGCAGGAGTCGGTGGTGATCTACCTGATGCTGATTTAAATTTAAAAGGCCCTGATGTTGATCTTAAAGGTGACATGGATCTGTCAGGAGGTGCAGATTTTAAAGGTCCTGATCTTGGCGGCGGTATTGGATTCGGAATCGGAGGAAGGAGAGGATCTCATTCCTCAGAAGAGGGAGATGACAAAGACAAAAAGAAGAAGGATAAGAAAGGGAAAGGTGGTTTCGGATTCAAGTTACCCAAGTTTCATGGACCCAACTTTGGTGGCAGTGGAAAAGGTGGTATTGATATTGATGCACCAGATGCCGATTTAGACGGCAAAATGAAATTGGGAGGGGGTGTAGACGTCAATGTACCAGATGCCAACGCCACGTTAGAGGCACCAGATTTAGATGTTAAAGCAGGAGTCGGTGGTGATCTACCTGATGCTGATTTAAATTTAAAAGGCCCTGATGTTGATCTTAAAGGTGAGATGGATCTGTCAGGAGGTGCAGATTTTAAAGGTCCTGATCTTGGCGGCGGTATTGGATTCGGAATCGGAGGAAGGAGAGGATCTCATTCCTCAGAAGAGGGAGATGACAAAGACAAAAAGAAGAAGGATAAGAAAGGGAAAGGTGGTTTCGGATTCAAGTTACCCAAGTTTCATGGACCCAACTTTGGTGGCAGTGGAAAAGGTGGTATTGATGTTGATGCACCAGATGCCGATTTAGATGGCAAAATGAAATTGGAAGGGGGCGTAGACGTCAATGTACCTGATGCTAGCGCCACGTTAGAGGCACCAGATTTAGATGTTAAAGCTGGAGTCGGTGGTGATCTACCTGATGCTGATTTAAATTTAAAAGGCCGTGATGTTGATCTTAAAGGTGACGTGGATCTATCAGGAGGTGCAGATTTTGAAGGTCCTGATCTTAGTGGCGGGATTGGATTCGGAATCGGAGGAAGGAGAGGATCTCATTCTTCAGAAGACGGAGATGACAAAGACAAAAAGAAGAAGGATAAGAAAGGCAAAAGTGGTTTCGGTTTCAAGTTACCCAAATTCCATGGTCCCAACTTTGGTGGCAGTGGAAAAGGTGGTGTCGATGTTGATGCACCAGATGCTGATTTAGATGGCAATATGAAATTGGGAGGGGGTGTAGACGTTAATGTACCTGAAGCCAACGCCACGTTAGATGCACCAGATTTAGAAGTCAAAGGAGGAGTCGGTGGTGATCTACCTGATGCTGATTTAAATCTGAAAGGTCCCGATGTTGATCTTAAAGGTCCTGACCTTGGTGGCGGCATTGGATTCGGAATCGGAGGAAGAAGGGGGTCTCATTCCTCAGAAGAGGGAGAAGACAAAGACAAAAAGAAGAAAGATAAGAAAGGCAAAGGTGGTTTCGGTTTTAAGTTACCCAAGTTCCATGGACCCAACTTTGGCGGCTACGGTAAAGGAGGTATCGATGTTGATGCACCAGACGCTGATTTAGAT
Organism: Turritopsis rubra; assembly: GCA_039566895.2. Taxonomy (NCBI): domain Eukaryota; kingdom Metazoa; phylum Cnidaria; class Hydrozoa; order Anthoathecata; family Oceaniidae; genus Turritopsis; species Turritopsis rubra. Next base: position 15,664,166 of record CM077630.1, read on the forward strand.
GGTAAAGTTAAGTTGGGAGGCGGTGTAGACGTCAATGTACCTGATGCCAAAGCCAAGATTGATGCACCAGATGCTGAATTGGAAGCAGCAGTTGGAGGTGATACACCTGATATGGATCTAAATTTGAAAGGTCCAGATGTTGATCTTAAAAGTGACATGGCCTTGTCCGGAGATGCCGATGTGAAAGGTCCTGATCTTGGTGGTGACATTGGATTCGGATTCGGTCGCAGTAAAGATTCTCATTCTTCTGATGATGGGGACCACAAAGACAAGAAGAAGAAAGATAAGAAAAGTAAAAGTGGTTTCAGTTTCAAGTTGCCAAAGTTCCATGGGCCTCATTTTGGCGGTAGTGGGAAAGCAGGTGTCGATGTTAATGCACCAGACGCTGATTTAGATGGTAAAGTTAAGTTGGGAGGCGGTGTAGACGTCAATGTACCCGACGCCAAAGCCAAGTTAGATGCACCAGATGTCGATTTGAAAGCAGGAGTCGGTGGTATCCTACCTGATGCTGATCTGAATTTAAAAGGTCCAGAAGTTGATCTGAAAGGTGACATGGACTTGTCAGGAGGTGGTGATATCAAGGGTCCTGATCTTGGTGGTGGTATTGGATTCGGAATTGGAGGTAGAAAAGGATCCCATTCTTCTTCTGATGACGACGACAAAGATAAGAAGAAGAAGAAAAGTAAGAAAGGTAAAGGTGGTTTCGGTTTCAAGTTACCCAAGTTCCATGGGCCCAACTTTGGCGGCAGTGGTAAAGGAGGTATCGATGTTGATGTACCAGAGGCTGATTTAGATGGCAAAGTTGAGTTGGGAGGCGGTGTAGACGTCAATGTACCTGATGCCAAAGCCAATTTAGATGCACCAGATGTCGATTTGAAAGCAGGAGTCGGTGGTGACCTACCTGATGCTGATCTGAATTTAAAAGGTCCAGGCGTTGATCTTAAAGGAGACGTGGACTTGTCAGGAGGTGGCGATATTAAAGGTCCTGATCTTGGTGGTGGTATTGGATTCGGAATGGGAGGTAGAAAAGGATCCCATTCTTCATCTGATGACGACAAGAAAGATAAGAAGAAGAAAGGTAAGAAAGGAAAAGGTGGTTTCGGTTTCAAGTTACCCCAGTTCCATGGGCCCAACTTTGGCGGCAGCGGAAAAGGTGGTATCGATGTTGATGCACCAGACGCTGATTTAGATGGTAAAGTTAAGTTGGGAGGCGGTGTAAACGTCAATGTACCCGACGCCAAAGCCAAGTTAGATGCACCAGATGTCGATTTGAAAGCAGGAGTCGGTGGTATTCTACCTGATGCTGATCTGAATTTAAAAGGTCCAGAAGTTGATCTTAAAGGTGACATGGACTTGTCAGGAGGTGGTGATATCAAGGGTCCTGATCTTGGTGGTGGTATTGGATTCGGAATTGGAGGTAGAAAAGGATCCCATTCTTCTTCTGATGACGACGACAAAGATAAGAAGAAGAAGAAAAGTAAGAAAGGTAAAGGTGGTTTCGGTTTCAAGTTACCCAAGTTCCATGGGCCCAACTTTGGCGGCAGTGGTAAAGGAGGTATCGATGTTGATGTACCAGAGGCTGATTTAGATGGCAAGGTTGAGTTGGGAGGCGGTGTAGACGTCAATGTACCTGATGCCAAAGCCAATTTAGATGCACCAGATGTCGATTTGAAAGCAGGAGTCGGTGGTGACCTACCTGATGCTGATCTGAATTTAAAAGGTCCAGGCGTTGATCTTAAAGGAGACGTGGACTTGTCAGGAGGTGGCGATATTAAAGGTCCTGATCTTGGTGGTGGTATTGGATTCGGAATGGGAGGTAGAAAAGGATCCCATTCTTCATCTGATGACGACAAGAAAGATAAGAAGAAGAAAGGTAAGAAAGGAAAAGGTGGTTTCGGTTTCAAGTTACCCCAGTTCCATGGGCCCAACTTTGGCGGCAGCGGAAAAGGTGGTATCGATGTTGATGCACCAGACGCTGATTTAGATGGTAAAGTTAAGTTAGGAGGCGGTGTAGATGTCAATGTACCAGACGCCAAAGCCAAGTTAGATGCACCAGATTTCGATTTGAAAGCAGGAGTCGGTGGTAACCTACCTGATGCTGATCTGAATTTAAAAGGTCCAGACGTTGATCTTAAAGGTGACGTCGACTTGTCAGGAGGTGGCGATATCAAAGGTCCTCATCTTGGTGGTGGTATTGGATTCGGAATTGGAGGTAGAAAAGGATCCCATTCTTCTTCTTCTGATGATGATGACGACGAGAAACATAAGAAAAAGAAAGGTAAGAAAGGAAAAGGTGGTTTCGGTTTCAAGTTACCTCAGTTCCATGGTCCCAACATTGGCGGCAGCGGTAAAGGTGGTATCGATGTTGATGCACCAGACGCTGATTTAGATGGTAAAGTTAAGTTGGGAGGCGGAGTAGATGTCAATGTACCTGATGCGAAAGCCAAATTAGAGGGACCAGATGTTGATTTGAAAGCAGGAGTCGGTGGTGACCTACCAGATGCTGATCCAAATTTTAAAGGTCCAGACGTTGATCTTAAAGGTGACGTGGACTTGTCAGGAGGTTGCGATATCAACGGTCCTGATGTTGGCGGTGGTATTGGATTCGGAATGGGAGGTAGAAAAGGATCCCATTCTTCTTCTTCTGATGATGATGATGACAACAAGAAGGATAAGAAGAAGAAAAGTAAGAAAGGTAAAGGTGGTTTCGGTTTCAAGTTACCCAAGTTCCATGGGCCCAACTTTGGCGGCAGCGGTAAAGGAGGTATCGATGTGGATGCACCAGACGCTGATTTAGATGGTAAATTTAAATTGGGAGGCGGTGTAGACGTCAATGTACCTGATGCCAAAGCCAAGTTAGATGGACCAGATGTTGCTTTGAAAGCAGGAGTCGGTGGTGACCTACCAGATTCTGATCTAAATTTAAAAGGTCCAGACGTTGATCTTAAAGGTGACATGGACTTGTCAGGAGGTGGCGATATCAAAGGTCCTGATGTTGGCGGTGGTATTGGATTCGGAATGGGAGGTAGAAAAGGATCCCATTCTTCTTCTTCTTCTGACGATGATGACGACAAGAAAGATAAGAAGAAGAAAGGTAAGAAAGGTAAAGGTGGTTTCGGTTTCAAGTTACCCAAGTTCCATGGGCCCAATTTTGGCGGCAGCGGTAAAGGAGGTATCGATGTTGATGCACCAGACGCTGATTTAGATGGTAAAGTTAAGTTGGGAGGCGGTGTAGACGTCAATGTACCTGATGCCAAAGCCAAATTAGATGGACCAGATGTTGATTTGAAAGCAGGAGTCGGTGGAGACCTACCTGATTCTGATCTGAATTTAAAAGGTCCAGACGTTGATCTTAAAGGTGACATGGACTTGTCAGGAGGTGGCGATATCAAAGGTCCTAATGTTGGCGGTGGTATTGGATTCGGAATGGGAGGTAGAAAAGGATCCCATTCCTCTTCTTCTTCTGACGATGATGACGACAAGAAAGATAAGAAGAAGAAAGGTAAGAAAGGTAAAGGTGGTTTCGGTTTCAAGTTACCTAAGTTCCATGGGCCCAACTTTGGCGGCAGCGGTAAAGGAAATATCGATGTTGATGCACCAGACGCTGATTTAGATGGTAAAGTTAAGTTGGGAGGCGGTGTAGACGTCAATGTACCTGATGCCAAAGCCAAATTAGATGGACCAGATGTTGATTTGAAAGCAGGAGTCGGTGGAGACCTACCTGATTCTGATCTGAATTTAAAAGGTCCAGACGTTGATCTTAAAGGTGACATGGACTTGTCAGGAGGTGGCGATATCAAAGGTCCTAATGTTGGCGGTGGTATTGGATTCGGAATGGGAGGTAGAAAAGGATCCCATTCCTCTTCTTCTTCTGACGATGATGACGACAAGAAAGATAAGAAGAAGAAAGGTAAGAAAGGTAAAGGTGGTTTCGGTTTCAAGTTACCTAAGTTCCATGGGCCCAACTTTGGCGGCAGCGGTAAAGGAGGTATCGATGTTGATGCACCAGACGCTGATTTAGATGGTAAAGTTAAGTTGGGAGGCGGTGTAGACGTCAATGTACCTGATGCCAAAGCCAAGTTAGATGGACCAGATGTTGATCTGAAAGCAGGAATCGGTGGAGACCTACCTGATGCTGATCTGAATTTAAAAGGTCCAGACGTTGATCTTAAAGGTGACGTGGACTTGTCAGGAGGTGGCGATATCAAAGGTCCTAATGTTGGCGGTGGTATTGGATTCGGAATGGGAGGTAGAAAGGGATCCCATTCTTCTTCTTCTTCTGACGATGATGACGACAAGAAAGATAAGAAGAAGAAAGGTAAGAAAGGTAAAGGTGGTTTCGGTTTCAAGTTACCTAAGTTCCATGGGCCCAACTTTGGCGGCAGCGGTAAAGGAGGTATCGATGTTGATGCACCAGACGCTGATTTAGATGGTAAAGTTAAGTTGGGAGGCGGTGTAGACGTCAATGTAGCTGATGCCAAAGCCAAATTAGATGGACCAGATGTTGATTTGAAAGCAGGAATCGGTGGAGACCTACCTGATTCTGATCTGAATTTAAAAGGTCCAGACGTTGATCTTAAAGGTGACATGGACTTGTCAGGAGGTGGCGATATCAAAGGTCCTGATCTTGGTGGTGGTATTGGATTCGGAATTGGAGGTAGAAAAGGATCCCATTCTTCTTCTTCTTCTGACGATGATGACGACAAGAAAGACAAGAAGAAGAAAGGTAAGAAAGGTAAAGGTGGTTTCGGTTTCAAGTTACCCAAATTCCATGGGCCCAATTTTGGCGGCAGCGGTAAAGGAGGTATCGATGTTGATGCACCAGACGCTGATTTAGATGGTAAAGTTAAGTTGGGAGGCGGTGTAGACGTCAATGTACCTGATGCCAAAGCCAAGTTAGATGGACCAGATGTTGATTTGAAAGCAGGAAGCGGTGGAGACCTACCTGATGCTGATCTGAATTTAAAAGGTCCAGACGTTGATCTTAAAGGTGACATGGACTTGTCAGGAGGTGGCGATATCAAAGGTCCTGATCTTGGTGGTGGTATTGGATTCGGAATGGGAGGCAGAGAAGGATCCCATTCTTCTTCCGATGACGACGACAAAGATAAGAAAAAGAAAGAGAAGAAAGCGAAAGGTGGTTTCGGTTTTAAGTTACCGAAATTTCATGGACCCAATTTCGGGGGCAGTGGGAAGGGAGGTATTGATGTTGATGTACCCGAGAAAAATTTGGAATTAGATGTCGGAGGAGAAAGTGGAGTTGGGGATGATGTTGAAGTATCAGCAGATATTGGGAAACCAAAAAAGCGTGGTAGTTTCAAGTTCGGTTTCGGTAATCGATCTGGAAGTGGAAAAGGCTTGAAAGTTACGAAATCTGGAAAGGTTGATGGCGATGGTGAAGATCTGAAACTACCTGATGGAGATTCAAGTTTTCATGGAAAATTGCCAAGTGTTTCTGGCAAAAGTGATGGGGAAATCAAAGGAGATATTGATATTGATTTCAATAGGAAACGTAAAGATTCAACTTCATCATCATCCTCTTCTTCTTCAAGTGAAGATGAGGAAGGTAAGAAGAAAGAGAAAAAAGTAAAGAAAAAGAAAAGTAAGAACAAGATTAAGTTAGGAGGTGATTTAGATATGTCACTTAATGCCGATGGCTCAGATACAATGAAAGGTCCGAAGGTAGATGTCGATTTTAAAGGAGACAATGATGCTGGTGTTGGAGGAGATATAAAATTGCCAAGTGCAGATATTGAAATTGGAGGTAAAAAGAAAAGAACATCCTCTGCATCTTCATCTAGTGATAAAGAAAAAAGCAAGAAGAAAGATAAAAAGAACAAAAAAGGCAAAAGTGGTTTTGGAATAAAATTTCCTCATTTTGGAGGTGGAGGAAAAGCCCCATCTGCTACTGGAGATATCGACGCTGATGCATCCTTGTCACTCAAAGAAAAAGATGCTGATTTAACCATTCCAGAAGGCGATCTGAAGATAAAGTCTGGTGATGTCAAATTTGATGGGGATTTTGATGCTGATCTTAACAGAAAACGAAAAGATTCAACTTCGTCATCCTCATCGTCTTCAAGTGAAGATGGAGAAGGAAAGAAGAAGGAGAAAAAAGGAAAGAAAAAGAAAAGCAAAGGGAAACAGAATTTGGGTATTGCCACACCTCACTTAGATGGTGATATCCATGCATCACGCGATGTGGATGCTGATGTCGACATGAAGTTACCTGTAGTAAATGCTCCTGAGTTTAACACTGAATCAAAAGAAAAGAAAAGAAAAGAATCAACATCTTCAGATGATGATAAAGAAAAGTCTGGGAAGAAAGATAAAAAGAAAGGTTTTAGCTTTGGTTTCAAGTTTCCCAATTTCGGCGGTGGTGGTAAGACTCCATCTGGCAGCGCAACTGCTGGAGTTGGTGATGCTCCAAAAGGCGATGGAAAAATCGACATAGATGCAAATGTTGGTGCTGGTAACTTAGACTTAAGTACCGATGCAGACAGTAAAGCAGAAGGAAACTTGAAAGATAAAAAACACAGGGGGTCAAAAGGTAAAGGTGGGTTTGGGTTTAAATTCCCGAAGTTATCCGGTGGAAAACCCGATGCCCATGTTGAAGCAGAAGTCGGAGGTAAACCAACTGTTGCAGCAAGTGATGTGAATGTTAATGCAGATGTCAATGCTGATACTTCAGTTGATCTTAGAGGTCCAGACATATCTATTTCAGATAATGTAGCAGATGTTAAAGTACCAGGAGTTTCTGTTGACAGCCATTCAAAGAAGAAAGGGAAGAAGGATAAAGGAAATGCTACATTTTACGCAGCAGCTCCTGATGCAAACATAACACTTCCATCTGGTGAAGCTGATGTCAATCTTCCAAAAAGCGATTTAGAGACATCTGCACTCAATAAAGGTAGTGATATAGAAGTAAAGGTTGATGGACCAGAACTCGATATCAATGCAGAACTACCAGAAACAGAAGGGAGTACTGAAGTTGGTGTCCAGAGGTCTGGGTCCATACTTGACAAGATTGGATCATTTTTCAAGAGATCTGACGATGACAAAAAGCGTGCAAAGAAAAGAAAACGAGGTAAAGACGGAGATTCCAAATTTTATACATCCGACATAAACGCTGACATACACGTTACGGGGACTTCTGAAGTTGACGCAAATTTAGGTGCTAGTGCAGACTTACAGTCCGATTCTGTTCATACTTCAAGTCGTGTCAGTGGAGATAATGATTTTGTTATTGTAGAAACACCAACTACCTCTAAAAAAATCGACGTAAATGCTGGAAAAATCGACGTAAATGCTGGAAAAATCGACGTAAATGCTGGAAAAATCGACGTAAATGCTGGAAACATCGACGCAAATGTTGGGAACATCGACGCAAATGTTGGGAACATCGACGCAGGAACGACGGATGTTGATGTCGACGTATCAGTATCAACATCAAAACATGGTGTTGATGTTCATCCCGATGAGAAACGACCTAAGTCACCTTCGTTCTTAAGAAAACTTGGTATGTTCTTTCACATTCATTCAAGCGATTATGATGTCGAGGGGAAGAAGAAGAAAAAAAGAAGGAAAACTTCTGCAAAAGGAACTTTTCAAACAGAAGATGAGAATATTGTTGATTCACAAACGTCAATAAAAAAAGACGAAGACAATTTCACCATTCCTGAAGTAAATATCGCGTTACCAGATGTAAACATGAAATCTGACGCAAAACTGGACGCGAAACTCGAAGCTGCAGAAAATGGTAAGTCGTTAATATATCAAGTCATGTGTGTGTCTTACTTGGCCAGACGAAAGTATTTTACTCAATTCAGTTTATATGATAAACATAGTTGATATTTTTTTAGCGAATGCAACCACAGACGTTAATCTGAATGTAGATTCAGACGTCAAATCCGAGGCCAGTGCTTCAGCAAACGCAAGTTCTGATTTAAAGGCCTCTGCAGATATGACCGGCGGAGCTTCTGCAGATATCTCTGGTGGCGCTTCTACCGATCTTGGTGGTTTTGGTGGTGCAGTAGGTGGCAAATCATTCGAAGTGAGTATATCTTCAAAGTTGATTGACATCATTATGTCAATACCTTGCTTTCACTTAAAATGATTGCCGTTGAAATCTTCTTTTGTTGAATAAGAGTTATTCACATTTATTCATTTTCTTTCATTATTTTTTTTGCAGGTAAAATTTTCGCTATAATGAAATCCACAATGACGATAAATCCAAACCCAAGAAATTTCGGTCCCAAAATATCCGTAAAAAGGAGTTCATGATACGTACTCAGATATTCTTCACGAAAAATCGACCAAGTTGTCGAGTAAACGGAAATAATGAACATTGAATTAAAGACGTTTTGTGTAATAAAAATAGAAAACAGATTTAACACGCCATTAATTATACGGAAACGATAAGGCTTCCCATCACTGAGTCGCAAACTAAGAAAAAAAGGGATAAAATGTTGTTTATATATGATATCATAATGAGATGTTAGCCAGCCAAGCATGAAATTGTTCGAGACCAGCTAAAACAGTAGGTGCCCTGAATATTCTTTTGGTCAAAAACAATTTCTTCCGGTTGGTTTACAATTCATTAGACTCGATTATCCAATCTTTTCCTTCAACAGTGTTAATCCGAAGCCCTGTTCCGTAGATACAGGACAATCAGAAGTTCTGTAAGATATTTATTTGTGAATATGTTACCATGGCAACATTGTTTTTATAATACTATCTGTTTACAAAAGATTAGCAAAGTAATTTTGTAGATCGTGCTTAGTTTTTTATTTCCCGTGAATGTTTTTGTGACGTTTTGATACAATGTTAAATATGCATATATAAATATATTACATATTATAAATAAACCTTGTTTGTTTGTTTGTTTGTGTGTGTGTGTGTTTTGTTGTTTTTTTGGTTTGTTGTAAATTTATCTAGAATAATTTTTTAGGTATTGTATGAATTTTTCAAAACATTGAAAAGAATTAAATAATTTTTGTACAATGATTCCATGATGAGAGCGGTAGGGACGAGAGAACGGTTTCATATCTCTGCTGCTGAAGTATTTCGCTTGATTGGTCCAGCATTGTGTGTCACATCACTTTCCCCTTCCCGAATGGCAAAATCTTCTAAAAGCCTTGGCGGAGGAGTGAGTTTGATTGAAAAAGCAGGCGATATTGCTTGCCATTCCCTATAGAAAACACTCCTCCTGATAGACTTTTTAAAGATTTTTCGTTGAGTAAGATCGTAGGCTTGACGTAAATCTAATTTTCCACCATGCAAATCGTAAATTTTGATATCTAAAACTAGTCCGAATGTACTAACCAGACAAAAACACTGCGTTTAACAGAAATTCACGAAAAGGTGCATACCGGGTAATTTTGATAATGAAAGGTTTCAATCTTAAGAACGGAAGATTACCAGTTGTTACAATACTTTAGTGAACATTTGTTGTAATGCTTTTGGTTTGGGAATTAGTAATGCTTGAATGCTGTATTTCTTCTGCAAAACTGAATACATTGAGCGTTTGTCAATAATGAGAGGGGCATATTGGTTACTAAGTTACGGTATGGGTTCAAGATGATCTCGAAATGAAGGTTCGAAATGAAGGTTCGAAATGAAGGTTTCTTAGGTTACTTCGAGTGGCTATGAAGTACCATACAGTTTTGAACGGTGTTTTCTGTCATCCTGTACAAAGCTTTCGTTTCTTTGAAGTCCTGCTAGTTGCTGAAACTACTTCGAGAATGATGACCCATGTACATATTGTTGTATATAGTTTTGAAGGAATTACTTTTACCAGTACAAGGCCTAAGACGTCATCATTTGGTACCGTTAAAATGCGAATATACATGCGAAAAATTTGATTTGCAGCATATCCCCAACAATGGACAGCCACGGCAAAATGTGTCCATAATTGCTATATACGAGCCTTTTACTAAACCTTGAGGAGAAGTGCGTCTTATGTGTGGATAGAACGGAATCCTTTAGCTATGGTTACCTATGGTTATCTTCTTAGAGATGATGTTTAGATAAAAACACCTGTAGGAGGAGTAAATACGCCCGTTGTGTAGTTTTCCCTTAATACCTTGACTCCCCACCCATGCTCAAGTGGCCCTACATTTACATCCGTTTGGCAATTTCTACGTAACTTCCTTTGTCAATACCGTATAGAGGAAGCTTGTTTTACATATGGTGGAACACATTCCTGAGTCAGTGGTCATCTGTCTTATATCTAAACCTGCATATGATCGATATAAAGGAGTTACTAGCTTAATAAAACCTCATTCCTGAAATTATTCTTACTTCTTTCGTAGCATGCGAGACAAATTATTGCCCACTCATCTGGTGATTTGCTAGACGAAAGTTGTGTAATTTGTTTGAACGTTTAAACCTTAGAGCTCAGAAGGTAGTTCATGGTGAGAGTTGGATCGAATTGCCGTCCGTTCATGAAAAACACTGTGAAAGACAAATAATGGAAATCTATATAAGACCAGAAACGCACTTAATCCACCATATCTGAGAACGTTATTTATGTAACAGCTATACTCGTTGAAACTCTCATCTTAGTAAGAAACCCTACCCACGGTCTGCAATCGGTTTCTCACATTGGTGCTATCTGCTATGAGGCAATCTCCCAAGCGAATATTAAATCGTCAGTTTCTCTTGGTGTCTTTAAGGTACGTTCATTACCTTCTTTACGTTGTAAATGCTTATATGTGCCAAATCTGGGATTCATTTAGTAGTTGGAATTTGACATCAGGCTACTCGATTTTAATAAGCATTTACCTGTTATTTTTATTTGTATTTTTATAGAATCTTATCGACTTTAAATAAATGGGAAATAAATAACATAAAACTCACCCTGGTTGTTCTATTAGTCATCACAATCACCAACAAACAGGTGACCACCCGCAACCACCCGCAACCATCGTAATAATTTCATTCCTTCGTATAGTTAAACTGACTGCATCTCTTCTCAAAAATTGTCTCTCGTGACATCTGGTGCATTATCAAAAAGGTTAGACATCAAGTTTAGCATCTACCGTGCACTGAACGTATCTGGCGAGGCTACACATCTCTTAGGCATTTGACAAAGTACGAAATGCTGGGATTTGTAGCCCTATGGAATACCTGATCACATCCTTGAAGTAATTTTCTCTTTTTTTAAATTTAAGGTTATTCCTAATGACTAGTCTTCATCTAGTTATCCCATAAATGCTCGTATCGCCAGAGGCTGTATCTTGGGGCCCACTCTTTTTCTTCTTTCCATCAACAGCTTACTTGATCACATAATCTGCAACCTAGCAATCTATGTTTGATATGGTTGAGCTAAATTGGAATCAGCATCCCTGAATTTTGACTTGAGAGAAATGACTGTTAAAGTTTCTGCGATAAATCGGTAAAGAACTACCTTCAATTTCAATTCGTCTTCCAGGAATCACTTTTTTTAATTTTTTATTTCTTTTTCCCTGTTCTTTATTGAATCAATTGCCGTATCGGCTGCAATGAAGTTTGGTTCTCTTTTTAGTTCAAGAAGATTCTTGGCGACGTTTTATATCTTTAAAAGTCTACCACTCCTCCCTGCATGGAAAACTTTTGCAACATTTGAGCACTCCTCCCTGCATGGAAAACTTTTGCAACATTTGAGCACTCCTCCCTGCATGAAAAACTTTTGCAACATTTGAGCACTCCTCCCTGCATGAAAAACTTTTGCAACATTTGAGCAGGCTGAATCTCGTAGATCGCTAACGTTTTTGTAATAGGATTGCTTAAAACAATTGCAACGATAAGTTTCAACTGCTCAGTTCTTGTTTTCTGAGCAACAGAAAGTGATTTTTGGTGAATTGACAAAATTTTAGCAAAATTAGTAAACTTCGTACAAATTTCATTTACGCGTCTCATTTGCGTGAACTAAATTATTTTCCCTCCGTCATTCGCGCGAAAGAGTTAAGCAGGTCTTGGGGTCGTTGGTGAGGAGGAATAAGAAGCCCAACATCACTGGGCTCAGAATTGACAAAATTTAAGCATATTTTAAGCATCACATCGAGGCTCAGGTTGAACAACAAGCATCGCTGAGACTCAAAAATGCTCTAATTTTTTGAAATTTGAGAAGCAATAAAATAACAAAAATAAAGCATAAAAGTAAAAAGTTTCACATAAATATATAAATATAAATATGATATAAATATAATATAAATATGATATAAATATATGGACAGAGTCTATAAACGTAGGGATGAGAATATCATCAGGCTCATCATCACACTGTAAGTCGTCAATTTCCACGTCCGAAGCAGAATCTGGTGGAAGCATCTCTTAAGCATCATTTGAGGCTCAAATGAGAATAAAGTTAAGTCAAAATTGATTGATGCTGATAAAATCAAAAACGTGTACATCACGGCAATTATTCAGTTATATATTTTGCTCATTAGCAAATTGCAGTAGGCCAATTTTTTGGAAATAATTCCCGCAATACTTCATGTTGAAAATCATTAAGATAGTCAACAATTAGACAGTTTAACATTCTTGAAGCACAAAAAAGGCTTTTATTTTCCGTATATATTTATACGGTTCAAAAAAACTTGTAATACTAAATTTAGTCGAGCTATATATTCGGGAATAGAATTTTAATACATGTTAATATATCAAATATCCATTATGAGGAATGATTTAAATGTTGATTTAGCATTACCATGACAAGCACCAGGTTGTGGTCAAACGTGTTTATTGCTTTTAAATCCATCTATTGGATAGAAACTTCGGTTGTTTTGATCTGGGATGTAAGGTCTTGGATGTTGTAATATTAATATCTCAAAGGTGGACCTGACCATTGTTGAAAGGTTCCATTATTATTTTCGTTAAGAGTCGGTAACAGCTGCAACAAACCTTCTATACTTTCTTGCACAGTGACAGGGGCAGTTTTACCACCCAATTCCGTGTTGACCCAACCAGGATGTAAATTCACTGCCAATATACCATCTCGTTTCAGTTCTATACTAAGATTTTTTGTCAGCATATTTGTAGCAACCTGAAATAATATAAGCAACAAAACATAATGTTTAACTTCTATTTAGAAACTTAAAGGATTCTCATGCTTGTCTGGAAATTGGAAACCCTTATTTTTGATAAGAATTTTTTTCAGGAAATGTTTCCAATTGTGTAGGCATAACTTTTATGATGGGATAATTATTTTGATCACTAACTTAAATTGACGCAAGAAATAATTAAGGGGAAACTACCCCCAAGTATCAACAATTACGAAAATTTGCACAAAAATTCAATTTAAATTGTTTATGAATATAAAATTTATGAATATGAATATAAAATTTCGGATTTTCTGAAAATGGTCAATTTTGGAAAGATTAGACGTTCCACTGTGCGGCTGGATAATTGAGACAAAAAAAATCTCATCGCTCATCCAGAGGCAAGTGATAACAACATTTCTGCGAAATGGCGACTCAATTGCATCAAAATTTGATGAGATATCTGTTCCAGGATTTCAGAAATCCAACTTTTAAGTAAAGTTAGTTTAAAAGTTATCCCCGAATGTTTTTCGGAGCTGGAAGCACGTCCAAACCTTTTGAAACAAAAAATCCGATTCGGTGCAACATATTGCGCCTAAAGACGCCCCTATACCATCTCAAAGGGCAAAGGGTGCCGTTCAACGCGTAAAGAAAGCCTAGTCATATTTATGCTTATTTGATTTTAGAACACTTGTGGTGAACAGAAAGCTAGCTAGCGAGACACAAAAATCATGTGAAAAATTTCGCCAAACCTTGTGGTTTCTTTGAAACATAAAATCTTACCTCTCACTTTTTTGACATTTGAGAGGGGTGTTCCTCCTTAACGCGAATTGCGACATTCTTATGGTCATTCCCTCTGTAATCTCTCTCTAAGCGTTGTTCTACAATCTAACCTTTTATTGCCCTTAAGGATTATCATTTTATATCTTCTATGAGCGTCCGAATTATCGGAATGCAAACATTCTCAACCTTCAAAGTGCATTTCTTGGCCGTTTTAAGTCACTTTCGTACCGTTTGTAACACATGATGAAGCCTCGTTTCTATACATCTCAAATAAATTTCAATAGCGCGTCAATTTTCTTTTGTCATCAATGTTATGGAAAGGACTCTAACTTTTATAAAATGATCAAAGAAAAACAATCGGCAATAAGTAGAATGAATTCAAGATTGCCGCTTAACTCAAATGTAGCAACATAAATTCTCAAAGTCAGAGGTGATTCTATCAAGATATGAAGTGCTTTAAAATTTTAAAACCTATGGTTGGTTTATCCTAAATTATCCTCAAAAACATTACTTACAAATGAACCCGCTAAATTCGAACTCTCCATAATTCGAACTATTAATTCCATCTGAGCGTTCGATGTCTAGAGATATTACCAAAAAGGAAGAACTACGAGAATTTGAATTTTTTCATCTTAAAAGTGTCTTTTGCCACAATTTTAAATTTTGGTCTTTCGTGACTTCAAAAGGATGTCGCAAATTAAAACAATGAAATTATTTCAATATTTTATATTTCAAGGCACAGGTGTTGTGTAATGACATTTCTTAAAAAAAGAAGCAAACTAGCTAAAAAGCTAAATGACCCCTAAAAGATCCTTAAAAAATTATATTAACAGGTTTTTTATGGTTTGGATGGTTTCGGAGTAAAAATGACATACAAGAATAAAAGACTAAAAAAACATACCTTAGATAATCTGTAGCTGTAAGTACCACCATGAGTATTTTGATCAAACGAAGCCAGTATTCCAGTCATATTCAAAATGGCAGCTCGAGCTACATTCATTGATTTATTCCCTTTCTCTTTTAACGATGCTTTTTGAATGAGTGGAAGAAATTTCTGGAAACACCAAAAAGGATTATTAAAAAACACTAAAGTAGCATTGGCGGTTTTGAGGAAATTAAGGACTTGGTTTCAAATTAATTCATCACTTATCCTACCTTGATCAAGTACCTGTTTTGAAACTTATTCAATCATTAATTTGTTCAGACATCTTGTCTATAATATGTTTGCAGAACAACAAACCTGAGTCACAACAGTTGGGCCAACTGTATTTACTTCTAGCAGCCTTCTTAAATTATCAACTTTAAGGTTTCTGATTTTTGTCTCACCACCCTGAATTTGTCCAGCGTTATTGACAAGAACATTTAAGCCGTTATCACCAACAAACTCTGATACCTCTGCCACAGCTCCATCAACTGTTGAATGGTCTGTCACATCTTCAAGTAAGAGAGATGGATCAATGGATGTTGGTATAATATAACCAGCATGTTTGTGTGTGTGTGTGTGTTTTGGTTATCTGCAAATACTGTTGTCAAAAAGAATCAGAGATTTAAGTGTCAATTGCATACTGACAAATAAGAGTCATGTCAATTATACATGAATTGAAATGAGTTATGTTATGCTGAGAACTTATCAATATATGGCAGAATGATGAAAACCTGATCAGTGAAATATTTTTGCAATTTACAATGTAATGGTTGAAGCATTGCAAAACATTATTATGTATATATCATTTTGAGCACCATTTAACGGTTCATCAGAATGAATAGAGAATGATTTTAACAGAAAACAAAGAAGAAAATACGACAGAAGAAAAATGATCCCTTGATGCAACTACAGTTGAATTATATAAACATAATATATAAATTGACACAAAAAAACTCACACAATAAGAAATAGTAAGAAACAAATGCAGGGAAATTTGATTCTTCTGAAAATTCTTACCAATCTCTAAAACATGAACATTTTTGTGTTGATCAGCAAGTTGATTCAGCTCCTAAACAAAATAAGAGAAAGGAAAAATTTCATGTTCAACAGAGAAAAGATAAGTTGAGAAAAGACAAGTTGAAGTAACAAAACCCAAATCATACTTCTAGCTAGCACGTTCTTCTAAACTTCTAAACGCTTCTTGTGTTCTTTTTCTCATGTAAATATATATTAAAGAAGTGCAGCGATGGTGTAGTAGATAGCAACTTCGAATGGGACTGCTGAGGCCTGTCTTTGAGGCTCAGTCAGGTTTATCTCAATTCCAATGTGCTTTAAAAACAGTGCATTAGCCCATTTGGAGCCATCAACTGACTGCCTGCTGAAAAGTTGGAGCAGTGCTACTATACATATCTCTGGCGGTAAGTCAACTTCCCAGTTGCAAGTTGGTATAGGTGGAAGAACCAACTGATATGGATGGAAACCAAAGGATTCAAAACTCTGTGTTACTTACTTAAAGAATACAGGGAGTATATACTTGAAAACCAGCATTCACAGTCTCATAATTTTATCTGTTCAATGAACATCAAGAAGGTTGAAATCCCACAACTAATGATAGTTTATTCAGATGGTTGCAACATGAAAATGGCATAAAAGTGAAAAGTTAACTTGTCAGTTTCGTACAAGAAATATTTGGTCTATTTTTTTTCAATGTTGCAGAAATTCAAGAATTTTAATCAAGAAATTAATTTCACAAAGGAAGTTCCCAATGTTGTATTTTACATCTTACATAGAGATATATAATGTTATAATAATTAACGTAAAATTCCTGATTTTCCAGGCTTTTGGCTAATAAGAAAACTAGCTTTCACAAAAACTCACCATCTTCAGAAATTAATGGTCTTTTCTTTATTTAACGTGGGATTTCATAAAAACATGTTATAAACATAACGAATTTATGTAACAGAGGAAACTTTACAACAAAATTATTATTTGTGTTTCCAAGGATGATTTAAAGGTGGTGCACTGGTCCATACTTTAATTTTTCTATCAATTGGCACGTACGTGTCATATAGTTTAGGACAATGAATTTGAACATAGAAATCTGTTGCAAACGTTATAAACTAATCTACAATAACCAACTACGTGGGTAAAGGAGTGTTTTCACTCGCAAGCAAGAATATTCAAAGAGCATTTGCAGCCGCTCTCAGAGCAACCAGCCTCGATAAAATAAATTAAAAAAAAGAAAAACAAAAAAAAGAGATGTAATATAATAGTTTGTATCCATTCAATAAAAATAAAATAAAAAAAAAAAAAAATGAAAATAAAAATTCCACTGCATTATGATGAAATTGATCTTTAACTATACAGTATAAGCTAAAAAATATATACAACACACTACCATACAATACCATACTTACTTCAGCTTGTGCACAGTTTCTGCAAGCAGCAAAAATACTCTGAGGTGCATTTGATAGCCTTACCAATTGTTTAACCATTTCTAAACCTAAACCGCGATTGCAACCAGTGATAAGAATTGATTGTGCAACCATTTCTAAAATCTTTATGTAAGACCTTTAAAAACAAATAATACACTAACTAAAATGATACTGAATCAATAGATGTAATTGCATACAATAATACAATTTGTATATATATATATATTCGTAGTAAGGAGACCACACACCATTTAGTCAAGACTATTCTAAGGAGATAGAAGAAGGGCGAACATCCTAACGAAAGTTTGACTTTAACACAAAAGAAATGAAAGTTTTTTGGGCAGATCCTACAATTTTTGATAAGGATGGAATCTTTATTAAGAGCAAACATAACATATTCTGGATGATGTTGCAGACACAACACCTTAGCGCCAACAACCAGTTGCTTTCAAACACAGTTCCAAACACTAGGTAATGACCGTAGCTATACCTCCAAAATAATATTTAGAAATCATATAACATGCATAATTTAGTATTTTCTGCAGCACAAGTTCTAATTTCCTTTATTTCAATTCACAAACTTATGTAATTTTATGAAAGTGAAAGTATCGTGCAAAATGGTAGCAAACACGAAAACAAAACTGCACCCAATAATAGCGCCCAAGCTATCATTCGGCTATAGCGTAGAGGTGCGGTTTTCACCAGTCGGTTGGGGTACAATCCCTGCTGCGGAAACTGGAATCGATTCTCCACTCCGATGTGCTTTTAAAGCAGCGTATTCAGCCCATTAGGAGTCATTGACTGACCGCATGCTGGCCAGTGGGCAAGAAGAGCAATGCTTAACAACGTCCTCAAGCGCGCGGAAAGTTAACTAATAAGTTGACTGCCGGAAGGGATGAAGAACCATTGAGATAAACGTTAAAACTTCCCGTTACTTACTTACTTTGGTGTTTTCGAAAAAACCTCTATGCGCACAGGATTCACTGTGACGAAATACAATAAAAACACCATTGCAGAGTCATTTTTACCGGGTGAGAAATTTTAAGATCGAGTATTATAGGAACAAATTCGATTTTTAAATGTTGCTTTCCATCTGCTTTATTTCAGGAAACCATCAGGATATAACACCATAATAAACCAAAACAAAGTTTGTGTAAAATAGAGGCACAAATGGGCTGTAATGTAGGAGGAGTTATCCACTTCAGAAACCAGTGACAGAAAGGGCTAGGTATTGACCTTTTATATGTCGGACAAGATTTTACTCTTTGGCGCCCACCCACCCTCGTAGTAGTATGTGAAGTTCTCTAAAGCTTGGTTTCCATTTGAATAAAAAGTGTTGGGCAACAGTCGTGCAACAGTCACACAACCACAACAAAAATGGAAACAAATGATCACGCAACTGGCAAGTTGTTGGAGGGACTTCAATACATACGTGCTGGCTATCGATGTAGTTAAGGAAATTCGATTCATTTCAAAATAATCAGCTAACGCAGTACATTCTTCACGAGTACGTGGTGCCTGAAGGTGAATTGATAGCTTTTGATGTTTCATCGATTATATTGCAAACTGTTAGCATTCCTATTCTGAAGTGGAAAGATTGATTCCGCTGAGAATCTCCGTCGCAAAATATCTCAAAGTAACTGTAAGCTGCTCTGATGGTTCTCTACTTCTACGTTCTTCCTTCTGAATTCTTGAAACAACAAGATATCCTTCCGGTGACATCCTCAAATATCTGAAGAAACATTCTCTGTCGAAGAGCCTCAATTCGGGAATTATATGGAAACAGAGTGTTGTGCAACAACTTTATCTTGCAAGAATCTTAGATAAGTGCTCGAGTATTACAAGCATTGAATATTACAATACTAAAAACGGAAAACTCAAGTCATGTGTAAAGGAATCCGCGAAATTCTTTCTTCATGGGATAGCATGCAAAATGCTGTTGGGGTTATATATAGGAGGAAGTGATATTAAATATCACATGAATTATTGGTTAAAAACTTTTTTAAGGTTTTGTCCAGAAAACACCCTATACTGCCATTTCATAGTCAATCCATAGATGTCCACTTCACAAGAGGTTTCTTTTAGAGGAAGATGACCATTTTCCTTACGCAGAAATCCAATAAAAATAAAATAAGAGGCAACAATAATTCTGGTTGTTTTTTTACTAGCGCTTATAAAAAGATGTTTTCTTAATAAAGGACACATGTTTGCAGGGAATGTGTAGACAACCCTTACCCTAATGGACATATGTTTGCAGGAAATGTGTACCTAGATTATGATAACAATAATTCTTCTTCTTCTTCTTCTTCTTCTTCTTCTTCTTCTTCTTCTTCTTCTTCTTCTTCTTCTTCTTCTTCTTCTTCTTCTTCTTCTTCTTCTTCTTAATCATTTATTTGGGTTCCATTTATATATAATGGTTCTTCTCCCTATCTACAGTACAACATATAGGTATAAAAAAATTAGCTAACTAGATAACAAGGATAATACTGTGAGCGGAATAAGGTAACAGCGGAGCTACTTGTAACAACAAAGTGATTGGATAAAGATAGCTATGAAATCAAAATTGAAGAACACTGCGCTAAAACTGTTGGATTGCCATTGGTATTAAAACAAATAATTGGGCTAAGGATGAAACAAAGGAGAAAAGTTAATAATAATAAAAAAATTCTTGCGAAAGTAATTGTTATAATAGTTAAAGCATCAAATCATTTAAAGAACTTCTTTATGCTTTCTTCCAATTTCTTTGTATCAACACTATGAACTGCATTCTCTGTGTCTCTTATAAGTTTTTTCAGAAATTTAGGTCCCATAATTTCAAGTACCTTGGCACACAGCCGTGGACGCTCTTGGTGGAAGAATTGAAAATTTAAATTTTTAAAATGATCCATAATTGTGATTGTTGATTCAGCAAGACATAACATTTCTTTTGCTACAGACATTGATTCGTGTATATTGTTTGGAAGAAACTTTCTGATGTCAGTTTCCATCAAAGTAATTTGCTGAATAATGGCCAATGCTAGTTGTGGTTCTACATTTTCAATAACGTTGATTTTCTTGATAAAATAATACGGCATAAAACCCTTTTGGAATGCAATCTTTAATTCATTAAAGAGATATTTCAGAGTTTTGTAGATTGTTCCTTCATCTTCGTTCCAAAAAGAATCTTCTGGAGGATATTCCTCACATGTCCAAAACATGATTGTTTTGCCAACGAAAGAATGAATGTTATCAGGATTTAACGGTTTGATCCATTTGTAGATCATTGACTTGAACAAGAAATATATGAAGTTCTGATGTGACCCTCTTCTTGATACCAGCTCTCGTTCGATATGAGCGAATGAATACCTTAACTCTACAGTATTTTTATTAGCTTTTTCAGCATCTGAAGGTTTGGTTATAATATACCCTACTTTCGTTAGACTTGCTATTGTGTAGTCGCAAGGCCAATTTCGTTTTCTTTCTTTCCATTCTTGCGCCACTTGTGGCCACCACATTATTCTAAAAACTAGGACAACATCCCAGGAAATGCCGACCTTCAGATCACCATCCACGTACAGCTTAATCTCATTATCAATCGAAGATTTCGTAACACTATGGTGCGAAGGAGATAGTGAAACACTATCCAAATTAATGTCCAATGCAGCAGCTAATATCAATTCGACCTTCTTGTCGTCATTCCTAAACTTAACTTTTGGTAATATTTCTTCTTTAAGTCTATACGCTTGAAGGAAGCCTTGATCGTTTGAAATGTTTTTGAAATCTTCATCAGATATCTTCCATCCGACCGCTTTGGAAAAGCTCAACACTTCTTCATCGTTTAGAATGTTAACGAATCCTTCTTTACCAGGTATATCTCGGATGATGTTCTTCTTTGTGACAGGAATCTCCATACCGTTGAATTCCAAATCAACTTCAAATTCCCTGTTCAGTTCGTGAGTTGCATCCGGCTTAAATATTCTTGCAAGGACTGCCCCTTCGCATAAACTTCCAGCAAACATAATGTTTTGTAACGCTTCTTTTTGTGTTTTCCCAATCCCTGCGTTCTCCACTAACATAAATCTCAACAGATTTTGACTTGTTTGAATGATTTGATCATCAAGTTTTTTAAATTCTTTAAACGCTTCCATATCACCAGTATTGATGAAATAATCTTAATGTTTAACTCGTAATAAAAAAATTATGTTTTTTTTAAACAATGTCGTAATTATCATTACTCGTTTTACACTAAGTTAAACAGCTGGATAAAAAAATCTTTTTATTTATTTGTTTGTATAAAAACGATAACCTTTTAACTTATTTTCATTACAGTAGTACAGTATTTATCCAACATTTCTTTCTTGTTATCTGCTTTTCTTATCACTTGTTGTACTCTTTGGATACATACTGCACTTTAACACTTCTCTACACCTTTCTTCGCATTTCCTAATCCTATCCTAATTTCTACGTTAATGTTTTCATAGCTTGTCGGACTGGGATTTATTTTTATTTTGAATTTATTTACCTTCTGCCTAGTTTTTCTTTACTTAAAAGTTATTCAGTAGGTCCTGCATTTTTAAACCATCAATTTTCTATCTCTAGCATCTAATTAATCTATATTCTTGCACAGCATCGTACCGAGGTTCTTTCGTATCTTGATTCGTGGTTACTTTTTGCCTCTAGTTATATTTTTTATTTAGTTTATATTTTTCAGTAGGACCTGCATGATTTAGATCTTTTTCCATACGATAGCTATCTCCTACAAACTTCTGAACATATCCAAGTTTTATCATAGTATTATCTTCTGGATGCACATTGTATGCTAACTCTTAAACGTTCTACTTTTTCACAATGCTAGTTTCTTGTTTTCATCCACATCAAATTGCTGTTTTTATCTAAGTTTTAATCATCTTATCTAGTATTTTATTTTATTTTATAATTTTTGGCAGACCCTACACTGATAACAGAAATTTGTATTTTCTGACGTAGTCAACCTCCTAAAATATGAAATAATAATAATAATAATAATTTGCAAATGTGGATAAAAAGACATTGATGCACTATAAAAAAATAACAATATAATCATTGCAAAACAATAAGCTATTTTATGATGTTTATTTACAGTTGGCAACGCGATTTTTTTGGTTACACAAAAGTCACTCTCCTCCTTTGAGCGTTTGTGAACAATTAATAAAGTCGAGCATTACGGAAAAATGGAGTTTGGAAAACATTGCAAAGGAAAAGATTCTTTTATAAAAAGATTAACATGAAAAGAAATAAAAGAACAAGCTCGATTAACTTTGCGCGTTGACTTGATTATACAACTTGTTTTCTGTAAGTACATGAAACTGCTCGCTTTTATCTACCTACTTCGATTTTATTGAGCGGATCACGTGATTTAATGTTTGAAAAATAAAACAATATGCCGAATGCTTTTACATTTTACGGCCAGTGTAAATTGTAACTTGTAGGTGGATAAAAAAACGTTCAAAAAGTGATTATTGAGCTAATTTCGTCGGTATGCATTGTATACGGGTGATGGGGGAAGCCGCACACACGATGTTCTTAAGAATTTCTGAACATATCTCAACAACTTGGTTCCCATTAGGTGTCTAACAGGCGTCTAACATGCGCTCATCATTATGAGTATGATTTATAAGCGCCTTAGCAATTCGCTATAGAGGTACCTGATTTGTTCACGGACCTAGAAAGTAGTCGAAATTTGTGGAGGAGAATGTAAGCTATTAAAGATAATGAACTGTTATAGGTAGAACTGAGAGTTGCAGTATGCTGATGTCAGCTGTTGGAATCCCTCATTTAAACAATAAGAAATGGGTCAGCTGCTCATTCCAGCCCCATTTCTTATTGTTCAAATATCATATTCATACAGTTTTGACAATACAGGTCGAATTAAAGAAGGAGAATGGCGAGAAATGGTGACATTCGATGACACTATGCTTTTGCGGTTATATAAGAGGCTCACGACCTACGATTTCAGCGGTTGAAGTTCAAGATGAAGTAAAACGTTATGCAAATAGCTTGGAAGCTGTCATGGCAATGAAACTACATAAGAAGTACAGGGAGAGTCACGTTGTATGTTTTTTACTACATAGTTATCATTTTATCAACATCGGGAAAATACAAACGTCGTCTTCTTATTTCCCTGTCGTTTTGATTTCAGGTACTTCAAAAAAGTTGTTCCCACGGTGTAATCTTGTGAAACTTGAGCCATGAAATCTGGTACATTCATCCGTTGGTGGAGAAATTCAGGACTCGCTGGTGTGTCTAAAGCTGACAAATTTGGCATAGAAATCTTATACATAATAAGGTTGTCAATTTAATGTTTAGCTTGTATGTTTCCAATGGCAACTTGACAAGTTGTTTGGAAAGAAGTTTACTAGGTCATCTATCTTCTGTTTTTGGTTGCGAACCTTTTCTGAATTAAATTTCTTAAATCGTTCTTCTAATCTCGAAGATTCCTCATTCGAGAGTTTTTTATTTTTTTCCCTCTGCCCGTGTGTGCTTTGGTTTTCCAGTAACTTCTCCACCATTATTGGCCGGACCAATGTCCTTAAGATATTCTCTAGAACTGAAAATTGGTTGACTTGCGGATTGTAATAATTATTCCATAATTATGGTAAAATTGGTGGACTTGCTATAAGATCCAAACAATTTATCGATTCGACAATGTTGATAGAGGATAATGATAGTAGTAGTATATATCAGAATATTTATTGAAAGTAACAGATGCGGGACTTGTGGGATATGCATAATAGATCTAATTTTTGTGTGTACCAAAAAGTTCATGCATGAACTGATTATGGAGTATTGCCGGATTATATTGCCGGATTATATTGCCGGATTATGTCAACAACCACTAATAATGACACGCGTGAAATTAAAATGTTTGAGTTTCGATTGGTTCATTTAAAAAAAAGGTACCTGGACAAGGTACGCTGAGTCGTGTGCGTATCTAGATTTTCATTACACTTAGCTGTTCCTTCCTTTGCTCGGCCAGCATTTCACCCAGTCTGTTATAAAATGTTTGGCATTCTCTTGCCACTACACCAAAGCATGTAAATACTAGTGGTGTGAACGAACCTTGATAAATGCGGTTGACATAGCAAAGCTTTTTCTGTTGTTAATTTCTTCGATGTGCAGCTTTTAGTGTTTGGTTAAGATAGACTTTGGCCATTGGATTGAAAACTTTTATGTTAAAATAATCCACTTGTCCCCTTATCCAAAACCCTCGTGCTGCAACAACAACTCTAACATCAGCTGTTGATGTTGTTGATTTCGGTAGATGTTCTCCAGTAAGTTCTTGTAATACTGGCTCAGTTCTCACATCTTTGCATACCTCGGATAATATTTCCGCTGTCAAATCTCTAACTTCGTTGTGTCGAAGAGTGACAAAGCCTCCTTTTGGATATGACAATGCATGTAAAGGAGGCTCCACACACACAATGAGTTGGTAATCTTTACAACTCGATTCCATAACTATTAAACAGCGCGTCCCAAAATGATTGTTTATCTAGAAGGAACCCTTGATGTTTTAATGGCAATACTGTCAGCCAACTAGATGCACCGTTTATTAGATTTTCTCTGTTGTAAGATATCGCTATTCTTTCTTGTTTCTCGTTTTTAGATCGTTCTTCACTTTGTGTTGTTCATTTTCGATAGACTTTTGATATATCTCGTCTTGATTGATAACTTTCGTCACTTCCGATAGCGTTTTAATTTTATCCAATTTTCGACTTTATTTTTAATGTATTTTTGCTTTTTAGTTATCACTACCAATAATGCCGCCTAGATATCTGTTTCCTTCTTTTGTGATTTTAATTCCTGTGCCTTGGAAAATTTTAAGGGCTTCTTCAAAGTGTTCCTCTTTGATTATCAACCAGTGTTTGCTTGGCTTTGGGAAATAACCAATAGTAGGACCATGTTGCATGATCATCCCGCCACGATCTCAAACCTGTAAAGTTTTCCCAAGCCAGTAAAGCCGTCAGCATATGCGACGTTTTTGATAGAATATCCGTTTTCTGAGTTTTCTGAAAAGTAGTTCCGTTGCGGACTAATACACCTTTCCTGAATTTCTGTCTAGTTAGCACATCCGGCGTCGTTTGAGATATCAAAATTGTCACTAATCATTCTATTGGGAGTTTCAGGGACGTACCAGGGTCAATATTTCTCACAGCCTAAAACACACAGAAGTGAAATCCTAAAGAGACATTTTATTCTTCAAAGTTTGGGTCGTTCCAGGTTATCGTGAAGTAAAGAACGTGTACAAATACAAATGAAAACATTTATTACATCACAAATAAAACAGTAGACACCAAAACTCTCTTCTTTGGCAATTTGTGTTGACTTAGTACGCCAGACATTCTCTTCCTGCCGTGATTAATGCCTACAACCCGGTTGGAGGCCTCAATTAGTTCAAGATTACCAGTCATGTTTATGTACAGTCGTGTTTATGTACATAGTGCTTTTCTTACTCTCATGTTCATCAAAAATCATTTGAATGAAAAAATGAACTTTTAACACGGATGAAGAGAAAAAGGAAACAGTCGTCACAAGCGCCAAAATTTTATTGTATTTTCTTGTCCCAATTCATATAATCACGATCTTCAAAAATTATAGGAGGAGAGAGGGGGAGGGAAAGTGCTTAAAAGTACCTATCTTGTCTTGTACCACCCTGAGAGTAAATTCTATCGTTGGTATTAGCTTTCTCCATTTACGCATTTTAAAAATTTTGCTAGGAAATTTCCAGGTATGCCTGGTACGGCGCTAAGTTTTAGTAATAGAGATAATTACTAAGTAATAAAGTTAAAACATTATTGAAACAATAAATTTCATGAAAACAAGGTTTAACTACATTTCACTAAATGAATCACCTGTGCGTATACTCACGAAAATTAAAATTACAGAATAACGAACTGAAAGATATATACCATGCGACAAGAGCTCGAAAAACTGATCAAAAAATATATTAGTGAGATATCGAAGTTCAACGATTTTGCTGGCAAACTTCTTATGGCTCCCAACGGCGGATCAAGAAGCAATTTTACTCCTGTAAAAATTATGGAGAAGAGTGATTTCAAAAGGCTTACACCAGTTATATTTCTGCTAGATCCGCCACTGGCTCCTGTATTTTATTTGCCTTGGCAACTAGCAACTCTTGCTAACGCAAACCTTAACATAATTCGAAGCAATTTCGCGCAATCTTTCGAAGCAATCTTCCAGCGAAAATTTCTCTCAGCCATTACCTCCTGTTTCCCCGGCTTTGGATATTTGGCTTCATTCCAACCACAACACTTGGCACCAGAACCTGCTTGTAAAATTCAGTTCAATTCTCTCGATGTTTCAAATGCCTTTTCTTTTTACAGACTAAATTTATTTTATCAATCGAGACACTATACACACAAAAATTTTTCACGTTGTAGTGGAACTGGCTGGTGAAGAAGCAGAAGAAATATTAAATCTGTCAAGTTAAAGATGGTTTTCCGTAATTTATCTGAAAGGCTATTCTTTAGTTGAAATGATGCCGTTTGCCTCTAATTTACTTAAATACTGGACGTCTGAAGAACTTGAGAAAAATGATGGTACTTTTAATAACGATGCTAGTAGAAGTTCAGCAGCAGGTGGTATCGACGATTCTTTTATATTCATAAATGGCAATTCAAGAAAAGCGCCAGTAGGATTAAATACAGTTATTACTGAACCGGATTTCACAAAAAGAGAAGCAGTAAGGATCGAAGTACAGGTACTATATACAACTAATATTATAATGACTGTTGTGTTTATAGTGTGAATGTGGTTTAAATTTAAACCACATTCACACTATAAATATTTGCTTACGACCTTGGATATGATCCTGTTTTGAATTCTTTATTATAAACTAATGGCCCCATTGTTACTAACGGAAAAAAACCCTTAAAGTTTAGATAGATAGATAGATAGATAGATAGAAAAATTTATTTAGTAAAGCAGGTTACAAGTTTCAGCTCTTTAAGCTGATGTGGACCTACACATAAAAATTAAAAAAACCCAAAAAAACACTGAAAGAGAGTGCAAAACAAATTGGCGTTTGATAATATTATAGAATATTCTTTGATTCGCTATGACGAAATTTAATAGAAACTCCATTTGTAGTGGTATTTTTTGTGGGTGAAACTTTATAAGAGAGTATTAGGACAGCAAATTAGAGTTTTTGTTAATTTCCATTGCTGCATTTTGTTTTCAATTAGAGGAGGATAAATAGTTGATTTAGGAAAGATGGATAGATAATAGATGAATTTTTAGAAAATTATTAAATTATAAAAAAGAAGACTGAGGATGTTTGTAGGACCAAAGAGAAGGCATCAAACAGTGATAGTCCAATATTTGATGGTTTATGTGCCACCTCACCCACCAAACCCAGAAGATGAAACACCATCGCCCCGACCACCACACCTACAATGGCATAAATGACTGTTGGTTTTGCTCATTCTCCTAACAGCATCCATTCATTAAAGGAGTGCTTTACTTAAAAATTCAAAAAATTTAATACAAATAATATGATAACTTATTTTACAAAATACCCAAAAAATAATTTTTTAAAACTCATTGTGTTACTTAAACTCACCTTCTTTTGAACCAAATTCAAATTGAAATTCAAAGGCATTATTCTTAACCTTTTTTCTGATGTCATCAGAGCATATCATTGCTTTCGAAAAAGTATCGTTCAAATAAAGAGAGTAAGTGGTGAGAAGAATACTTGATTTAAATAATATAAAATGTCATCCTGAATGAGTGATTATAGTGATGAATCTTTGTCGGAAGATAATGATGGTGAGGAAAGTGTTTCTGAAAGTGAAGAAAAACAGGTGAAAGAAATAGTAGATGTGATGAATAGCCTGAAACCTTATCTTTTTGAACCAGAAATGTTTGGATGAAGAAGAATCAGTAAATAATGAAAACGAAAAAGAAAGAACTGGAAATTAACTTTGGTGCACTTGTGATAAATATCACGTTGAGCAAAGAGAAATCCACTGTTTGTGTTGCCAAGAAGTTGCAGCCCTAAATTACAAAATAGAGCTGCAACAATGTGTTACGTGAATGAAGAAGTTAGAACTCTCTGCCTAAACAAAGCTGTTCTCCAAAACATTCTTGTTGGGTTACATGATTTGAAAGGAGATCATTTAGAGGATTGTACTGAAGATAGATCATTAAGGATACAGTATACGTTTTGAGCATAGTTTTTTAAAATTCAAATTTTTTGCCAATTATGAATAAATATTTGCTATATTATATATCACCGAAAAGCATTTTTTATAAGCTATCGAATGATATTAATGTTATTTGAAAATTTTGTACTAGTAAAAATTTAGAAGGCTTGGAAATTTTACACCCCGTCTTCACAAAAGCAACTCCATTTACAAAACTACTTAGTTTCCAGTGCTCATTCCACTCTTGTCAGAATCACAAAAGATGTGGGTAAAAACGGTTTTTTTTTTATTTTTTGAAAAAGCCTCATTTTCAAGTTATTTCATTTTTCCTGAAAAGTGAATTTTTTCCGTCCAAACTTTAACTTTATTTACTAATAACTTGGGAATGGTTCACTTTTCGGGAAAAAAAAAAAAAACCGTTTTTAGAAAAATCTATATGCTTGAACATGGTGGCAGTCTCCTTAGCAGAGCTTTTTTAGTTTTGTAAATGGGACTCAAAATGTAGTAGGAACCGTGCTAAAAAACGAACACTGCGAAAAAGCGTTTTAAAAGTTTTGCAAAAGATCACACCTTCAACATGATCATGATATAGATTAACACCTTGACTGGTGATCCTATTATTAACAATATTTTAAACAGATGTCCATTTAAATTACGATGTTCATTCAAACAAAAAATTAAAAAACACGAGTAAAGATGTCGGACAAGAGAGCTGTCATGATACACGAAATGGAAAATCATGGGTTAGTAGTACGCAACTTTTATTATCTCCTACATTTTTAGGAGTTGCGAAATTTATTTAACAACTTTTCAATAATTCTTTAGTTTTGATGGATCAACATTTGCTGAAAACTTGATGGAATCTGTCACGTGGAGACAAAAAAGAGGCAAGGCGAACAAGCAAATTCGGTATATTCACTACTGTATTTGGGCGAGATGTTTATATAGGAAAGAAGTTGGGCCTGAAAACACGCAATACAGTTATCCTTCCACTGTGCTTTCTTATATCAGAGAACTAGCACCAGGAGATATTGTTGGCGAAATACGAGATGACAGTTATAAGGTGGAAATGAAGGAATTTTGTGAAGCATTGGACATTCCAGTTATTATTAGATAAAATAAAAAAGCGAACTCAACTTAAAAATACATACAAAAATATCAACACAAATTGTTTTAACAACTAGTGTTAAAAAACTCTGAATGTATCAAATATATTCTCAAAAGAGTAGTCAGTTTTAATTAACACATGTTTACAAAAAATGTGCGAACGATCAAGCAAAGAAAATCTTGATTAATGAATGAAAAAAACTTTTATTTGGAAATAAACAACTTTCCAGTAAAAAAATCATAAAACCAACTTTACCACTGAAAAATTCAGACTTTTTTAGGTAGATTGCTGAAAAAAAATTTTTTTTGGTTTTTTTGATGTATGGAACGTATACTGTATCCTTAAGGAATGCTGCGTACAAAACATTTACTTGGTGGGTTTAAAATAACCTAGGCAAAGGAAATTGACGTGTTATACCTTCTCGTGTGTTATGGAGCATAAGAAATTTATATCCAGAGCCTGATGAGAATTATGTTCCTTATTTAGAAGGACAAAAAGACTGATTTGGTAATTTCTCCTATGTCACTATCACTCCATCTACACTTGAATGAAAAGAGTATACATTCTAAATCATCCTGTATTATTTCCGAAACCTCGATACTTGGTTTGCAATCAACTCTTTCTTGTCTGGCTTAAGGTTTTGGCAGTATTCTCTGGAAAATTTTGAGGTAGCTTTGGCACTTGGCTCCGAGTGATTATGCCAAGTGTTGACTTTTTGGTGCCCATTTATTATATGAGTGGTATACCTCTGAACCTGTGTGCGAAATTTTTGTAAGATGCTTCTAATCACCTAATAGCATTTTGTTTACGACGATTGTTTGTAACTTTCTTGTGTTTGCTTTTTTGTGAGACGAGACGAGGAGTTCACATTTGGTAAACTTATTGCTGCTAATCCACTTGTGCTTGTCCTGAATATGGAACAAGATACTTATCCATTCCATTTTTCACAGAGAAGTTCTTCATCTTCCTCACATGTAGCACACGTCCATCATAAGTGGTTACAAATTGATTTTATCCACTTTTGCAAAATTGTCCATGATGATATCTAACTTACAGCCAGAAGTTTGTTTTTTATGTTTTTAATACCAGATTGATGTGTGATGTCAGGTTGTTCCTCTCTTATGTATTTCCTTATTTATTTATGTCTATCTGTTGTTATTTTTACTTAATCTCAACCTTCTGATCATATATGAGCGATTCATCAAAGAAAAAGTAAGGTACTTAGCGTTGTGATCAGGGCTGTTGCATCTCCCGTCGCTACTTTGAAAACATGGCCGATCCATTTTCACTGAGGTGATTAAGTTACGGTTCATTGCTATATAGTAATTATTTACTACCCCAGCCAAGAACTGTTTTTGAATGTTATATTACTTGTTTTTGTGATCCACTGAATATTAGCAAGGTCAAAATAATTAGCAATACGTTTGAATGTATTGGCACTAAGAAGTACGGCAGCTGCAAGTATTAAGTTCCCTTTTGAATATCACTGGGCAGTTGGTTGAGATCTCCAAGTGTTTTTGTGATTATCAATACACTGCAAACATACAACTAATTGTGAGCCGTTACAACTAAACCTTTTAACGAATGCCATTGAAGGTCATCTGTGTCAAAAAGAATGGCCCGTAGAACCTGTAGAACAGTTGACCTGCAACCACTTAATGCTCATCCTGTGAGGGAGACCCACAATGCAGGAAACTGGTGTAGCAGTAGACCACAAGCCACTATTAAAAATCTTTGGTGACCAATCTCTTAATGACATTGAAAACCTGAGATGAAAAAATCTCAAAGAAAAGACCCTCCAATACCGCTTTTGCAGTCAAATACAAAGTCGTTGACGCTATATCCCGTCATCCCACTGAAGCAAACCGATTGGAAAGACTTCACCTTCAAGAAGACATACCAACCAACCTCAACCTCAACCAACCTCCCGCCAACCACCCAAGAAATGAAATTGGCTGACAACATTGATGAAGGACTACAACTAACTGTCATCTCCTCAATCAATTTGTTCTGGCAGTCACTTGGGATATCGTGAACAATGAGTCTAATAGTGACCCCTCCATGTTGAATTTACTACACACTATAGAATCAGGATTCCCTTAAATGAAAATGCAAACACCTACTGTTAATAGATACTTGAACTGGCAGATGATTGAATGAGGACGTATCAATGTACTACGACACATGTTTGGAACCTATGGCATTCCTGATGAACTATTATCTGATGGCGGTCCAGAATTCACTGCCTTTGAGACGGACAGATTCCTGAACAACTGGGGAGTACATCATCGGTTATCTTCCGTTGCCTTCCCACACTCCAATTGCCAAGCTAAAGTTAGAGTAATGATGCTCATCATATCAAACACTGGTCACAAAGAACCCTGAACACAGATTCCCTACAATGTGTGATCCTGCAATACTGCAATTGCCCTGTTTTAGGAAGACTGGTAAAGGATTTCATTTCTATTATCCCTGGCTGCTACAAGCCACATCCAACTTTGGAAGACACATTAGCTACTCAAGAGGAGGAGTCTTTCAATGCACACCTGTTGTCTGCCTCCACTAATCATTGACCAACCAAACTTCAACCAAAGCCACCGCATGATGCTATCCCGCCAGTGCCCAAATGATGACCCAAACCAACCAGACAACAACAGCACAGAACATTCAGTTACCACCCAACCTAACCCAGAGACTATTTTTAACAAACTACTAGACATTGGAGAAAATTTGAAAATTTCCCAAAGAAATTTCTCCTCCTCATCATACCTGGTTTAACGTCCATTGGGTTGTACGGTTTCTGATGACCAACTTCCATGCTACCCTATCCTTTGCTACATTCTTATTGACTTCCTTGCCTCTTAAGTCTTTTGAGTTTTTTGACCAATTGGACCAATTTTATAATTTTATGATTTCAGTATTTTCGATGAATTGATTTGTAAACATAAACTAACAATGTATCCTTAGTCTAGCAAACATCATTCTAATTTTAAATTTCTTTTTATAGCAATCTCTCTAAAACTTAATTTTTTTTCTTTATTAGTGTTGTGTTGATGATGGAATGGTTGATACGAAATCAATGACCGTGGATCCCAACATCACATCATTTGCCAGCTTGTATTTATTAATGAAAAGAGCTTTCACCCTGAAAACGTGAGTGTTACTTTATTCATAGAATAATATCTTCTAAAGTCTTTTAAAAAATCACAAAGAATCTTTATTGAGAAACCATCTATAAAAAATGTTACGTTCTCATATTTTTTTACAAATTTTCGCGTGGATTTATTTTTGCAAAATTGTCAGCACTTATTTTGGCGAAATTACCAAAAATTCACCAAAATTTAATCCATGTAATAATTTACCCCCTTAATGGTTAATGAAAAAGACAATGTTGATAGTTCTCTACTGAAATATAACTTAAATATATATTTTTATTTGGTCCCTTAAATTTCATGTATTGTTTAACTTTTTAGTGATTTTGATATTTCGTATTTATTACCCAAATCAGCTGAAACTTCATCTCGACCTGACGTGTACCTGTGTCTTTCATCCGATTGGGATTTAGACGCTGCCTTTCATACCGCATCTTCTCCTATTCTTACGTTGAAAATTGAATCTGTACCCAAACCTGGTGAGTCAGAAAGTAATTCACTTGTCATGTATTTTTTTGGTATATCTTTTTCGTTATGTTGTCTTATTTCTTATTAATGTTTCAGATTTTACCGAATGGCATATGTTGGATCCTCCGGCCGATACGCCAACTGTCCAGGATATCAAGTCAAGTAATTTACAACTTCCGATAACTATGTCATTACGTCATGAAGTATCCAAGCATTTAAATAAAGTTTTTGATGTGTTTGTTGATACAAGTAGATTAAACCCTCTATCACACAAAGAATGGGTAAATCATTTTGATGGTATGGGCAGAATTTTAGCACTGAATGCTTTGCGTGTCAAAGTTTTTCATAGGGGGTTAGAACACAGTTTACGTCGTGAAGCATGGGTTCACTTACTAGGTGTTTTTCCTTCCGATTTATCTGTTGAAGAAAGAACAAGGTTTTTGTTTATGAAAACTCAAGTGTACAAACATTTAAAAGAAGATTGTCTTGCAAAAAATCCACGTGAAATCGAATCAGTTACACATATGGTACAGAAAGATGTGCTACGAACGGATCGAATACATCCATATTTTAACGTTCCTGATGATCATCCTAACCTGGTGTCCTTGTATAATATATTAACAACTTTTGCCATTCAAAATCCTGACATTTCTTATTGCCAAGGAATGAGTGACCTCGCTTCTCCTTTACTCATTGTTACTGGTGATGAAACAATGGCTTACTTATGTTTCTGTAAAGTCATGCAAAGACTTCGTAATAACTTCTCGATTAAAAGCACTGCATTGATGCAGAAGTTCAGACAGCTCTCTTTATTGCTTCAGAGAAGTGATGAGAAACTATACACTTATTTACAAGAAATTGAAGGGGGTAATTTATACTTTTGTTATCGGATGTTACTTCTTGAACTGAAACGAGAATTTCCATTTAATGAAGCTTTACAAGTTATGGAAGTTATTTGGAGTTCCATGCCTGCTCGTTTTGAAGATGATGATGGAGAAATAAGCTTTTACTATAAACTGTTGCAGGAGTACAAAACGTTTATGAGTGGCAGGTCTTCACCTGCTGTAGAGAATGTATTTAGGACGAATACTTTCAACACAGAACATGATAACATAAAACTGGAGCCACTACCTCATCCGAGGTTTTTGAATGATGGTTCGCCATTTCCTTTATTCCTGTGTTTATCCATACTTTTGATTAATAGAGACAATATTTTATCTGAGCAGATGGATTATACAATATTAGCAATGTATTTTGACAAAATGTCCAGAAAACATAATTCGAAGAAAGTGATTGCTCGAGCCAAAGAACTGTTTTTTGATTATATACGTGCATATTTGGATGGGCAAACAATCGATCCGAACAGTGAGGAACAAACTCCTCTGGAAAGTCTTCATGGTACAGAATCAACGGCAGCTCAATGTTGAGTGGTTGGTTTTTGATCTAGTAGCTGTGTTCAAGTAGGACTTGTTTTATCGCCATACATTGTAGGAACAAGATGTGGCATATTTTGGTCACTATCCTAAAATTAAATCCTCGCAAATTGAACTAGCAAAAATAAGTCCACTCAAAAAGTTTTCCATTAAAGGTATTTTCCTTCAGACCATGGAAGGAACAGAAATTTGTTCTTGTTTTGTTTTTTGTTTTTTATCCAGAATTTATAATCACAAAATAGTACATAATTTTTAATTGATAACAATTTCAAACACGTGTTTACCACGTGTTTACGTTTTTCATATGGCTTTTCTAACAAGCTCTCATCTTTGTTATTTTTACCTGAACTGATGATGTCATGTATGACTTGACATCCCTCGCTTTTTCAAAATAATATGAAAAAGAGACTTATAACGAATAATTTTTTTGATCGCATCTTGTTAGTGCAGTACACTGCAATCAATGTATCATTTATGAATTTATTTGAAGGAAGATTGTAGTTTTGCCGGATGTGTCGAAAAATAGGACAAGTCTATCCAAGAAAACTATATAATCGTGAACAATCTATCATTGTGGTGTCTAACAAACGGACAAGTTTCTTTGCACTGGCAAAACCATGATCCTCGCAGTGATATCCCTACTTTATAGTAGACACTGATAACCGGACACTTTTTTTACCTTAATTTTTTTTCTAATTAGCGGATCAGATTAAAATTTCTTTCTAATTTGCGGACCAGATAAGAAAGACACGAAGTCGCAAGTCTATTCTTCGTATCATAGATAATGGCGAATTACTCATTTTCGTTTGTTTACATCATGTCTGATTCAACTGTATATGTTGCTGCTAAACAGAAAGTGTCTGCAGTATTTTGAACGAATTTCATCACACATACCTTAAGCGGATTTAAAATCGCTTGTTTGGTTTTTCGTTCGGATTCAGTTAGGTTGGAGAGCTAAAACTACAAAACTTTTATCATACGAACATACATACTCACACGAAAGTATTATGACAAATACTTCTGATTTTTAACCTGGTTATAAAAACTGAAAATTGTTATTACATTGTCTGTTGTTTTTTATGGATCCCCAAAATCCCATAATTAAAAGATTATTAATCGTTGGAAGTTTATTGAAATTTTTTTTTCATAATTCAGTGTAATCAAAATTTTCATATTAGCTGTGAAATGTTATTTTTGAAATCCAACACGGTCGCGTCTTAGCTACCATCATTAATGAAGACCGAAAGGTCTGTTCACACCATACGTTTATGGATGTTTATCGCTACTTATGTTAAAAAGTCAATGGGAACATAAATACTTCAGTGTAAAAGTAACAAATGTTGGTTGAGATGGTTTGGAAACATAAACACAACCTCAATGAAGAATCGAAGAAATTAAAACATTAAACGGTAAATCAATGTTTATTAAAAGTCAATAAGTATTACATATGTAAAAAACAGCAACAAATGTATAAAAAATATTTTATTTTTTTGCGAAGAAACATGGCTGCACTTTTAACTCCAATAAGTATTAGTTATCGCACTGTGCGATAACTGATTTATCATTAGTACAAAAAATTGAGAAAACGAAAAAACTTAAACTTTGTTTAGGATTCAAATGTGACAAGGTTTTTTTATCTGTGTACGCGTATTACTATAGGGGGAAACCCTTGCATTGTGTCAAATGTATATGTCGTAAACTGACTTGGATATTAAAGCAAGTTGACCTGAAAGTCAACTTGGTTTAACATTTAAAACATTTGCGCGATAACTCGAAGAAACTCGTCTCTTTCACATGTGAAGGATAAACTGGGTAGAGCATAAGAAACTTTTTGAAGACTACCTTTTGAGTAGCAATATCAATTCTACTGTCATAAATCGAGATAATTTAGAGGAAATAAGACGTTATTTATTATGTGCACGTGAGATGGGATTAGCTGTAACATTAAACCTATTCTTGTGTGTGTATTTGACTTTTGTGTTAAAGTGGTTATATCTACTATGTGTCTTGTACTTTTAGCTCAAACATTTATTGACAGAAAAAAGGATCGATAAAGCATAACTTTGCATGTTTGAACTTTTATGCTCGATTGGATGATATGCCTGCAATCATTTGCCCCATTCCTGATTGTAACTTTGAGACTGACGATGTCGATGCCATCATAGCAGCAGCCCAGTTGAATATCCATGCCCTGATCCATCAACGACAGGTAGCGCAAACGATTGGTCTAAGTCTGGCATTGGATACTGGTTGCGACAGAAGTATTGCGAATGTGAGTCTTCAACTCCTGACTGTTGCGATCAAGGATGGAAAGTCACTCTGGCTGGATCACGATTCTTGAGATAGTCTGAACAGCGATACGCACACATAGAAGGGGAAGCATTAGCAATAGCATGGGCCCTCGAAGACACAAAATTCTTCACCCTTGGCTGTGACGACTTGGTGATCACAACAGACCATAAGCCTCTGGTTAAAATCTTCGGTGATCGATCACTTGACGAGATATCAAACACCAGAATATTTCGTCTTAAACAACGAACATTAGCATGGCGATTCAAAATTTCTCATGTACCAGGCAAGAACATTCCTGCTTCTGATGCTACATCTCGTAATCCTGCCACATCCACCTCAACCATAGATGAAAATGAGTGGCTACTAGAAGCTGACAGCATCCACAGCAACATAGCAGATCACATGGAAGAAGAAATCATTGCGTCCATCAGCTCATCACTTAACAAGATCCAGGCAGTTACTTGGCAACATGTTAAAACGGCTTCTAACTATGATCCATACTTCGTACAATTGAAGCATCTTTTCCAGAATGGCTTCCCTGAATCACGTGACCATTTGGCCCTTGCAACTGCAACCATATTGGCAATACCGCGCGAGCATGTCAATAGTAAATGATGTAATTCTAATTGGAGACCGCATCCTTATACCACATCCTTAAGAAGTTCCATATGCAAGATTCTACACTCTGCTCATCAGGGTACCAACGCTATGAGAGAACGTGCCAAATGCCACCGTCTTATGGTCGGGAATCACCGATGCTATCAATGTTACTCGAGAGAAATGCACAAGCTGCTGGAGGATGACTCCGAGCCAACCCCATCTTTCACCTGCGGTTCATACCTTCATATCCATTCGAAGCCATCGCCACAGACTTTTGTAAACAAGGTGGAAGCAATTACCTTATCACTGTTAATTGATTTAGTAACTGGCCAGAAGTATTGAAACTTAACCCAGGGGGCAAAAACGCTGGCGCATCTGGACTTGTCAACGCCCTCAAAAGCTACTTCGCAACATTTGGCGTGCCAGAGGAACTCAGCAGCGATGGGGGTCCCGAGTTCAAATCAGTGGAGACGGCAAGCTTCTTGGACAGATGGGGAGTCAAACATCGTCTCTCATCTTCGTACAACCCTCGCTCGAACGGACGCGCCGAAGTTGCTGTAAAATCAATGAAAAGGCTGCTTTCCAATAACGTATCACTCAATGTTAACTCTGATGCTTTCACCCAGGCGATTTTACAGTCGCAACACACCTGATCCAGAGAACGGCATCTCGCCTGCTGAAATCGTATTCGGTAGGCCTCTCAGAGATTGTCTTCCAGTGAAACCCAAATCACAAATCTTCACCAATGATAACGTAACACCAATCTGGATTGACTTGTGGAAGAGATGCGAAGAAACTTTGAGGACACGATTTTCACGGCAAACTGAAGCATTGGCAACCAAATCGAGGAACCTTCCACCTCTTCGGGTTGGTGATAACTGCCGGATTCAAAACCAACATGGACGGTTCCCTAAGAAATGGGACAGAACAGGCAAAGTCGTTGACGCGAAAGATAATGACCAGTACATCATTAAAGTTGACGGGTCCGGTGGCCTTACTCTGCGAAACCGGAGGTACTTGAGGAAGATCAACTTGCTAGTGGAGCAGCAACGCCCTTGTCCATCTCCAGTTCCATTGACCAGTCAAGACATCGTGAACGACGAAATTCCTGAGCTGACACAGCTCAACCGCCTGTAGCATCTACTCAAAGAAACGCGACAAACCTCGTTGACCAGCAAGAATCACCGCGGACAACGAACATCCATTGCAGCAGGAGCTGATCATTCGATTATATCTGGAGATACGGATCATACTACTATGGAGCGAGAAACCGTTGAGGACAAGCGACCTGTTCGAACTCGGAGGCCACCGTCATGGCATAAAGATTATGTGATGAAGTGAACCCTTTATCGAACGTGAACTCTGATTCGCACTTGATCTTTACATGGACTTTGATATGGCCAATGACCTTCTGATTTTGTTGACATTATTGAGCTTTGGTGTTTCAAAGCTGGAAGGGATGTGTGTGTATTTGACTTTTTTGTTAAAGTGGTTATATCTACTATGTGTCTTGTACTTTTAGCTCAAACATATATTGACCGAAAAAAGGATTGATAAAGCATAACTTTGCAATTCTCAAGAAGCGTATTAGAAGGAATAAATAGTAGATTGTGTGTGCGTTTTAAAGCAGTTTCAAGTAAGTATTTTTGATAAAATAGAATACATCTACAAACCAATCACACTGGCTATTTGAATACTTATGAAAGGGTAATTTTTGCTTGTTTCTGCAGCGCCACTTGCTATCATATTGTTATGCTGATTGAATTCCTTCAATGCTTTAAGGTGAAGTGTCAGTACGCTAATGTACCCCGCTCAGCAGTACTATGTAAAACCTGTGCAATTAAGCATCATTAGTATGTTGTGGCTCCCTTAAAGCCTATTATAATTTATGGTTTCTTACAAAGAATTCAGGTGTGTATGTTTTTTTGTTATATATAATGTTGCTTCATAGAAGAAGAAAAATTCACGGTACCTTCAGGTGTTTGAGTTTGAATTTAGCATTCAAGCAGTGACATAAAAATGAATGTATAAATGCTCCAGTTTGTTTGCTTTAAAATTAAAATGAAGATGTTCATATTATTTTGTAGATTGATCTAATAGATATGACAACATCTGCAGATCAAGACTATAAATGGATTGGTCATGTTGTAGATCATTTTTCTAAATTTCATGTCCTGTTTCCATTGAAACGCAAAGAAGCTGTGGAGGTTGCAGAAAATCTTATTATTTGTGTGTTTACGTATTTTGGTCTTCCTTATATATTGCATTCAGACAGAGGAAAAGAATTTGTAAACAATATAGTTAGAAATGTCGTAAAAGATTGGCCAGGTGAATGCAAGTTAATCAATGGCAAACCTAGATCACCATGGTTGCAAGGCCTGGTTGAAAGGACAAATGCTTGTGTGGAGGAAATGATTGCCGCTAACCAGCAGGAGACTGAAACAAATTGTTGGGCAAGCTGGTTACCTCCAATACAATGTAAGTTATTTAATAAGTTAATTATACTCAGTCTAATTAATTCAAACTGATAACTGACTAGTCAACTAATTGGTTGGTTATAAAAAATAAATTCAGTAAGCATTTATTTGATAAGTGAGTTAAAAAAAGGTGAAAATGATGTGGATCTACGACTAAAAATTATGAGAACCAACCTGAAAGTTAGAAGTCACTATCTCTACACTCATTATATAAATAATACCTGCATACTTCTTAAAATTACTTAAACTTCAAGAAATGATACTTTTTAACTTGGTTTAAGTACAAGTCAACTTGGTTTAAGGCTTTTTAAATTAAATTCACATCTTAGTCAACTTGGTTTAAGTGAAAGTCAACTTGGTTGAGGGCTTTTTCAGCTTATTTAGATGATAGTCAACTTGGTTTAAGGCTTTTTCAACTGAATTCCCATGAAGGTCAACTTGTGAAGGTCAACTAGGTTTAAGGCTTTTTTTTAACTGAATTCACATCTTAGTCAACTTGGTTTAAATGGCATTCAACCGTTGTAATTTTTTATTGGTATATTTAGTTTCCTTAAATACACGTAAGTCAAGGGCAACCAAAAATAAACCATTCGAAATTGTTTATGGGCAGCTCCCCAATTCGCTTGAGAGAATTCCAGTTGATGTTAATGGAATTATACAAGAAGAAGATCTGCCTGGCTTTTTGGAAGAAAGTTGTGAAATGGGAGAACTAGAAACTGGAAGTCCTACACTGGTACTTAATCCAATTGGTACACCACAGTCTTTGTCTGTGCATGCATTGGAACCTATACCTGCACCACGTCCTAAACCTGCACCACGACCTGTACCTGTACTACGACCTAAGAGAACTGAAAGTCACTGCAGTTCCATGATAACTCACAGAGGAAAAAGAAGGTGAATTGATATCAATGCCTGTAATTACAGATGAAAATAGTGAAGATGATCATAAACCAACTAGAAAAAGAAAAGCTGAAAATATTAAAAAATATTAATATTAAAAAATATTAAAAAAAAGAAAGAAAAAAAAGCGCAGGATATGAAAGCGAAGGAGGAAGCTTTTTTGAAACCATTAGAAAATATTTGTGAAATGTATGATTACCAGAATTAATTAGTCTTTAACTAAATCATATTTCTGGTATTAAACTGAACGACATAATTCTGGAATAATACAGGTTGTTGTAAATTTTTTTGTTATAAAGTTTGTAATCCGCATGGTCAGCAGTTTATTTGGGTTAACTTTTGTTCATTTAATAACAAGGGAACAAAATTAACTACTGGTCATGCAGACAGTTTTTTTAAATGTACAAAGTTCTATATATATGTTATAGATGTATTTATGGTGTTTTTTCCTGAAAAAAGAAAGTTATATTAAGATTCATTGTTTTTTAAAACGCCCCAAAAAGGGAACAGATTTTCCCATACTATTTTGATCCATCTGTTCCGCACCCACAAACATTTTTAGATCAAAGATTAGCCCGCAATATTTCGCCTACACGCTTTTTTATATAAGCACAAATCTGTGAGAAATCGAAACAAGTAATTAATGACGAAAAAGTTACAAATCCACTTGTCCAGAGTTGGACCGCTATTTCTTGACAACTATCTCTAAACTCTTATAACATTTGATCTTCTTACGTAGATACTCAACAAATGAGCTTGTAAAAGAGACCTAGTTTGAGAATATAGCGTTTCATTGTCAATTAGCCACTTCCTTGGCCTTTTTACCATTCCTATCAAATAACATTCCTTTTAACATTTCTATCAAATATGCGTGATATAAGCAGCCCGAGAATGTTTTAAAGGAAGAAACTTTATTGTTACGATCGTGAAAGTTTGATACCGCAAAAATCTCGGGATTCGAGTAATGCTAGGTCAACTTGGTTTAATGATCAAAATTTTCACTCGAAAAAGACAACTTGGTTTAATAAAATAACGGGAGCCTACTTAATTTAAACCAAGTTGGAATTTGGTCAACTTGGTTTAAAAGTTAACATGGTTTACGACATATACAAATCATTTTTTGCACTGCATTTATTTTTTATTTGCAATGTGATATGCGAGATATACTCTACTGACTAACCAATCAGATTGCAGATATTTTTTGAAGTAATGAAAGTGTTAGTTATCACACAGTGCGGAGTGCAATATGGCGAATATTTTTCGAGTTTCTTATATCTTTACTGATATTTCACAAGCCTCTAGGTGATTTATCATTAGTACAAAAAAACCCCGAAAAAACGTAAACTTTGTTTAGGATTCAAATGTGACAAGGTTTTTTTTATCTGCATGCTTATTAGTATAGGGGGAAACCCTTGCATTGCAAAATCATTTATTTGAACTGCATTTGTTTTATATTTTTACTGACAAACGAATATACTCTACTGATTAACCAATCAGATTGCAGATATTTTTTGAACTACTGATAAACGCTAATAAACGCTTAGTGGGAACCAACCTTTAATACACCTTTCCCGAATATGTCGCATCCTGACTCAGTTGTCCATACGGGCCTCTTTTTGATGTTTTACATTGTTTCACGGTAATTATTTAGTTTAATATTTTGCTCATTAGCAAATCGCAGCGAGACAATTTTCGTTAATTTTCGAAACAGAAAAGATTATAAACCTGAATTCGGGAAAAGTGTATATAGGGGCTACCCGTGTCATGAAAATGTGCGCGTCCTTGAATATGTATATATGATTGAAGTTGACTTCCGGAAACAAAATCTATCATCATCTTTGCTGACGGATAAAACTTGACCAACTTTATAAAGGTTAACAAATTTTGCCTCGTACCCTTTGAAATAAAAAATCTGAATACCTGAACACAAAATTACCACTTTAAATTACAAAACAGAAAAAAATGAAACTACGCGACGAACTTGAAATTATTGTGTCAAAATGTCAAAGTGAATTTCAAAATAATTTTTAGTCTTAGACAGCTGAATAGGGTTTCTTCGTCGTCTACCTTATCGGTAAAAAAAAAGTCGGCAAAAAAGTGACTAAATTTTCTCCAAGTGACTAATATTTTTTACCGATTTTTTTTCTTTCTTTTTTTTTTGTTGCCAATTTTTTCTTTCTTTTTTTTTTGCTTATTCTTTGATTTCGTAATTCTTGATTTTGATATTAATATGATCAAAATCAAAATCAAGATGAAAATTTTCATTTAAGAGAACAAGTATAATAACATCAGCATATATGACGCTCATCTTTACAAGTTTTAAACAAATTTTAACAAAATGTAACAATTTTTGAACCAATCTTAACAAAAAACAGAATATAACATTTTTTTCTTTGAAAGCTAATAACAAAATCGTAAAGCGAAATATAAAACAATGTTCGTTCATGTATTTTTTTGTCTGGAAATTAGTCGGCAAAAAGTGACTAATTTTTGCCTAAGTGACTCAATTTTTTGCCGACTTTATTTTTGCCGACTTTTTTTTTACCGATAAGGTATATGATTTTATTTATTATTTTACTTAAAGCCATACAAAGATAATCTTGTTTAAATCTTGGTATCAAAAGACAAGGTGACATATTGTATGTATTTAGATATTAAAAAAAGTGTGTAACATTATGTAACAGATTAACAAAAATGCAGCGGTCTCTCTGTGACGTTATTGACCGAACGTAGTGATTCAGTTAGTAATAACTGCTTACTGAGCCAATCAAATTCGCCCATTTTCCGTATAGCAGGGGTTGGTTCAGATGAAATACAAAATGGTCCTTAAGATGTTTATTTAATTTTAGTTTTAATGCACATGGGCTTGAATCTGGATCACCTTTTGAAATTTCAAAAAATGCTTCGACATTCAAAATATAAGGTAATATTAGTCGAACACATGAACCAGAGTTGAAGATGGTCACCATGACAACATATTTGTTTCTTTAAATCATCAGTACATTTTCATTCATAACAAAATATGATTTCAAAAAAATGACGTCATCAAGAAACAGATATGATGATTATGATTAAGATTCATATGTTGTGTTTCATTAAATTCAAGGTTGCTCATGCCAATGTTTTCTTATGAAACACAAGACGATTTCTTAAACTTCATTTTTTCTCTCTTCTTTAATTTCATTTAAACTTCTAAAATCTTCACGTTTTTATCAATGCTGGTAGTTCTTTCACCCTCTTTGACGTCACCGATGATCCAACATGGTTGCCCATCAACTTCCATCAATTCACGACAGAA
Organism: Turritopsis rubra; assembly: GCA_039566895.2. Lineage (NCBI taxonomy): Eukaryota > Metazoa > Cnidaria > Hydrozoa > Anthoathecata > Oceaniidae > Turritopsis > Turritopsis rubra. The sequence continues at coordinate 15,708,239 of CM077630.1, forward strand.
CAGATCTGCTTTATCTTTAGGTAAACAAATAAACAGCCCACCTACACAAACAAAACAGATATGTGTTGAAAAAAACTAATGCCATTTCTCGTATTCCCCCGCACTCCGATCATCCAACGAAAACGGTTCGATTTACAGCGTACTTTATCAGGGAAAATTTAAGTCACTTAAAAAGGACCTTTCAGGTTAGCTCGAATCAGGGAGAGTTCAAATTATAGCGGTTGCACTGTTGTATAAGGTTTCATTTAACCATCGTCATTAAAAAATTCCCTGGTCTGGACACTTAACTTTATTTTGCACTCATTTTGATCACATGATAGTAAATAATTATTTTTCATTGGTTGTAAAAAACCATGTGATCAAAGTGAGTGCAAAATAAACTATAAGTATCCAGACCAGGGAATTTTCTATGACGATGATTTAACTTCGATGAACATTTTAAAAAGTATTACCATCAAAAACCATCAAAGAAGCTCCTCCTCCCCTCAGGTTCTTATTGTTATGCAACAAGTTGGCCTTACACACATTAAAATTTGTTTAAGAAAAAATAGTTACCGGATGTTTCCGCGGAATAACCATCTAATAATTTAAAATTAATCCCACAACATTTGTATACAGAAACCATGTGACATAAAATAGGTAGAGTGTGGATGTTGAAGGAAACACAGTTTTTCTGACTTGTCACTAAATTATTTGCATGACCCAAAATTCCAAATCCAGTCACATCTGTGGCTGCATGTGCACCATGTTTGTGCATCAAACGAGCTGCATTCTTGTTCAATCTCGCCATAGAAAACATGGCGTCGCGATAAGCTTTCTTTACTTGTTTCATGGTTACCACTCCTTCTATTTTTTGCCACATATCCTGGAAATAAAGAATTATGTGTCCATTCTATACTGGCAAAAGTGTGGAGGTGGTTTTACCTGATTTGAACTGATTGTATCTGTATTTGAACTGTAAGAGCAAAGTAATTTCGAAGTATCAAACTCAAACGGTCTTTGTCTTTTTTTACCAGGTAATAAACAGAAGTTATGCAAAGCCCTCGGTCTATTCTCACAAGCTCGAGCTGTACATTCGGACCTCAGGCTTTGTATTTCTCTGCAAATAGTCAGTATCCCGTTACTAATTAATTGCCAAAAAGAATTTGTAATTACTGGAACAGGTTATTGATAACCTAAACTTTTGACACTTTCATATTTTCTTCAAAAACACATAAAGATGGAAACTGGATACATGGATACTTACATCTTGTTCTATCCATTGATGAGCATTTACAGCTATTTGTGTTCCAAGTGGTTTTGTTAAAACAATTACATCTCCAGCTTCAGCACCATCGGGTCTAAAATGACATTATACACGTTTTAAGAAAGTTAGAAAACATTTTAAGATATATTTAAGAAATACAGAAAAAAAGAACTCAATGCACCTTTTTTTATAATCAAAATGTTTGCATTTATTTTTAGTGTATCTCTTCTTGAGTAAATATGTCTTTTGATTATATTATACACGTTTTAAGAAAGACTTAAGAAACAAGAAGTCCAAATTAACGAAAACTTAAGAAACACAAGACTTCTTAGAACAGAATTGTAACAAACTTCATGCATATAAAACTAAATTCAGCAATGTAAAAAGAAAAAGTCTAAGGCTTTCTCAATGTTCAGTTTTCAATTTGTTTAAACTTAGTTTACTTTAAGGAAACAGTTAAGAAATATTAGAAGCTCAAACGGTCTAAAAATTAAGTAACAGCCTGCTCTCCTTCGCTTGTTTCTTAAAAAATACAAAAATACGTATAAGCAACACAAGGCTCAACTGGATTTTCGCAACAAAAAACAAACAAACGGAGAACTAAACGTAAGACTAAAATAAAAAGAGAAAAAAGGGATATATTTTTGGCTTGCTAATGAGAAACGCGTAATAAAATTTTCATTGGTTTAATAAAAACCCACACTGGTCTACTTCAACAGACAAACACGCAAATTTGGTTTTCCTAAGCAGATAGTCAACAAGCAACAAGTGAGCAGCAAATCAGCCTGTAAAAGACAGCAACTAAAGCAACTTTGATCCTCAGCTAAAATTTTGTGATGCTTATAAAAAAATGACAGATCGGTTGTCTTTACGGTAATTTGAACCATAAAATCTTCGTAAATAAATGAAACATTTTTGGGATTTCGGTTGAAATCGAAAAACTTATAAGAAACCCTAGCTTAGACTTAAACTAAAATAGATATAAAAAAACAACAACGTATAATCAAAAGACATATTTACTCAAGAAGAGCTACATTAAAAATAAATTATGAAATAAGGATATAAACTCACAAGATAAATTCATCATTCGAAACCACACTTGATGCAACACCACCAATAATAAACCAAGGATTGAGTACAGTCTGACCTCCATTAACAGTAACACCTGCCTCTTTTGCTAAGTCATTAAAACCTTCTATAACAAGTCTGGTGACTATCTCTCGTTCTTTTGGTGTTAGATCTATGCATATTCCCAACAACATGAGCATGTTATCACATTGCCACACACCAGTGGCATAAAGATCACTCAACACATTCGCACAAGCAATCTTTCCTTGCATGTACGGGTCATCAACCAGAGGATAAAAAAAATCAGTGGTTTGAACAAGTTTCACTTTATGACGTGTTGGTATCACACATGAATCTAAACCGATACCAAGGAATCCGAATTCACTCTCATGACCAGTATTAGATTTCCTCAGCCCCTCTAACAGTTTGAGCAATTCCTAAACGTGAAGGGAAAGAAAGGTATACTGTATTTCCATGAATAACCCGGGGGACTTACTTCAAAATCAGACTTCCAGGAGAGGCACTTATTCAAGGGGGCGCTTATTCGAGGGTGGGCGCTTATTCAAGGAAACACGGTATACACAATGTAAGTGAAAATTAAAGGATTGGAGATAGCAGTATAATATTAATGAAATTCCAAAAAATGGTTTTGTAATGCAGGATACACTTTGTCCTGTGGATGGAACCTGAAATCAATCAATAATATGAATATTTACCTGTTGAGGGACTTTACAACCTCATCCTTTTAATTTTGTACATTTTGTTAAACGAAATGATGGATCTAAACCATGCCCAGCAGGAGAGAAATCTTTGTATGCTGCTGTTAATTCTTTAGAAGTGGACATTTTACTAAAAATAGAAAGCAAACAATTATGAAAAATAAGCAGATTTTCTTGTCTTTAAAATTATATAAGCAAAGGAACTTGGCAGACATCAATGAGGTAATTTAACAATTTTATTCTTCTAAACTCCTTTTTTCACAAAAACAAATATTCGCTTGAAGTATGTTAAAATCAAAAAATGTCAAGTACTTTTGGAAACTGGACTGGTCAGAGAATATCGATGTCTGAAATGTTGAACATCCATAAGTTTCAAACATTTTCACAATGGTGAAAACCAAATCTCAAATCAAGAACTTCCTGATGTATATATACCATACATGGATTATAGAATACAAAAAGATTTTTTAATTTTTATTTCTTGAATGGAATTCCAAGAATTTTACAAAACAAGTCTTTATCATAAATTCTTCCATGTTTTAAGGAATAAACATAACTTTGTTTCTTCATGTTCTCATCAAAAACATACATCCTTTGAAAATAATTCTTCAGGTTGGCTTCCGTACATTCATCACTCCATGGTGTAATTTGATCAAATAAAAGCTGCTGTTCCTTACGTGACCCATAAAATGTCAATGTAGAGATTTTAAACCTGGGCTCATGTGCATTGAAGGCCATTTCTCCAATAACTTTGGTTGAGTAATAGCTAAAAGTTAAGAATACCACTGTGGTACCTATACAACCAAGTATCGCCCAATTAAAAACCATCTTTGAAATGATTCCATTAACATAATTTTGATACAGAGGATAGCAAAGACCAGACATAAGTAGTATTTGATATATTTTCATTCGGGAGATTAACCGAATATATTTAATATGTGGATATTTGAACAAAACATTCCAAATTTGAGCATCTGAACTGTTCACACTAGTAGCAGTTTTAGCATTTGCTACACTTGACTTGAGCCTCACAAAATTCTTGTATGATGGCACAGTAGAAGCCTGGACATATTTCTTCTTGTAATTCCAGTCAATAATGCATAACCGTGCTTGATTCTTGAAGACTTGTGTTTGTTGAAGGAATCTGTTAAGTGAAGTAATTCCGTAACACATCCTTGCAGAACAGAAATTTTCTAAATGATTCACACTATTTTTATAATCTTCATAAAAATGAGTTGCAATTGAAAATGCAAGTTTTAGTAAAGGGTATAGCATTTACTAAAACTTGAACTAAATACTTTATATATAGATACCACAAAGCTAGTATTTGAAATTGGTTTTCTAAACAGCAGTAGCAATTTAGAAAAAAAGGAATGAGATCAACCCACACCATATATTATCTTAATGCAATAGAATTGGGAAGAAATTAAAACAGAAAATGAATACCAATAAAAAAAATTAGAAACAAAAACCATAGCAGAATAAGATAATAAAAACTACAAGAACTACTATAAAACTAATATATTAATATTTATCATTATTGAAACAGTTTTAAACTGTGCCCAACAAAAGAAATTTATGTTCATAATTTAAAAAGTGTAGCTAATTTTATTACTATGGATTAAAAATTGGGAAAAGAATTCTGTCACAACGCACCATTTATCTTGTATACGAATAGAAGGGCGATGGACTGGGTTTCACAGAAACCCACCAGGTTCTTACTTAATACAGGCCAGATCAAAGATAAGTCAATAAAATCTTATTTAAAGTTCTCAGCATAAAAAATTATTACAAAATTATATCATTTCTTGGATGCCTTTTGTTGTTTAGTCTTTTCTTTGGTACAACTACCATGGCAACAAAGAACCATCCCAAGCATGTAATAATCCATTATTGTCTCGGTTTAGTTTCGAGAGGATATTCATTATACCATCAATAGATTCGTCTATGGTGACAGGTGCTCTAGGACCACCCATATCTGTTCTTACCCAACCAGGATGGATGCTTATAACAGCAATAGAATCAGGAATCAATTCATTGCTAAGTGTCTTTGTGAACATATTTAGAGCAGCCTAAAAATACATTATAAACTGTAGACATCCTCAGAAACCAGAATGAAAAAACATGGAGTATAATATTTTGCTAAACTAGATTATGATACATGCAGGGAGCAAATTAATGTAAAAAAAAATGGATAGCGAAAATTTTTGTGAGAAGCGAAAAATTTTCTACCTTGCACGCGCAGCAACCGATTATTGAGAACACAGCGCGATCGTATTATAGGCTGGTTTCCACTCACAAAAGTTTTCGTGGGACACACATTTATTCAAATTTTTTTTTTAAATTTTTTTTTGCATTCGGATAATTAATTTGATATTTCTGAGTAGAAATAGGGTCTTAAAATAAGCATATAAAGGCCTGTTTACACTTCTATAAAGTATGTTAAAGAGGGTTTCATAAATCAACCTTGCGTCCCTTGACATTTAAATTAATCTCTCACCTTTCTTTATCTGATTTAAATGTGGAGAAAAAGGAAGCCCTGGGGACGAATTTGCTTATAAATTGATCCTTCATATTTGAAACTTCGTCATAATATTTCAAGCCTTTGAACAAGCAATTAAAAATATTGGAGATTTAAGAAGAAACTGCTTATTAATTCAATATTAGTTCAGATGTTCCAAATAGGAAACAAATAAATTATGTTCTAAGATCGAGGTTGTTAAATGTCAGAAAAAATACAAAATCTGTTTCGTCCTCTGATGCGAATTCTAAGCCAGATAAAGTTATTACTGCTAAATCAATTATATCTTTAGCATTACCAGCTTTTTGACATTTCTGTGGATATTTATATGGACCAGCAGTCAAACGTCGAACTTTGTCACCAAACCACTGGTCAATAAATGGATCGGGATTAAAATCACTAATGGAACATCCTTCTTCTCCAATACAAAGTAAATGGTCAAGACGTTCTCTTGACAACCTATTTCATCAATCAGTATTTAATCTGTTCATCGGGGAAAAACATCCCTTCCAGCTTTGCATTTGTTAATGGACATATCAAAAGTAACTCAAATATGTCTAGAACATAACGACATCCCTGCAAGATATCACCATTTGTAAAAACTAGTTTTCAAATATTTTGATGTGTTGTTGTTTGCAATAAGTGGAATTAAATAGGTTTTCAAACAAATCCATTCACTGTTTTTTTGTTTTTTTTCAAATTTACAATTTTTATTTTTAAGTAATTCAACTTCGATAGTTCTTGAATATAAGTGTCTCCAAAATCACTGAGTTCGTTTTTCTGCCAGGTTTTGACATCAAGTAGAGGTACAAGATTTGTAAAAAATGGCGATGTATGCACCTCTTTGAATCGTTGCTCCATACAGGCTGACACATTCATAATTGATTATTTATAATATTTTGATACACTACTGTTGATTCTATTGTAATCCACAAAATCAACCCCCTGATATTCTTGTTTTTGATTTAGCTCACCATTTGTACCCTCATCATCTTCTACATTAACAGCACTTTTTTGTAGTGCGTCATTATACTGTCTGTATCATCGAGGCTTGAATCTATAAGTAGCTGAAGTTTAACATGGTCCAGGTGAATTCTTGAATACGAAAAATAGCTTTTACAGGATTATGTAACTCTTGCTGAAAAGCTAAACTCAATCAGTGAATTGGTGAAAGAGCATCTAAATATAATGCCATGTGTATGGGATACGTGGCATGCTTCCATTTTTTCACAAAACCAACCAATTTTGCTCTTTTTTTAGGTTGAGAATCGGTCTGAGCTTATGATTCCACATGTTACATATAAACACCATAATTTTCCAAAACAATTAACATGGCTCGGATCTTATGGTTTATCCATCGCATTCCTGTTGATTTCATTGGTTTAGGCACCGTCTCATCCCAAGCTTCAGCAAAAGGTTTAAATTTTCTGAGACATTTTGACGAATATTGATATAATTTATACAACTCACTAATTATTTCATCAATTTTGGCAAATGTGGTATTTTCAAAAGCATCCTTGATCACGAGTTCTAGGCGATGGTCGAACCAGTGGATCACTTGAAGCCAGGGGGCCTGTTCTTTTATTAATACTTCTAACCCACCATGAATCCCAGTGTCAACAGCAGCTCCGTCAACATTTAAACCAAGAATATGTTTAGATACTGCATCAACATTAAACCTATTGAAGGTGGTCGTCATACACTCTAAGACCATTAGCATCAACGTTTTTAGCATCCACAATTGATAAGAAAGTCACTTTCGGTACACCCCCAGGTAAATACAAAAAGTAAACCAGTTCTTCCTCGACATTAGCACTATCGGTACTACCATCGCTCAGTACTGAAAAAAACCTGACATCTTTTAATTCTTCTGATAACCCAGCTTTCATGTAATTTCCAACAACATCAATAAATATTGCATCAGCGCGATCAGTGGCGTAGCAATTTCCAATACTGTAGATTTTCCCGTTAGTGATTTTTGAATAAGTTTTGAGCAAGTCTGGATACTCGTTAAAAGGTAGTTTATTCTTAGCTACATGGTACACCCAGTTAAACTTCATACAAAGAGATTCCCGATCTTTATCACACATTTTTCGTACACCTCTTCCTATTGGAGATTCTGTAACTACTCTCTCCATATAAGGCAATGTGCCCATTTTACTTCTTTGTTCCAGTCGATCAACTTCCTTGTATTGAATACTGTTACAATGGACTTTGACTCCGTCTTTTTTTATGGACTGGGTACCAGGTGGAATCCAATTCAATTGAAAACCCTTTTATTGTTTTATTCGACTTTCCCATCTTTTACATATTTTGCAACGTAAACGTGTGATGTCATTTCCAGTAAAGTCATACTCGAGTCATACTCCTTTTTCCCACTTTTAGACCGTTTGTTGTCTTTTTTAACTTTTGCTGTTGAAGAAGAAACCGTGTTCAAATATTGTTCAGTCTGTATTCCAAAATCTTGTCCTAGTCCATTCATTGTCTAAAATAATCTGCAAGTATATTCACTGTATAGCGTATGATAAAAAAACAATTTTTTATGTAATCTAACTTTTGTGTGTTTTAAAACTCTACTGAAAAAATTTAAAAATGTTCTATTATATGCTTGTGTTCTATTGTTTAAACGAAAGTTATAAATACAATAGAATAAAACCATTCTTTCTGAAAACACCTGAAGAAGGAGATACCCTAAAAAATATTAGACAGAGAAGATTTGTTAAACTTTTAGTCAATTCGGTAAACAACTGTTTTCATTTTAAAAATCGATAGAGACAGGACAGAGTCTGGGAGTCGAAGAGTCGAAAGACGTATATTTTGGTGATTAATCATGCTTTCACCCATCTTTTATCTGCAAGAAACTATTAAGGATAACTCTTTGTTTTATATAAGAATTTTGAGATAGCGATGTACTCATTTTTAGCCATTCTACATCGCAGTTTTGTAAAAAAAGATCGCGATCCCTTAGGCATGAATCGAACTGCCAGGACCAACATAACCCAGCAGTAACCCAGCAGAAGTCCGGCACTTCAGATCGATATTTCACTTTTACCCAGTAGTATTTCGATGTGTTCCAGCTTGGTTCTGTTTAAAACAGTACAATGATACAAAGAAATAAATAGAAAAGAAGTTAATTTCACCTTTGACATTTTGTAACAATACCGTCCTGCGTCATTCCATTTCTCAATGGAACCAAGAAGACTGCTCATGTTAACGACCGCAGCTCGTTCAATACTCATTTCAGGTATTTGTATATGATTGGGAAGCTATCTTTAGAAGAGGCAAAAATGCCTAAAACAGAAAAATCAAACTGTAATACATAAAATAAGTGATGTTATTGATGAAAATAGGGAACAAACTCACACATTCAGACAGTAAACTTTGGTAATACCTTGGATATTAATAATGGAGAAACAGAGTTGACTTCATACAATCTCTTCATATCTTCTGCAACCACATGTTCAATTTTATTATCGGACTTGATGGTTTGTCCTGCATTATTAATCAAACAATTCAAACCTTGATCGCCAAGAACTTTAGAGATTTGATCTTTTGCAGCTTCGATTGATGCTTGGCTGCAAACGTCTGAAATAAAATTTTAATTGAAATCAGAACAATCAGTATAACTGGCCTGACATTTGAAAAGAAATGAATTGAAATTCATGTTCACACATGAATTCTCGAACTTTGCAGCAACTTTCTTCAATTCCTGCCAAAATAATTTTGCCTCATTTTAACAATATTGTAAGTATAACCTATCAACCTATCAAGGAAAACCTTATAAATCCTTACGTGAAAAATATGCATAACCAACAAAATATATGAATAATTATTTTATTTTTAAAGATCCAAGATACTGAGTTGGTGACCATTGGAGTCTATTTCATGGGCATGTGAATTGCTCTTTAGCTTTGGCCATCACCCAGATTGTTAATAAAATCACTTCCTTTTAAGGGTTGGAAGGGCACTCAACCAATAAACATTTTTGCCACTGGGTAAGCCTAAAGTATAAGACATTTAGGATAGGTGACAGTGACAGTTTTTAGAGGTTTTTAGAGGAGTTGGAGTTTTCTTAGCTGAAAGTAGAGAGATAAAAGTTATGAGTGGTTTTAGATGATTTATTGTGAATGAATTGTAAACAAGGTTTAAAAATTTGTTTAGGTATAGCCGAGTCACAGAAATTTCAGCACCTAAACGGTATATATAGATTAAAAAAGATTATCACAACAAACTGTAAAAATAAATGAACTAGGTAATCTTACTACAGCATTGTTCGGATCCCTGCAAGCCGCAAATAAAAATTGAGTTTGACTGGCAAACTTCTTAACAAGTCCAAGTCCAATGCCACGATTACTTCCAGTAATAAGAATAGAATTAGTCAGCATTTTCTCCTGAAGATGTGAAAGATCTGAAAGAAGATGATATAATTATCATATATATAAAACTTAAAGGGATCCTACCATCTAAAATGAAAATTTGTTATTTGTTTATAAACCAGGTAAAAACAAGATTGCCATCTGACTTTTTTGACAGAAGTGAATCACTGCTATGCTGTTCCATACGAAGTACGTTCTTATACGAAGTAGTGTCCGCTGAGCATGGCTGATATCGCGCCGTACTTCGTATAATGCGCGACTACTTCGGATAGCTGAGCTCACTTTACCAAGTCAAATCAAAGTACACGAGAAGAGCTTTAAAAACCTTGTCACTGCACTACTGCCTGAATTTTGTCAACTGAGAAAGGTTGCACATCTTATAAAGCCTTTTCTAGTTGAGTTTTGTTATGAAATTGTTTCTTTGACAAGAATTTTTAGTTTAGTTATATATATATATATATATATATATATACTAGTGTAGCGTGTAAAAACATTTTACAGTTTTTCTCCATCAATTATTTTTACACGCAATATTGCCATGATAAGTCTGTGTATATACAAAAATTGTTGTGTTTCTCCATGTTGGAATTATATCATATTTAACACACAATTGTTGTATAAATATTTTGGATCAATCATTCAAAGAATGCTATTAATCCCTACTTTCCAGTGCTATCTGGCCTATTTAGAGATTTCTAAAGTTGTACAGTTAAACTAAAAGCTAAAATTCCAATGTCCAGAGATTTAGAAAAGAGACAATACAACGTATACTCCTACCTAACCAATGGATACTCCTACCTAACCACGATAAACTTCTGATATATAAGAAAATACCTTCAAATTTCCCTATTAACTTAAGCTAACAAAAACAATACCTTCTCAGACTTTTTATCTTTCAAATCTTTATTCTGCTATGAATTGTGGATATGTCAAAACCCAAAACTCCACTTGTCCATCATGATACAAAAACCATGTATATATGTATATAACAATGATTTCCACATTCTCTTCTTGTATTACATTCATCTATACTATTCAATTTTCTAATCTAAAACAAAAAGATATCGATCAAACACTATCAAAACAATATAATAATGATCTTGCTACCTTCGTTTCCCTAAAGGCGAACCTTAATAATAACAATCCACATACTACAATGAAATACCAAATAAACTGCTAGCTACACATTTCGGTATAGTAGTCAAAACTAACTGATACGAAAAAGCTACGAAAATGATAAACTGATAACACGAACACATAACAGGTCTACATCGACTATCTCGTCGGATAGAATAGTTACTGATACTTGATCAATGTGGTTATTTTTTATTACTGAACTTAAAGCGTTGAATAAAAAAATTAAAACAAAAACAAAAAATTATACACAGTGTCTTCATTCTCATTAAGAAATGAACGTTGAGAAAATTTGATGAACTTTCGAACGCAAAAAAACATTGCATTGCGTTCTCCTCCGGGCGGCTTTATGTTGTCTTCCTTTAGGCACAACACTCCATGAAGTAATAAACACCCGTAAGATGGAGCTAGAGATTCTCCTAATGGGAGATTCTCCCTATACTAATACGTAAAAACATACATCCATTGACGAACTTCCCGAGAAATTTTACCTAACGTTCTTTCTTTAAAAGTTAGGTAAGAAAAAAGCAAGATTTAGTATTAGTGTAAGAAGATAGCTTTTTTTAGAAGCCTGGCTGGTATTCTCCACTGACGGACGACGTTACCATGTCTTCAACAACAAATCAAGAATAATAATTTAAGTTGTGGTTAGAAATCAAGAACAAAAAAAGCAACAATACCATCATTAAAGTTGAAATTTATGATGAAATTGTGAACTCTTTAAAAACTGGAAAAGGTAAAAAAAATATTGAACTTTGTGTTTTTTATTATCATTTATTTATAAAAAAGGTCACCAGCATCAACAAAAATACAGTCACTGGTTGCTTAATCTATATATATATATATATATACCTATGTGTATTACTTAATTTCAGATAAATTCTTGAAATATATTTTTGCAAATCAACAGTAAAAAAATATGTGCTTTGGTAAGTTTTGGCAAAGGAGAAATTAATGGAATAAAAATTAATACAAAAGATTCTTACTAAATAGAATATATTTTCCTGAAAACATAAAAAACAGTTCCTATATTTTCCTGAAAAAAACATAAAAGTTACAAGGACAGGTAACTGTACCCAATAAATCTTTTATGAATAAAATGGCTGGAATAATGGATTACTGAATAAAACAAAAAAGGATTTAAAATCAGCTTTTTAAGTTGCTTCTTAGCTAGTATATTAGCCTTTTCTCCTATGAAACTCCTTATATGCTTTTCACCTACTACTTTCATGTCAAAATAAACGATGGGTAGCAACAATAAAAAAGCGAATTGGTTTAATGCATTTTCATTTATCTGCATTTAGCTCTCTGTAGATTGAGTACACAACAAAAATATAATCATCAGGAGTCTATAATAACTTTATATAATCAAATATAACACTGTCTAGGAAAAGTTGACATCATTCTTCTTCATAACAACACAAGCAAGGTCCCCCAGCAGGCCCATCTCGCGACAATGTTTACAATGAAAGAGACGGAACTACTTCGTATAATTGGTCACTACTTCGTATGCGGAGCGCAAGTGCTACTACTTCGTATAAAGTCACTACTTCGGTTGGAACAACGCAACACTGCAAAAACGTTCGCAAAATACAGCCGCCATTACAGCCTTTCGCTTCGCTCCTTCGATCCAAAATTCAGTTATAGCGTCCAGTCCCCACGCGCCGTGTGACGTATAAGTGGACTAACGAATATAGAAAGACTGTACTCACCCAGTGGAGATCCACTTGTTCTGACCTTTTTAAGGCTCGTTAAACACATTTATCTATACCATGATCAACCACAAGTATAAGAGAGGTAAAATAACAAAAAAGTGTAATGAAATTCAAATCCATTTCCACAAACAAAACAACATTTTACTCGAATTTCCCATGAATCGACTTTTCGGTCATTTCCCAGAAGCAAAATCAATATCAACTTTCGTATTTACCTGTCAAATGAAAAGGTCCAAACCAAATTAGCAATTAAGCCACGTTTTACGCGCCACGCTTGTTTCTTTGTTATTCTCACCAAACTGAACTCTCTGGTATGATAGATCAACTTGGCGTTTATCATTAGGGACTGGGGGCTACTCCGAAGTTTGTCTTGATGATGAAGAAGCGAATTCTTGGAAAGACGGTACAATATTAAAAAATAATTTGGCTGATTATCGACCCTTGTGGGTTTTTTTATACCTTTTAAGATATGGGGATTTATTTATGGTCTGAGGAAGTGTTTTACAGAATATTGTTTTAGATGGTAGGATCCCTTTAACATTCAAGTAATCATAAAATGTGAACCCATTAAAGAGAAACTGAATAATTACAAACTGATGGGCACTGATGACAGTTATCATGTGATATGATAACAGACTGACACAACAATGCTGCAAACTTATATGACGACAACATGATTTTGACATGACAATTAGACTACCATTGAAAATGTTGAGAAAACATGTTTAAATCTTTTTTATACCCACACACAGCCTGCCCATTTCACTTTTAATGACTTTTCAGCTAAGTGTCCACTTATAAGCGACAGAATTAATTTCTCGAAATAGGCGAAACGCAAATTTTTCTGTCGCCAAAAAAATTTCGCAAACACCTGTTGTAGTGTGTCCACTTAAATGGATTTATTTTTTGAAACCGTTTCTTTTACGCTTCGACCATGGTATCGACTAGTATCCCGGGTAAAAACATTTTACCGGTTCACTTTCCCCATGAGTTCACACCACCCGCGAAATATAAGTGTGACGAAAAATAAAATCACAGAATCCAAAAAGATAAGTATCACTTAGTCGTAGAGCTCGAAAAGCTGATCAAGAAAATGTATGGGATCGCCTGTGTACGACTTACCGTTACGGAGATATCGTGGATCAAAGATTCTGATGACGTCACACCCGTCCCCCAAAAGTTTTAGACCCAAATCTTTCGTCACTCCATCGCCAATATTGCACGCCCAAAGTGACGTCAATTATTCCCATTGGTTCTCGAGATATTTACCCTTAAAAATCGCGTTCTATTTAGGGTACAATGCAATGTGCCCACTGACGTCGCGCTACTCCTATAATACTAATCGCCGTAAACCAAAATTTAATCCATTCAAAAAACAAATTTGACATTAAGATGAAGACAATTTAATGAATGGTGACTAACTTGACTTTTATTGCTTCATGATCAGAGAAGTAAAGACAATGCCGTAAAACGCTGATATTAATTCTGTTGATTAAACTTCAATGAACGTAAATGTGATCAATCAATGAACCCGAGATATGTATAGGAGCATCGACTACCATTTCATAATCAGCAAGAAACTGACGCAAAAAAATTACATTCATCCTTATAAAAATCAATATTGAAATCACCTAGGATGATATGGACTAAATCAACCTTACTTTGTAGATGTTCTATCATATACAAAAAGTTATTACGCCGCAGTTGGTTTTGTCGATACAATAGGATGAAATTATGGGGCATATCAAAAATGCAAGACCTTGATAACGTAAATAACGAACCTCCAGGAATGGTATCTGTGTTCTCGATTGAAATGTCAGTAAGTTTTGTAAGTTTGATTTGGACGGTCCATGATTCGTCTTCTGATTTTGAAAGATATGCACACATATAAGCCACTGCCTTATAGTAATCTAACACAGGTTGAATATCTAAATTAGCTTCCCAAGCAAGCAATCCCTCTTCAAAGTAATTATTAGTAAAACATGACTTTTGTGAACGTTTGAAATGAATTTGATAGCTGTTATATAATTAGAGTTTATCATGTCATAGACCGGTTGTTTTTGTTTGCGACGTTTCGACAGTTACTACTGTCATCATCGGGCGTTTGTAAATGAATGATGTAAAGTTTATATATGTTTTCAGTAGGATCGAAATTATTTCGGACCTGGAAGGAAGCAATGTCAATATTTCGGACCTGGAAGGAAGCAATGTCCGGTCTATGACATGATAAACTCTAATTATATATTATGAATACTAGACTGACAAACAATATAAATATATTCAATTTGATAGCTGTTATCTGATGATATCGAGAGAGATTGGTAATACAATTCTTTGTCAATTCTCAATTCAGTTAAGAAGCATCAATCGATTTTGGTTCTTGATAATCCTGTTTTGTTGGATCATTGATATTATTATGTTTGGGATCTAGGTTATTATCAATTATTGCTTTACCTTACCTAGAAGGTCTTTGCTTTCCATTAAAATTTTAGTTTTTTCTTCTTGTGAAATGTCTCCTAAAGGTTCAGCATTAACTGAATTTTGAATTTAAGAATTTACCAAAAGAATATCTAACATCAATATTTTTGTATTTTCGACACGATTTGGAATGATGATGTGTCTGAAAGGTTTAAGTAAGTCATGTAATTCGTCATTTTCTTTGTCAGGGAGTTCACATTTTACAGCATTATCTACAAATGTAATATAATCTTTCTTTGTATCCGGAAAAAGTTTTGGTGCATTCTCAACCCAGAGTAAGGAGTGAATATGGGGACTACCACGTACTTAGAATTCTACTCTTATTGCATAATGTATCACTTTACCTAGAGTACCGTTATTGACAATATACTTAAAAATATTTTCTACGCGATACTGAAAATGCCTTGCTAACAAAACAGGATTGGATTGAAGAATTTTCGTTCTCTCCATATAGTTCAGGTTTTCTAATTCTTCTTTTGTTACTTTTTTAAGTTTTTGAATGATCTCAACTAATTCATTCCAACGCAAATCAGCACACAAGAGTGTCATGCGAGTCATAGAGCGTCATGAAGTAGGTTGGTAACCCAAGTTGTTTAACCATTGCCAGAACCTCAAAAAGAAATCTTTTCCAATATGCTGGAGTCCCTTTCAAGTTATTCATGAAATTAAAAGCATCGTCAGTTGCGATCAGGACGCTTATAGTTTCCTTAAAATTTTGTGAAAGTTGACCTGCTGTTAAACCTTCGGTTTTTATTTTTTTCAGTGCAGTTTTTATACAGCTATTAAGATTTGAATGTTGAGTAACTGACTGAGCATAAAAAATATAATTCGGGTAGGATGCAAATTTCGGTATATAGTTGAGAAGTCTCTGGTTGAAATATTTACAAGGACTTAGTTTAACACTTCTATCATGTGTAGATCCAAATTCACCGGTAGGAAACAAATAAGGATAAGCGAGCATTTCACAATTTTCATCACAAATTACTACTACATCAAAAGCTAACTCGGGGACATATGCTGTTTCATAGGCTCCTACACGAAAGTCATCCAACGGATTAGAATCTTCTTCTTTGAGTCCTTCGTTAGCTTCACAGATTTCCCCCTCATTTACAAAATGGATCTCATTGTAATCTTCATCGTCTTCTTTACTATTGTTACTAGTATTAATCCAAAATTTCGGTATGTTTTCGATATTGATTTGAATATTAGCATATAAGGGGTTGAATGTTTTCAAGTACATTAGCACCTCATTAACAAAATTGGGGCGAACAGGCTCAAAGTAAACATTAGATTTAAAACTCATTTTCTTTTTTAAAGCAACTCTTACTACACCGTTGTTATCCATTCCTCGAGGCAAAATATTACATATATCATCGGCATTTAGGGGCACATTACAAATCGCACCTTTCATTTTCGGCGCCTGACCTTTACTCATTATTGTCACCCTTTTGAACAATATCCGTTTAGAAATGATAACCTTTTCTAATTTCCGAATATTTGAAAGTCTATCGGGTAATTCATAAATTTTTAATTCGTTGCTAACTGCTTGGCAGGGGATTCTATTTTTTGAAAGTTTAGAGTGACATGTTTTGCATATGTATTCTTGGTTATCATAGCTTGAAGCGCGTGATGAAAAGATTGCTTCGTTGATATTGTTGTATTTTAATTCATCTAATAGTTGAACGGAAGAGTGATATAATAAGCTTCTATTGCAAATAACGCATATATAATACGGACCATTCCGTACTTGGGTCTTGAAAGTCTCGATTCTTTTAAAGTTTGAACGAGAGACTCTCAATCTTAAACATTCCTTCACTCTGGTAACTTTTTTTTTTATCTTCCGTCAGATTCGAACGAAAGGCAGATAATCTCACACGCTCATTTTCTGTGAAAATTTCTCTTTCGTCTTCCGTCAGATTCGAACGAAAGGCAGATATTCTCATACGCTCATTTTTTCTGATAATTTCCTTTCTCTGTGCTGTTTGTTTTGATCGAAAAACAGCCACATTTAACTTATTTTGAAACCGTGCTTGCTTCTTCATACCTTCGCTGGAATTAGTTTGTTGGACAGTTTTTCTAAGACGATCCTTATATTTTGATTTTTCATGCGCCTCAGCAACTTTCTCATCAGACCTTAATTTTATTCCCTTGGGCTCGGGACCGTTAATAAGACGCCGCTTTCGTTTGTTATCGGAAACTTTTTCTTTTCGAAAATTTTCTTTTAATTCAGACAATGCATTTTCTGTGGCGATCGCTTCAATATATTGAATTCCATAGAAAACAAACTCGTTTTAAAACTGATCAAGATAGAAATTCTTTACATAAGTCTCTGCTTCGTTGAACGAATTAAATTTCATCAGAACGGAGGTGTCAATGTCAATGGTTACATCTGGGAAACAGAACGAAGATGTGACGTTTTACTGGATTCAAGGCCTCACTCACAATAATTAGATTGCTTTAAATATTTTGTAGTATACCATCCATACATTAACCACAGTTGATGAAGAGCCTCGGATCCAGCTTATCAAGACTGAGGCTACAACTGTGGACAAAAAATCTTGGAATTACGTACGGACGTACAAACGCTAATGAAAGATCAGCTGCTTTCCGCGCTGACCAATAAACCAATTTGTTTTGTTGCACTCCATCATTGTTTTGGCATGAAAAAAAGTCTAAGGAGTTTCACAGGAGAAAAACTGCATAGTTGCAGTTCAGTACTGTAACTATTGACCTGAAATGGTTTCAAAGAACAATTCATTATGTTCTCATTCATTCTTTGCAGGACAAGATAATCTATATGGCTGCAACTAAGGCTACTTTTCCTTTTAAAAAAAATCTTCACGAGAGTAAAATTCATTCAAAGACTTTCCAAGTGATGTAATTACTTTTATGCTATATATATATATTATGTTACACGATCTTTACTCAGTAATTACTGAATGAATTATACCGAATTATCCAAAAAACGGCGATCTAAACTTAACTGTTGATTTTGTGAAAAGGTTGTGGATTTGCCTAAACTTTCTCTATTTTTATCTCGCAAATGTATTTAGAAATTTTTATTCCTCCAGTTTTGTAAGAATTAATTTTAAGTTGAAGTCGAAAATAAAGGAAGTATAGGGAAAGCTTGATTTCCATTTGTTCAAATTTTGACCAATTATATTTTCTTCATGTCTTTTTAAAGTAACGTTACAAAGATTTAACATAATTATTCTCATAAAATGGTATTTATAGAAGGGATTAAATTGAAAAGCATAACCTAAAAAGCATTTGATACATTGACCTTCATGCTCATTCACTGAGCGTAACCTTCCGGCAAATTGCTTTATTGGTTTTCGAATTGAAGGAAGAGATCAGAAGCAACTTCTTTTCAAACATTTTTAATTTTTTGCTTTAGTTCCTGTTCATTTTGGAATGGATAATCTCTTTTATTTAGTTCCAACAAAAGTAATCAAGAGGAAAATGGAGATGAGTGTTTTCCTTGATGCAGGGCGATCTTTTATTGATATTTCTTGTTTTCTGCACATTATTTGCTCACGTATACGTATACAAGGTTAATCAGAGTCATCATGAGTAATTTGGATTGTATGTTGGGCAACAAAACATTTTTGTTTAGAATTTAGAGATAAACGAGAAGGGCGGTGTGAAGTTTGTTCGAGAAATAAAATTGAATCGAGGCCACTTAGCTTTTGCCACGCTTGTAATGTGACCTTGTGTTGTCATGGTAAGGTAAAAACTGTTTTGCAAAGTATCATGATTTGTAAATAAGACAAAATTTGATTTTTTATCATGAAAAAAGCCATTTTATATTTATTTATAACATTGGTGTTTTCAAAATTTCAAAATTCAAAATTTTAAGTTGAAAATTCCCGACGGGACCTGAAAGTCCCAATCTCGTATCCATAACAACAAGAGCAGGTACAAAAAATGCAACTGTGCATTTTAATACCCTACCTAGATACAATGACTTAATTTATTATCATAAGTATTTGTAGATGCCTGGGATCGAAAGGGTTAATTGTTGCAGTGCGAATTTTTATTACAATTTTATTACTCTCAGCACTGAGAACTAACATGTGATACTTCGCCGGGTTTGCAAGTCCATTGCAGTTGAACCAACTTCTAACAGACTTACAACTGACAAGAGTATTGTCATCGGTGAAGTTGCAGATGGTACTCTCTAGTTCCGTTCATTCATTCTAGTTCTACTCATTGATGATCTGTAGGACACCTAATAGAATGCCAAGCTGAATGTGAGTCTACACGAACACGCTGCTTCCTATCAGACAAGTAACTGTAAATCAATTTTAATATATTGTATCCAACACCATATGCTGCCAGCTTGGCAATCAACAGATCATGTGGTGTTTATGTTGACAACCAAGTTTCTCTGTTTCTTGTACGCTTTTAAGTCATCAGGATTATCCGAACTGTTAGCAGTTCGTTTAAGACGTGAGCATTTCATAATAACTTGTCTGAGAAATTTAGAGACAGGGTGGTTAAGGTGGTGCGCAATGCATGGTGTTGGTTGTATTCCCGGACAAACTTGGTTTTCATCGGAGCGTGCTTTTCTAGTAAAAAACTAGGTCATACATCGATATATTCTCCTCATTACATTCTCAAAAACAAAACAAAAAACAAAAACATATTCCTGGGAAAATCTTTAAAGTTACAATAAAAGTCTCAAGATTAGTCTTAAGCATCGTGTAGATCAAGGAATGATGATCACTTAACCCAGTTCCTGTGCTCAGTTCCTGTGTTTCCTGTTAGAAAGTACTATATCAATTCAAGATCGAGAAGAATCTTACCAACAGGTTTTCATTTTCATATGATTGGAAAGACAGTGAGTCAGAAGAAATTCGACTAGATCAAGATTTGTCGAAAGCAAGGTTAAAATCACCATTTAGTAAAATATTATCATACTCTTCATAAAAATTCTAATGCATTTGAGAGTTGTGTTAGAAAAAAACTGGACATTCTGCTTAGGTGGCCTTTAAATATTACACAAAAGCCATTTCTGTTTTCTCAAATTAAGCTCCACTAGAATAACTTGCATATCGCAGTGAAAACAAGACCCATCTAAGCGGCGATATGGCACATCGTTACGTACGAAGGTATGAAGGCCACTATTATACTCTGTCTCATCCAAACGGTAGAATTTCGACAATCCTTCAATCGAAAACTGACCAAGGGGACACGAACTATCCAGCTTTACTTCAGCAACAGTAAGGACATCAACAGAATCTTAATTAATTAATTCTTTCTTTAAAGTTGATTTTACAAATTGCTGATACCTCAGAAATAAAAATAAAGGAAAAATAAGTATGTGCAAAAGGCGTCTTTAAGTAGCTGTAGAGATTCTGCACTCTTCACGTGATCAGGGATTGTGTTCCATAGTAAAGGTCCACGAAACATGAATGAATCCAAACCGAAGCGGCTAGGAAGCGGCTAGGAAAGGACAGAAGGAAGGGACAGGAGATTTCTGTTGCGGAGATTATATGGCACCTGCTTTGTGCGAAACAAGTCTCGCATTAGTGACGACGAAATAGACTTGGGAGACTTGTATATTTCGCGAAATGACGTAGAAGGGAGCACTTTCTTGCCAGTTAATCGTCGGTGCCGTTATTTGCCAGTTAATCGTCGGTGCCATTATTTGTCTTAATCGTCGGTGCCGTTATTTGTCTTAAAGACAACGCTGAGGGAACGTTTATAGACAGCGTGCATAGAGAATTTTCTGCAAAACATCCAGGTATCCGATAAGAAGTAAGAATTGTAGAGCTAGAGTAAAGAAACTTCGAACTCTTGAAATTTTTAAATCTATTCTTGGAATAAAAACTACTATTGTATATTCAATGTGCATATTAATAAAAAACCCCAAAGAATCGAATATATAATATGAATATATAGAATTTTGTATTTTCATTGTTCGATAAGATTTTGATAAGTGTTTGTGTCGTTGCAGTCTCGATATGTCCGGATTAGATGAGTTTCACCTTTTTCTGATAGTGTTAGTAACGTCAATATGCGGTTTTATTCTTCAACTGATTTGCTTCATGTCATTGGTTAAATCAAAAGCTCGAAGAAACAGTCAACGCAACATTCTAATAAGTGTATCATGCAGCAACGTCTTATTCTGTTTAACATTTTGGTCAAATGCTGTATATCTGAAACTGAGTAATCTACCGCTGGAAGTGCTCGCAATACAAGATGTCACAAGAGTGTTCAATAGTACTTTTGCTTCTCTGTATGTTTTTTCAGTAAGCTTACTAATACTTGATCGATATTTGATTTTCAAATTAAATATACGCTACCCAACATCTTGGATGAGAAGGAACAAAACAAAAGTAGTGATTGGGATATGGAGCATTGCATCGGTCATTGTATGTATGGTTTTAGTGTGTTTTGCAATTTATCCGTCATTGAAAGAACAGGTTTTACAGATCATAGATATGCTATTTGGTGCGGTTCTTGTCACACTGTTTCTTTTATTCATCATAACAAACTTACTTATTCTTCTGAAGCTTAAAAGACACAACCAACATCACCCAGAAAACAATACTGTAAAAGGTCTATTGCCAGCACTTGTTGTTGGTAATTACATGATTTGGTATGGCATACCTAGTGGTTTGGTTATCTTATTTGGATTGTTAGGTTGGCTTTCTAGGGAAACATTTAAGCCACTTCTTGATTATATGAGCATCGGTGTTTTTGCTAACAAATTATGTGATGGAATCATTTTTATTGCAACAGTAAAGGAAGTAAACACTATAATCATTGAAGGTTTGAGGAGTGTGAAGTCAAAATTAAGCATATGAGAGAAGCACAGCCATGAATATGAAACTCATAGTACAGGAAAATCTAGCGGAAATGGAAGTGAAAGGGGAGTTTGGTTATCCTGAAAATATGTGATAATAATATGTATATGTGATAATAATATGTATATGTGATAATAATATGTATATGTGATAATAATATATATATGTGATAATAATATATATATGTGATAATAATATATATATGTGATAATAATATGTGAGGAAAAACAAATGTTTTTGATTATTCTGATGTTTTTTTTTTTGAAAATGATATTTCTCTTCATCTGTTGGAAAAATGGGTTAAAAGTGTTATCTAACTTTTGATATCGCAGAGGAAATTGTATTGTACTTGACTGTTGGGATTTGAAAACGTTTTTGTTCCTTTTGTTGTATAATTGCTATAAAACTATTTGTAATTGCATGAAAAAGTTGGAGGAAATTGTATTTATTTATATATTTATTTTCCATTTATTTAAAGTTGATGAGATTCTATAAAAATTTCAAGATAAAAATAACAGGAAAATCCTAATTAAAATCGACTCGTTAGCTTTTCAACTGGAGCTCATTTGACAAGATCAAATATTACATATATATAGTGACGTCATAAAAGTTTCAAGGGCATTTTTTTTAAATGGATCGTTTGGTGGTCCACTGACTCAGCAAAATTGCTTCGATTATCCAACCTCTGATGTTTTGTTTGACGTTATTTGTGTGCTGTTTTTAACAGACTAATCGAGCCCTTTGACATAATTGACTTTATTTAGTAGAACTCAGGCTTCTGTTTCTTAATAAATAAGTAAATGTGTTAAATAAGTCACGTGTCCTTAAAATATAAAAGCCAATTTGGCGCAAAAACAGTCACTTAGCTTTCGAACCTTCGATATAACATTCGTCTTTCTTCAAATCAGATTATAAATGTTAAGAATTTATATATTGCTGTTATAATTTTTTAACAAGAGTTAGTTTATTACTCGTAACCTTGACGAGTTTGTAACTGCTGTGTGGGTCTAAGTATACGTTTCCTCCCAAAGTGGGGGTTTTTCGTAGTTACGTTGTTGTTTAGAACTGTTTTATGAAGTTGTTGTATTTGAGAGGAACAAAAATGTATGTTATAGATTATAGATTGTGAATATGCAAACGATCTCCACGGTTCACTTTGCTAAGATAACACTACTACTTAAAGATGATCTGTTTCTTCTCTTCTCATCCACCATCTTTTTTTTTTTCACCATCGTTTCTTCTGTGTTGTAACAAATAAATGAGGTTATTTTCGTTTGAGCGAAGCGAATTAGAAAATGATGAGAAATGAAAATAATTTATTTATTCAGTAAATTCTGCTCCAGGAGGGCAGTTTTGATAGAACTTCTAGTAAAGTTTTATATAAACCTAATTAAGTTCCTTGTTTGTTTGGTCATTCAGACTAAACTCACACATTCCGCTCAAGCATCACCTGACAACAACCAAACACCGTCGTCACAAGGCATGTCTACTTAAACACCCTCCTCCACACGTCCTCCTCCACCGTCGCATACTATTTTGTTATATAAACCATTTTCATTTATTATTTAAAACAGATTTTATTAATAATGCTCATATCTCGACACACAACCTCTTTTACATCATTTCTCAACATAACCAACACATTTCCGCTCTCTTCCACTAGTGCACCTCCACCACACGATCCGGCACGCATGATGACGTGTCATCTACTATAATCGAAAAAATTTCCATACAGAAAACCATCATTTCTCCACACTCACACAATCTGCTCCAGAACCACCTGGCCATCACCTAAACAAATTATCGACGTCACAAGACACATCGACGCAATCACTCTCCTTCTCCATTTTGGTTCATAAAACCACTGTCCG
This sequence comes from Turritopsis rubra, assembly GCA_039566895.2. NCBI lineage: Eukaryota > Metazoa > Cnidaria > Hydrozoa > Anthoathecata > Oceaniidae > Turritopsis > Turritopsis rubra. The sequence goes on from CM077630.1 coordinate 15,732,182, forward strand.
CACCTTTGCTCTAATATAGACTTTCATAATATAGTCCTTATCTCTACAAAACTTTTAAGCGACTATTATCGGAACTATTTGAAGATTTCACTTCGACTTACATCTCAACTACAGGTATCAGTTTCATTATCTTCAGTCATGACGCCCAAACGTAGATAACATTCTTGCTAAAAGTGTGAGAGTTGGGCTGATAGACCATGGCTCCATTGGTCACCAAAAACGAACGAACTGGAGTATGGATGTCAGCTCCTGATGAAGGATTCATACATCTGACCTTGTCTTGGCAACTCACACATGCGCGTATTTGGTTACAGAATCTTACCTAATGATGGCCAGAACATAAACGAATTGACCACACACACACAAATATTAATTTAGACAAGTAAGACCGCCACAGAAACGACACGTCGTCCAACACACACATATTCACAAACACACACCCAGAAAGATTCTTTTGCTCTACACAAAACTCACCCAAAACAGATTCTCTCTCTCCTCTCTCTCTTTCTTAGACATTCACTGCAACACACCCAACAAGAAAAACACACCCAACAAGAAAAACACACCCAACAAGAAAAACACACCCAACAAGAAAAACACACCCAACAAGAAAAACACACCCAACAAGAAAAACACACCCAACAAGAAAAACACACCCAACAAGAAAAACACACCCAACAAGAAAAACACGCCCAACAAGAAAAACACGCCCAACAAGAAAAACACGCCCAAAAAGAAAACACGCCCAACAAGAAAAACACGCCCAACAAGAAAAAAGAAAAATGTAAACACTATTCAAAATTTTTCAAATTTTATTTCAACTTTTTTCTGATTCATCTTCAAAGTTTCTTTTTTATTATTTTGAACATTAGACATTCCATTTGTTCATGAAATTAGACAATTTCGGAGATCCTGCAGCCATTATATGTATTATGATGCTTTTGATTACAACAGTAGGGCAGATTTCACTGGATGTGCGCTTATGTCGCAAGGCATGGCGTGCAAAGATGTCTTGATTGTTGATTTTATTCTTCTTGTACTTTTTTTATTATGGGCTATTGAATTTTATTATTTTATTTTGGACACTTTTCTGCACTTGATCCGGACATTTTGGAAGAAAACCTCTTTAATCAATTTTATCAATTTTTCTGATACTTTCAGGGCCTCAACTTGTCGCAATTGTAATCACAAACGAGGGTCGCGATCGCACAAGTCCTCTACAAATACCGTTATTGAAACGGATATTAAACTGACAAAGTTTATTGTAATTGTAATCACAATAGAATCACAATAGAATCCATAATGACTGCAGGATCTACGAAATCTTCTACCTTATTGGCCCTTTTTACGCCGCCCTTAATGGCGTTAATTTTATGACTTGGTGTTAAAAGGGCCAGCGTTACATGTTTGTCTGTGAGAGTTTGACCGTGGACTTTTCAAAAATAACGGATCAATAAGATATACAATTCGTTCAAAAAAAATAACGGATATTTTCATTATTGTCGATTTACGAGTTTTTCAGACAAAGATCAGTTGTTTCATTTTTTAACAGCATTTCAAACTCGTTATTTTTTAAATTCTGTTAGTATAAAGCATACGCAATTCACTCAAAGTACTTTCGTTTCATCCTCATACTCCCCCCTACCTCTCTTAGCAACTAGCTTAGCAACTAGCTTAGCAACTAGCTTTTGTTTACGCAAACCTTACTATAGCGGTTGTTACTTCTTGGACTCAAAAACAAAAAATATTTTGCTATTTTTGCTAATCTGTCACGGACAGATTAGACTTCACTTTCGACGTTTCCGGGACGTCCTAACCGAACGTTCATGTGACGTCCATGTGCCCACTTGGTTAAAAGAATTATGGTAAACGTTTCCAAAACATTCTGATTGGTTATTTTCTATTCACGTGTTTTCCAACAACACAGAAAAAGTTGAACTCGATTCAACTTTCTTTGTAACGGAAAAGAACGGAAAGCTTTCTCATCACGGGCTGGAAACGAATTATGTACGCATGCTCAGAAACTTTTTTTTTAGTTTCCGTGGGAAATTTTCGACAAGTGGGAAGACACCTTAAGAGCTAAGATTTTCCCTAGTTTTGTCCTTTTCTAAAATCCAGCGTCATTCCATGGTTTCCTGAGTTTAAGATTTTTAAGATTTTGTCTCTTTCTGAAACGACTAAAATAGTAATTATCCTTTTCCATATCCTTTTTAAACCTAAACTCGTGCATTACGTCATTAATAATCTATAACAAAAGGGAAGAACTTCATCAAGTAAAATGATTTTATTGTCAAAAGTCTCACGCTACCGTTGCAGATTTGGAAAGCTGAGTTAAGTATTTATGATTCGCAGTAAAACTCACGTTCGTTTAAGTTTGTTTCATTCTAGAAGTTGCTTAGCGACCGCCTGTTTTAAAATGGTGTTGCTTAAAACGTAAAAACAACTGAAACGAAGATGGTGGACGATTGGTATGCAAAGGTAGATAAGCTCTTTCATGAATGTTTTCTAGGGAAATAAATGCATGTGACATGATGAAATAAAGATTAGATGTTCTAGTCATTTGTGTGCATGTTTGTGCCAGAATATTCTATGTGCAGTGTTCATGATTTTACATTTTTGTGTTTGCACTAACATTTCCATGAATTTCAGTCTTTGTTGACAAAATATATTAATTAAGAAATGTAACATTTTAAGGTAATAACAATAAGCAGGATGTATAGTTAGACGTTTGACTAGAACTTGCTTTCAGTTCTCTGCATATGCATTGTAGTGGGCATAGGCGTATTCAGGGTCAGTCAAAAAAAGTGGAGGAGTCCAACATTATGATATTTCGTGTCAATTAGGTTACTTCACGTTTTCCTTTTCTACTTTGAATGACTCAACTCTCCTCCACAAATTTTGACTGAACTCTAGCTAAGCCTCTGGTGGAAGAAGTATTACATCCGAGTCTAGAATCTTCCGCTTCCTGAAGATCACCGTCAAAAGGATGGATAAAACATATTTTTTATTCGGACGGAAAGAGATAATATGAATGATTATTATGAATGTATGAATAATTGTATTTCCAATTGCTTATGAATATTTCAGCCTGAAAAGAAGAAAAGCATTTGATTCTTTTTTCCAACAGGATTTCAATTTTCAAAACGTAATTAGTAAAGAGCCATTTAAGAATAACATATGATATGACTAAAGGAAAAGTTATTCAGTAATTTAAATTCTTTAAAGTGTTTCGTTAGAAGTACTCACTATGAATTTACGGTGAAAAGTCTTATAGTAATGTTTGAAAGAACGAGGCATGACTTGAATCTAGTCTCACTTTCCCACACAAAATTTATAAAATTTTCACCATAAACTTAAACTTAGAACTGTATGGTAAAGACAGATATAAAAATAGTTTTGATAAGACAGTTGTGACAAGATTTTTCACAATCATATCATTGACGTGGTTGGGCAAAACCATATTCGTATGCAACAGAGTTTAATATTCATTGAAAACACCAAATCACTCAAGAAAGGAGAAAAATTTAATGAAACCTTAGAGACATGTTTTTTTACTGAAGGTAAAGCAGTTTGTTGCTGTTGTTGTTGTTACTGTTGTTGTTGTTGTTGTTGTTGTTGTTGTTATCGTTGTTGTTGCTGTTGTTGTTGTCTTGTCAAGCCTTTTTTAGAATTTTGGGTATATTCTAAGGGGGGAATATAGGAGGAGAAAAAACGGAGCAAAAACCTCTTGAGATATTTAAGGTGTTCCACTTATTTTTGCGCAGTGCCAAGCTTTTCTTTTGGGCATGGTTTTCTGATCGTTATTCTTTCATTTTAATATTCGTGAGTATAATCACAGGTGATACATTCATTGAAATGTAGTTTCCGATTCGACTTTATTGTTCCTCATGCCTCCTTTGTATATCTAGCTTGCGTTAGTTGTATATCTAGCTTGCGTTAGTTGTGCTAACTGGCTCTTGATTACGCAAACCTTAATTTCGAGTACAAAGTTACCACATTATGAGGGAGATATAACAGTTTGTTCTATCGTCGCAATCTCCACAATGTTTCTCATAATTTTCTGTACCAAGCTACGTACGTACTTGTTAAAAAACGTGGGAAGCATCAGGATCATAAGATTGGACTCCTTCTTAATCTCGCCAGAAATATCCTACTCGTATCCTTCTTACTCTTGTAACTAAAAGGCGAATACCTGATATAATACCGAATACCTGCAAAATCTTCAAAAAGTCTATGAGGAGAAGTGTTTTCTATAGGAATGGCAAGCAATATCGCCTGCTGTTTCAATAAACACACTCCTCCACAGAGATCTTTTAAAGACTTCGCCCACTGGGCAACCTCTTAGTCACATTTTAGCTAAAGGGCTCAAGAAAATAATTCAATAATTTAATTCTATATCGAGCATGCGCGAATATTATTTATGGAGACATTTCATCATCTCTCTGGTCGCTTCGAAAAAGTTGAAAAATTTCAAAGATAACTAACCATCAAAATCAACATAAGACACATTCACAACACAAGAAATATTGTGAAGTTGATTTGTCGAGTTACCAAGTAAGGTTAAGTCAGAGGAAAATCCTGCTTTAAGTCAGAGGAAAATCCTGCTTTAAGTGTATCATTACGCAAACCTTAATAATAGTAATAATATTTTAATTTTTAATTTCCGTGTATAATAAGCACTGGCATGTTTTTAAACCTCTCCCTTGCAAACATAGCGGCGTTTAGCTCACAGTTGCGCAACCCTTGTATATTGATATTTATAGATTCCACAAGAACAACCTAAAAGACCCTGTCGTACCCATTCCCTTCAAACCATGCTGTAACGCCGTCATTTATCGCCTCAATCATCCAAAGAATATTGCTCGCGATCAATTGCTTGATTACTTTTTTTGGCTTTCCGCGTAAGCATGAAAGACCTTACAACCGGCTGTTTTCATTTTCTTTTACGGTCCAAACCTCGACAGTTTTTCATTTTTTCACACTCAAACTTCGTAATACTTGCGTCGCGTTTGAGAAAACGGCTTTAGATATCGAATTATTCTTACAGAACATTAAATACAAAAGAATCTATAACCTGGAAACTTTTAAAATTCTTTACATTTACTTACTAACTGCTTGATATGCGCCACTTAAAAGAAGTCAGTGTTGTTCACTAAACTTGAAAGAAAAAGCTTTTGAAAAGGTCATTCTTTTCAAAATTCAATTTCATTATGAATATGTATAATAGAAGGTTCATTTCTTGATATGTTTAAATTATTTATAATATTGCATGGTAGTGCTTGGTATAGCATGGTTTATACATACTTTTTGGATATGTATAGCACAGCTTCCACTCTAGAGTTTAAATTTGTTCTATATTCTATACTTTTCGGGAAATATTTCTTGTAGTTTAGTATGTGGTCATTTGAAGCTAGGAATATACAGTCTTTCGGTCAGTCTATCCAACATTGTATCTTTTGCTTTTCTGACATTTTTCAATGTTTTAATAACGTTTCCAAGGTTTCAAGGTAAACATATTATACGTATATACTTGGATATTAGGTTCAATGAAAAGACAATTGTGTCTTGAATACTCAGAGACTTTGATACTTCTTCGCTTTAATTTTTAGACCGTCATAAAAATATTATTGTTTCACAACATTTCAAGCTTCAAGTATTTAGTCGGTCGGTCTTTATTTTGTCAGGATTGCTTTTCTAAAGATTTATTTACTATATTTGACGAAACTCATTCAACTTTTGTTTTTTATTTTTTCATGTTCTTGAAGTTCAATTTTTAATGCCACTATGATATGCTGCTTTTCAGACATTATTCTAATTTATTCTAATTTATACTGACACAACGGCGAAGCCTTAAAAATATTATAATGTGTTTCCAAGGTGTAAATGTTTTCAAGTTAAACGTATACATATACTTCATATGCTTTTCGAAAACCATTCAAATTTGATTTTTTGACATTTATGATATTTCTTGACATCCATTTTTACAAAAACAAAATTACAAAAAACTATTAATTTAAAAATTGAATCGGTGTTAAGTGTTAAGCGGTTAAGCAAATGACGGCTTGTCTGGCCGACATAACACGCAAATGACGGCTTGTTTGGCCGACATAACACAGTGCACATCGTGAACAGGTAATTTTATATACTACTCTACTTTTAAGTAGCTTTTCAATCGGTTGTTTTAATGATGGTAAAAATGTTTTGGTCTTTTTCAATGTTTTTTTCACGGTACATTGATGCGTTTCAACGACTTTCCAAAGGTTTCCGTTACTTTACCTCTATATTGTATAATAAAACGCTGCGTTTTGCGATTTTGTAGAAAAGAATAATATATGGATTAAGCTTTCGCATTCTTTGTGTTTTTAAGCATAGTTCCCACTGCGGAAATAAGTCTCATTGCTGTTGTAGTCTCATTGTAGTTCTGACATCTCAAAATTCTTCAATGAGTCCATATCACGTACTTCATCGAATTTTTCCTTTATGATCCTAACTTTTCAGACCACGTGATTTGTAAAAATATACAAATACTTATAAACGTTAAAATTGCTAGTTGTTTTCTTTATTGAGCTGAAAGATTTTTGGGAAGAAATTTGGGGAACTGGGAAATTAAGGCCTGATTCACACTAACGAAGCCAAACGCAACACACATATCACAACAATTGTTTTGCTACGGGAAGGAAAAAAGCACAAAACGTTTTATGCTTGCTTGCATATCAGAAGTTGATGCTAATTTTTACACGAAAACAGATGTTTGTGTCACATTTACATAAATTTACCTCGTGGTGCTTTCAAGTGGTTGCAAGAGAGGCGGAAGGTCATTATTTTTTTTTTTTTGAAGGAAGCCCTCTTTTTGTGTTATTGATTTTTTGTTGTTTGAGTTTCAAGTAAGCATATTTGATTTTGATAAATTAATCTTTTAAGACGTAAAATAAGTCGTTTAAAATATGTCTCTAGTGGTTCTGAAAAAACTTATCTTATCTTTGATAATTCTTTTGACCAAATTCATGAAGTAATCTACGCGATATTGATTCAATTAACATATTCATTTATTCATTGTTTCATCGTTGGTTATTCTATGATAATTCTTAGATCAGTATCGGATAGAACTTGGTCTCTTATGCCCCGTGATCCTTCTGATACAGATGTGTTGTGACATTAGTAGGTTAAAACTGATTCTGGTGCGTAGCCAGCATTTCGTTACACTTAGCTGTTCCTTCCTTTGCTCGGCCAGCATTTCACCCAGTCTGCTATAAAATGTTTGGCATTCTCTTGCCATTCCACCAAAGCATTTAAATGCAAATGGTGTGAACGATATACCTGGTTAATGCGGTTGACAATAGCAACGCTTTTTCTGTTGTTCATTTCTTCGATATGCAACTTTTAGTGTTTGGTTAAGGTAGACTTTGGCCATTGGGTTGAAAACCTTGACGTCAAAATAAGCCACTTTTCCCTTTATCCAATAAATGATATGTTGCTTGATTACCCAGTCCTAAAGCAACATAGAAACTTAGCTGTGATGTTAGTAAAGCATTGATATCTATTTTAGTAAAATTATGTATTTCGTTAATGATACGCAGCGTTTCTTTAAAGAATCACAGTATTTCAAAAAACATTTGCAGATTTCGTAAACGAATCCACTGCTAAGTAAAAGATAAGTAGTTTTCTAATGTAATAAATGATCGTAAGAAATAGTTAGTGAATGTAAAAACCAAGCGTCTAGTTTCAATGGATCTATAGAGGTTGTAAGTCTTTCTCAACATGTTCCATGTTTCATGCTGAATTGAAGATCTATTTCGCTTGTTTTCTATTTTTCGCATAAGTAAATGCTTATAACTATTAATTACTAACCTTATTTCTAATAAACTAACCTTATTTCTAATAAACTAACCTTATTTCTAATAAACTAACCTTATTTCTAATAAACTAACCTTATTTCTAATAAACTAACCTTATTTTTAATAAACTAACCTTATTTCTAATAAACTAATCTTATTTTTAATTGGAAAATTGTTTTTGAACTGTTTACGATCCTAAAAAACAAAGATTTTCTAAAACATTTTTTTCAAACTTGCTTCTATTTGGTTTGTTGATTTATCTAATCATTTTTAGTTATAGTTAGAACAGTAACAACAACAACAACAACAACAACAACAACAACAACAACAACAACAACAAGAAAGTCCGGAAATAATTTTAAAGATGACAAAACAAGATCACTCATCAATTGCGATATATGGTGTGCTTCAATGTCTTGCAATTTTTTTGCACGTCTTCGGTATTTCTTGCTTGGAGCTGCAAAGAAAAAGAATAGATGGTCCAAGAATCTTATTGGTTAATTTAAGTCTGGTCGAGATTGCTATGGTGATAACGTACACTGCAATAGCATCGCCAGCATTTGTGTCATGGAAACAAGACTCTTTGTTTGGGAGAATTTTGTTCTCTGTCGACGGTGGTGTGAATGTTATGTTCTATATAGTGATGTTTTGTATAACGCTGGATCGACTGTTTTGCGTAAGATTGCATTTTACTTACAAAAAATATATCACAAGAACATTTGTAATACGGTTAATGGTAACCTCATGGATATTATCTGGTATTTACTGCATTATAGTGTACTTCACAGTTCCTTTAATTGCCCATAAGATAATGTACACTTACGGGTTTATGATCTTAAACTCAACATTTATTTTTATCGCAAGCTGCACATACTCGTACATTGCATTAAAGTTGTTTGCAAGCAGAAAAAGATTTTCAAGGAAACAAAAGAGATTTCCAAAGGAGCATGTCGTCCCTTCCCTGATTATATTGACATTCATTATTTTTTATGCTATACCAGACGTTGTACTTTATACCATCAAGAAAACATCCAACAATCCCGTTCCATTTGAGATCAACATGATATGGTCGAGTGGATTTATAACCGATGCTCTTCTTTATATTTTTGCTCAAAAGCAAACAAGAAAGATAGCGATATTACTTCTTAGATGTCGCAATGTTCGAAAAGTCCTCACAACGGAAAGGAGACAGGCAGTATACAGTGAGACGAGGCCGTATATAATAACAAATTCAAACTATGAAACAAGCAGATAGATCCTTTGTGTTGTTGATTCATGAAATCCCAAATCTTTTTCTAATTCTTAATGCAGTTTGACCAAAATAATTGTGGAGCAATATTCTCAGATAAAAGAAATTTGAGGTATTATGAGACCAAATAGGTCAAGATGTCCAATGTTGCTTCAATAAAATCGCAGAAGAAATAATCATCAACACATTTCATTAATACTATTGTTATGCTAATGATAATCTTCCATATCAGACGTTATGAATCGAACAAAAAAATGAAGACGCAAGCAGATGTGTTTCTGTTGTATTTTGCCGAACGTAAAAAAACAGAAAAAAATGAGTTCATATTATTAATATCGGTATTTAACGAGATTAAAAATTAACCACACCCTTTTATATGAGCAGCCTGCTGATTGGTGCTAATTGTTTTCCATTATTAGCCTATCTTGGTGTTTCATTGAAACTTATTTGATAATATAACAAAAAATATTTCCCCTCAAAACTTCCCAAACCACCTATTTATATTTTAAATTCAGAAAAATGGAATAACAAGGTAAAAAAGAAAAAACAACTATTCAATAAATACCATCAGTTCATTTTTATAAAAACGACACTTTGCTATGATTATGAGTTGGTGAGGATGAAATTATTTTTTTTAGTGAATTTCAAAAAAAACGTGTACAGGTATAGCGTGTATATTTTTTATGGTAATGCTGAAAAAGGTTTTTACATTTCCAAAAGAAGACATAAAAAAACCAAGCGCTCATCTTATTTTAAAGGAAAGGCGTGGCAACAAACTTTCCACATTGGGTAAAGAAATCTTAGAAAACAATACAATATACATCCGCTAATTCAAATGCTACATAATTCGAACTTAATTCGAAATTCGAACACTATGTGTTTTTCCCGCACATATCCTTTTAAACAAAATGAAGTGAAACAGTATATTTTTTATGACGGTCTAAATATTATATAACAAAAACAAAAATATAACAAAATAAAATTTGAATGAGTTCGAAAAGTGTATATCCATGTGTATACGTTTACCTTGAAAACATGTAACCTTGGAAACATATCCAAAAAATGTTAAGGCTTTAATAATTTCATTTGTAACCTTTGGAAAAAAATCAGAGATGCAACAAAAAGATACAATGTTGCATAGACCGACCGAAAGACCAACTCTTTATTCCCAACTTAAAATGATGACAAATTAATATACAAGACAAATTTAACCAAAAGTAAAGAATAAAGAACCAATTCAAACTCTATGAAATTCAAGTTGAAAAATATAAAGAATAACAAAAAAAAAAAAAAAAACCCGAAAAACACGGACAGTTTTAAAGGATTTCTATTCTTACGCAGAAATCCAAAAATCAGTTAAAAAGGAGGAAATCTTGCAAAATTATTTGGCGCGCGATTTATATCATTTAATTTTATGATATTATTTCCCATGTTTACATCGAGCCTGCTAAATGACGTGCCAAATTTCTTCGTCGTTTCAACGTGCTATACGTGTCTTACGTGCCGACGTGCCTTAAGTGTCAAAGTTTTTTGACTGTACAAACTGTTTCAACGGCTTTGGATTTATAATTACAATTAGATATACAATAGACACACAAATTGTTAAATGAACAACCTGTATAATTTTTTATCACTCTCATCTTCAAAAGCTCTGCTCTCCCTCTTCTCTTCATTACTACTTTTTATAATAAAACAAATGTAATTCCCGGCCAACAGAGGAAGTATTAACATCTTTAGCTGTCAAGCCAAATATAGCACCTAGTGCCATTCGAGGCAATGTAGTACTGTGTGCTATGCGCGTAAGAAAGCCATGGTCGGAAGTGGAAAAAACCGTTCAAAAGGTAACAGACAAGAGAGGTATATCAAGCGAGAAAATAAAACAAAAAACTTTATTGAATCCTTACGGAAGAGAATATGAAGCCGTTCATGAATATACAAAATATACAGATCAAAAAGGCAAATTTTTATATTTTCAGTGGACGAACATAATGAGCAAATGTTTAAAACATCATCACTTAAAATGAAAATGGCAAAAAATATGTGGAAGGTGCGAATCATTTTCTTTCAGGAAAATTTTGCTGTTTTTTGATGGGAAAGTCAAGCGTACTTCACGACACTTACAACCAGTGTTTATAACCCGTAACTTCAAAAACAACTTCCTTTGAATATAATGGAATTTGCCAGTGAGGATTGGTAAACAAACATTTAGGCCTTTTGGAAAGAATTCAATGTTGCTTTTAAAAAAGCCAATGATTGCAATGAAAAATTTATGCCTACTGGTTGGGTTGTAGATAACTGACAATTTTGGAGATCTTCAAAGAATTTATGGTGAAGATGTCCTATCTAGAATAAAGGGTTGTAAGTTCCACTTTCTGCAGCCGGTAAATCGTCAAGTGAAAGCACTAGGTACGGCAAAAGATACATTCGAAGCGAAAGCAAATGAAATTCAAAAGTCTGGTACCCCAGAAGCTAACCAAGTAGCTTACAAGCAGATGTTGCGATTCGTAACTCAAAACAAAATTGTCCGATCTAAAACCATGTCGATGTCATCTTCAGGGAATTTGCAAGCATGGATGCGGCAAGAGCAAATTTAGCCGAATTCGACACTAAGGATTCACTAATATAAGATAAGACAGTTCAAAGAAGGTCAAGCATTGGTGAAGGGCCGTCGCTTACTGGTATCAAAAGGAGATATAAAGAACGCAGCGTCGAAATGGCAACCAGATAAGGTCTCAGTCTGTTGCAGCATGATTTACAAACAGATCATGATGCAACAAATGACACTTGTCGTATGTCAGCGGCTCCGGAAAACGAAAAATTATTTGATAAAAGATACGACACAGCGATTAAAAATCTGGATGTCATGAAATTTAGAGGCCACCAAAAACTAAAAATTGCTAATAGCTGCAATAGTAAATTTACTCTGTTGACATCATCACAACTACATCCTGTGTACGTGACAGTGTGCAAACACATTATTTTTGTAGTATGTGCTGCATTAAATGAGCATATTACAAATGGATTAAAGAGACGATATATAGAAGAAGAGGAATCTCCTGCAAAGAGCGGCGAATCTCATCCCGGGATGAAAATACGTGTAAATACAAATTTTATTTCATCTCGGGATGAGAATACAAGTAGTTGTTTTATCAACAACAGTAAAACTCGTCATGATGTATGAGAACAGAGTTATGAGCACTTTACTACAGTCTCATGATGTATGAGAACAGAGTTATGAGCACTTTACTACAGTCTTCGGCATATGGAAAACGCCGCTGTGTGATAATTGCACGTCTCTCTGACTTTTTATCAGTACTTAGGCGTGCTGTTTGGCGTATGCTTAAACTGTTATAGCCGTGGAATGACGTCATGGTCGTTGTCTGACTCAAAAAGCTTATTATTCTAGTGTTGACTCTATTTTAAGCTCCTTGCTAAGAATATTTTCGTAACTCACTTAAGAATAAAACCGAATAGACCGAATATGATGATCTTTTTTTTCCATTTCAGTAAGAGTAAAACCAAACTAATTAAAGATTGACCTTGTGTACAAAATGAAAAACCATTTTCTGTGATAAATCAGGCGGTGTATGTATAACCAGTTTGGACCCATAATGTGTCTGTTTAAAGCCAACCTGCTCATCCCGGCTAATTCACCGACTCCTGGCCTAGTTGTAAAGCACTACGTTGACTAGATCTCAACAACCTGGTCCCGTCGTCGTTGGTAGCCAGGATTATACAGATGATCACCAGCCATGCGGTACTTAACTAGTGCGGAGGTGAACGGCGACAGAGCACGGACGAAACAAGTCTGGACCTCAGCACTTTCAGGCGGAACAGATGTTAGGGCAAATACCCTGGCTGTATCCACGTTAATGAGAAATGTCTCTGTACTTTTTTTTCAAACAGATGTCAAATTTTTTTTCAGTAATTTTTTAAGATAAAAACAGTAGTAGAAGATATATTCCTAAGGGTGCCAATCCCACAGAAACAGCAATGCCTTAACTAAAATCTCATCAATAATTACAATCACATGGAACCTTTCTGTAAGACTGTGTCGTTCATAAACATAATTACGTGACATTTATACAAAAAATAGACCTGAATTATCTTCTCACACATCAAATAGCAAAAGTTTTTATGGAAGAAATAATGTCCTAACGAACATTTTTGAGAGAAAACCAGACAACATGTGAATCTTGCACGAAATGTGGCCGGTAAAAATTGTCAAATGGTCGATAATTACCGATCGCCGGCCGTTATTTGCAGCGCTGTTATTCATGCCAGTTTATAGAGCAAGTATGTGGTCTCAGTTTATCAAGCAAGATAATGTCAGTTATGTTTCTACTGCTGTTCAGATTATTCGAAAAAAGGAGGATGAACATGAGGAAATATAGTCGGATCTTATGCGAATATTGTTTCAGTATTAGTATATTAGTAGTAGCAAATGACGCGACTTGAATTTTTTGGCACGGGGGACATTGAGTTGCATCTCCAACGGAACGCGACTTTTAGGGGCAAATATCTCGAGAACAAATAGGGATAACTGACGTCACTTGGGTTCCGCGATATTGGTGATAGGGTAACGAAATATTTTGGGTCTAAAACGATTTGGGGACGGGTGCGACGTCGTTGGAATTTTTGATGGACGATATCTCGGTAACGGTTCAACGTCGACACGTGACCTCATACATTTTCTTGATCAGCTTTTCGAGCTCTACAAGTTAGTGTAGTAATACTTATTCTTTGCAATTCTATGATCTTATTTTTCGTCACTCTAATATCGAGAGATAGAGCACGGCACGGGTGGGGATGGGGTGGTAACTAATGGGGAAAATGAACCTGTAAAAAAATTTTACACGCTATACCAGTCTTACTAATAGCGAGTGTGCATAACACTTTTAGTTTGGTAAAATATTTGCGTGTAAGGTTGCCAATTTTTTACGGTCCGTTTCTCACACGTTTGTCTGCGTAAGTTTGAAACAGCACTAGCAAGTTAGTTTTTCATTTGCGTATTAGTAATAGTCCTTACTCCATCTTAAGGTTTTTTTCATGTCAAGGGTGTTGTACGTGAGAGAAGACAATGAAAAGTCTCCACGGAGGAGAGGATGAAATGCAATGGTTTTTCGTTTGAAATATTCTCAACGATCAATTTGTTTGGTGAAAAAGAAGAGCGAAGAAGTGTATTTGTTGTTTGTTATATATTTCCCTATAGGGCGAAATATATGTTAAAACCGGCGTTTTCGTTCTTCTCCTTCTCCGTTCACTTTTATAGCCGCGCATTGGAACTTTGAATAATACAGGCTAGTGCTAGCGAGGCAGCCCTCTGTTCTGTTGAAGTTTGGCGTGAGAGTGGAGTGCTGACAGAAATCCAAATCAATCGGACGACTTTACACTTTATTGTTAGTCTTCCCAAACTTTTATTATTCCTTTTATCTTATTATATATTTCCCCGCAGGACGAAATATATGTTAAAACTAGCGTTTTTTTTCTCCTCCTCCTTCTTCTTCTCCGTTCACTTTTATAGCCGCGGTTTTGGGATCGGAACTTGACCGACAATTCATATTGGAAATTGATCCACCTAATACAGGCTTGTGAGAGCGAGGCAAGCCCTCTGTCCTGTTGTAGTTAGGCAGGGATGCAAAAGTGGAAGTTGATAAACTGATAGAAATCCAAATTAATCGGAAGTTTTTCTTAGTCTTCTCAGAAGACTTATACTTATTATTATTACTTACAGTTATTATTTCGTGTTTTGGTGTGTAGTTTAACACACTTGCCACTAATTAAGTTGGTGTGCATGTGAACAGTGCCCTGCTAACCACCTTCACACACTTCACTAGTCGCTATTTGTGTACTGGTGTAGTTGAAAGACACTTGCCACTAGTTAAATCGGTGAGCGTTCTGTGTCTGACCACCAAGCAAATTATGCAAATTATTTATAACTCCTGCTAAAGCAGTTGATTTGATTTACCACGCAAACATGCAGTGGGTGATATACTAGCTATATGGGTGATACAAGAGCAGGTTAATAAACTTTCCACGAAGTGGGTGATTTATACTTGTGCTTATTTAAAGCAAAAAAAAAACTCCACACGAAAGTGGTTGATTAGTTTGAATCAATCAATTTGATAGGCTACGCTTCTCAACTTTAAACACACAGAAAATAGCAGAATCAAACATCTCAAAGATAATTTTTGGTAATTTCCACCAAGGTGATCCAAAATTTGGTGTCTCTTATGTCTATATCTTGGACTTGCATAAGAAAAATATCAATCTGGAAAACTGCAGACTTAGACTTTTGTTTTGAATCAAGGTAATAGGCTGTATGAGAAAATTAAAATTTCTAGAACCTTATATGTTGATGAGTTGCCCACAGAAATTGATATTAATAGTGTTACATTACATGCAGACTTTGTTTGTATTACTGATGGGTATGCTAATGCTGTTTCTGATGGATACACTAATGATGCATTTACATTTTTGAATGAGGATCTTTTTTACAGTGATGATGTGTCAGGTACCATACTTTTTATTGAAGGTTACTACATTGGGATATTAAAAGACATCAATAGAAATATTTATTTATTTGATTCTCACAGCAGAAATAGTAGAGGACTTCCAGAACCAGAGGGAAAGTCTATATTCATGATGTTTTTATTTGTAGAGTGCGCTAGACACTATGTTTTTTCTACTTATGGTTATTCCATTTATTTTCAAATTGTTTTTATAAAAATTAAACCCCTAGATGTTACAGGAAAAAAAACACTTGACGTGCTAAATTCTATACATATTGAAAGCCATGAGTTACGATAATGCAAAATCTCGGACTAAAGGTAATAATAAGAATGTTCGGCATTGTTGAACTTTATTATAGTATTGCCTTTTGGAAGCTACCAACTATTTACATATCTCTCTATACCTTATGACCCTTCAGCTGTAAGATAACACTGACTAAACAATCAATTTTCTTATCTTAGAAACAGAAAAAGAAGCTGAGGGAGCTGTCCAAGCACAAAATGAAAAAAGGAGGATACAAACAGATTTAAAACTAGGTATGTAAAATAGAAAAAAGTTCTTAACTTACATGCTGTGTGTTTCACATGCTTTGGAGTTAAAAGGATGTGAAATTTAGTAATTTAACTATTTTTTGTTCTTATTTTCTGATCATTATTCTTACAAAAAAATAGTAAATACATTTTTTAAGATGCCCACATACATTATCACTTTTTATTTAGATGAAGTTTCAGGATACATCCATTTTTTCAGTCGCATGAAAAGATCGAGGTCAAATATTGACTATTTTAATGCAGTCATCCAGTCACCAACAAAAAGGTTCCATCGCATTGTATGCTTTTCACCACATAAGAAATACATCTTTGATGAAGCAAGTGAGAAAAAGAAAGCTCTTCCCATCAAAGGAGTGAAAAGAAGTGAAAGTAAAATGAAGCTGTATCATGATGAAGTGAAGCTTTCAGACCGTTTCCAATGTAAATCCATTGAAGTTAATTATGAGCGCGAAGATTCCATAAGTGAGGACGATGCTTCTCCATTTATCAAGGTTTGTGAATTAATTGACCACGACCATGGAACACTTGTATCTGTTTGAGTCTATGCTGATGTGGTACAAAGGCCAATCGTTCCTGTGGTTTTATCTTACGCAGCTGAAGCATTAAGTGTTAAGTGTTAAAGAAGCTATCATTAATGATAATGAGACTGGATCAACAACCTTGTCATTGTGGCAATGTCAATGGTACTTATGATGTCATTAATGCTAAAGTGAAAATATTTCATGGTGTATCTACATTAACTACAAATATTTCAAAAAAAATCTGTATTATAGATGCTCCAAGTTTAAAGCCATTGACATTACCTCAGAGAATGCAGTTGCAAGGAGTGAAAATGCCACCAGAGAATGTCTTTCATGTACAACGTCAATATTTCTGCAAACGGTGTAAGAAATTTACAACAAACTCTGACGAAAACTCTAATGATGTTCTTTTTATTTGCAATCAATGCCGTGAGTTGCTGCGAAACTTCTTTTTTAAAAGGAAGGCAAATCAATCACCCTTTCTATGTTAGGGACGCAAATGGATCAATATTTTAAGTTGCATGATGAGAAAATGCCAAAGCTGAATGAAATCTGCTTATTTTTTGCAAGATAATGATACAATCGTTAATTATGACAACAGAAAACATGTTGTCTCTTTCCGTAAAGAGTAATCTGTAGCGGCGGATCCAGGGTATGTCGAAAATTGTGGAGGAGCACATTAACATAATTTCTGTTTTCAGTCTATATCACCAATGGGCTTCGTGCACGTTTTTCTTTTATGCTTTAATAGCTAACACTCTCCTCCACAAATTTCGACTACCCTCTAGATCCGCCGCTGATCTGAAACTTGAATTCTATCTTGTTTGTTATTTTTATAGTCTTTTAGATTTCGTTACATGTTTTTTACTTTGAATACCTGCTTTTTACGATTTTAGTTCACCCTACATGAACACAAAGTGGACAGTAGACAGCATATTATCTCTTTTTATAAAGAGTGAATTGGAACATGAATTCTATCTTGTTATTTTTTCATATATATATAGTGTTTTTTGTTATCGATTTTATGTTTTCTACTTTGAATACTTGCTTTTTACAATTTCAGCTTATTTCTCTTTGCATAAAGCTTTTCATCAGTTTCAGTAACTTGTATTATGTTCAGATGATATATATAATTGGTATGTCATGTTTGGCTATCAGCAACAAATGTTGATAGGTAAATATTTGTTGTGTTAATAGATTTCTTGCAATGTGACATAGTCATTTGTTTGCCCCCAGATCTTTCGAAGTTAAAAAATGCTGACAAATAGTGCAAGTAATAGGCGATTCATTACTAATTTTGCCTTCATCCTTTGAAGAATTATTGTTTCAGGCTAACATGAATGATTCGGGGATATTCAAACGGCGGGATTATCCTCCGATTTTGCCTGCATTTTATGCGTAGGCGATACACAACCTCTATCGTAGAGTCGCAAACTTCAATTTGTGATCCAAGCTTATCGACTGTATTTCTGTAACTCAAATTTTTGAAAATTTTCACAGGTTAAAAACTTTTTATTAAAAGGTTATTCCACAAAATAACGAGGGCTAATTTCCCGAACATTAAATTTTTTAAATTTCAAATTTTTAAATCCAGTGAATTACATACTTTATACCCTGTACAAACTAAAAAACAATCAAAATGCATATCGAACCCGTATTGAATAATTCTAATACTCATCTTTAAAAGACTTAACGGTGCGCATGAATTAATAGCTTGCATCAGGCAAATGTCGCAGAAATCCTTTTGTCTGTTCATCTAACCACACACTATCGCTGCGCGGATATTGCTTGAAGTATGGGGGAATATATAGCCGCATCTTTGCGAATCTTGTTTTTATTTCAAATGGAAGAATAGTATTGTTGTTTGTTGTTGAGAAACAAATTGTTAGTAAGTTTACTACCCGTCGTATGTATGATGCAGAAAAGAAATGAAAGCTTTTAAAATGTAAACAAATTTGTTTTCGTGTAAAGGATTGATTCGCGAGAGGAACGAAGAAATTAAGCGATAATCAAGTATTATTATTAAATGAATTAAAGAGTGGAAGAAAAAATGTAAAGTATGGTTTATAGTAGAAACGTGTACTGGAAAGTGAAGAACATTTTATTGTTATCAAAAATGGTTGCACAGAAAAAGTTGTCAATGGTAGATGTAGCAAATTTGCTATAATGGTAGCAAATGGTTTTTAATTTATTTCTTTTTGGTGGAATTGATCGTTTTCTAATGACGGAATTAACAAGTGGAAGTATATACATAAAAAATAAATGAAAACACGAACATATGATCATTGGCTTTTGTTTTCACCATTTCATAACCTACATAGAGTCGAACATGTTGTGACAACTCGTGCTTTTTCTGTTGGAATTTATTCTGTGGTGATGAATCATATTAGTTATAGATGAAATATGCAATCCAACTGTCAGTGTCAGTGAATTAAACTTTTTTATGGATTTTAGGGATGTTAACTTAACTTATGGTTTTTGATAAGGCTTGTTTTATAAAATATATTTATGTGTGTTCAAATATTTCTATTCTGTGTTTTTAACCCTTTTTATTTATTGTGTGCACATAAAATGCAATTTTAAAAATGAAAACTTGATGATCGACAATATGAGTAGTGACTCAACTGTGATGAGGTGAAAGTTACAGATCTTCAGCTGAGGAAAAAGAACAAGAGGAGAGGGATAATCTTTGCGTTACCACTTCGTGTTTAAATCTTCTTGTTAGCAGGTATGACGTCACAATTGTCTTTCTAATATTTAGTTAGCGCGAGGTAGGAAAAACATAAATTAATTTTCGAGTCAACAATTTTAACTCTTTTGAGAAATATTTCTCTTCTACATACATGTTTTTTATAATAACAAAGGATATAAGAACATAAGGCTTCAAAGGCCTAAAAGTTAAGAACATGCTAAGAACAATCGAGGTTTAGGAAAGTTTGTTCATAAGAAAATATTTTACAAAAAACTGCCACTATAATCGTTAAATGTTGTTTATAGCAGTATCAATTCATCCAAATTTGTTGAATTTCGAATTTTAGATATGCAATAGTGTATAAATTAAGAACATAGGCTTCAAAGATGAAAAGATAAGAATGTTTGAAGGCTTCATCAAAGTTGATAGCTAGGAAACCTGACTGTAACTCTTTCCCTTATTATTATTTTTATTATTATTATTATTATTATTATTATTATTATTATTATTATTATTATTATTATTATTATTATTATTATTATTATTAATATTATTATTATTATTATTATTATTATTATTATTAGCTGATATGATTTAAAGGAAAGAATCTCAAAACATATTAGTTGAAAATCACCAGGGATTTGTGATATCGAGATTTCACTGGACAAAAGTGCATACAAAGAAAGGAAAATATTTCCTGCAGTTGTTATCCATCACAGTTTACGTATGTTTATATTTTGCCTAAAAAAGTTCAACAAAGTTTATGTAATACATGACATTTACAATCCTTTACGTTTCGGTGATTGTAATTCAAAAGGTTTAAAATGATTACAATAATATCGTCTGTTACATGAACACATACACTCAAGTGCTTGATTGTAACAGTAGAATGTGGAATATCCTTTGCAAATACAAATGGACCATTGTTTACGACAATTGTAGCAGCAACTCCATCGATCACGATAACAGACAGGATGCGAAAAGGGTCTTGTACACACGCAAAAATAACCACAATTGAAAGGCCACTGAAAAAAAGGATATATATATATATATATATACTAGTGTAGCGTGTAAAAACATTTTACAGTTTTTCTCCGTAAATTGTTTATACACGCAATACTGCCATGATAAGTGTATTTACAAAAATTGTTCCATGTTGGAATTATATCATATTTAACACAAAATTGTTGTATAAATATTTTGGATCAATCATTTAAAGGGGCTACGCATTGAATCACGTGATTGTTGTGTTTTGTTTACTTTTTTTACGATCAGCCATAATATTATTGCATCTCTAGCCTCAAATTGATTTTTGGTGTGGCACCATAAATCCTAAGAATGCTATTTTTAGAGACAATAGACAGTATACTCCTACCTAACAATGTATACTCTTATCTAACCACGATTAAACTTCTGAAATATATGAAAATACCTTCACATTTCCCTATTAACTAAAGCTAACAAAAACAATACCTTCTCAGACGTTTTTATCTTTCAAATCTTTATTCTGCTATGAATTGTGGAAATGTCAAAACCCAAAACTCCACTTGTGCATCATGATACAAAAACCATGTATATATCTATATAACCAAGATTTTAACATTCATCTATACTATTCAATTTTCTTATCTAAAACAAAAAGATATCAATCAAACACTATCAAAACAATATAACAATGATCTTGCTACCTTCGTTTTTCTAATACCTTAATAATAACAATCCAAATACTACAATGAAATACCCAATAAACTGCTAGCTACACATTTCGGCATAAACTAACTGATACGAAAAAGCTACGTTCAAACACATTAAAAAAATAGACATCGGTAGAAAATGATAAACTGATAACACATAATAACAGGTCTACATCGTCTATCTCGTCGGATAGAATAGTTACTGAGACCGATCAATGTTGTTATTCTTTATTACTAAACTTAAAGCGTTGAATAAAAAAATAAAAACAAAAACAAATACTTTTACACACATCGTCTTCATTTTTCGTTTAAAGAAATGAACGTTTAAAAAATTTGATGAACTTTCGAACGCAAAAACCATTGCATTGCCTTCTCCTCCATGCGGCTTTATGATGTCTTCCTGAAGGTACAAAAACTCCGCGAAGTAATAAAACCCCGTAAGATGGAGCTAGAGATTCTCCTAATGGGAGATTCTCCCTATACTAATACGGAAAAAATAAACATCCATTGACGAACTTCCCGATATATATTTTTTCTAAAATTCTTTCTTTCAAAGTTAGGTAAGAAAAAAGCAAGATTTAGTATTAGTATAAGAAGATCAATTTTCCTTCTCTTTAAACGTCAAATATGAAAATTCACCCAACCTTTACCAATTCCTTATTCAAACAGAGCTGAAGAAAAGTTTAATAAAAATACGTAACTCACTCTGCTTAGAAACGGCTGTTGTACCTTACATGGACGTTTTGTTGATTCTTGAGCGGGGTTTAATGCCTCACTTAATTCTGCACTAGTCAAATTGTATTCCTGACGGCATGGTTCCAGCGGTAAAATTGGAGCGAGATCTTGCGACTTTGCAGCGACCACAATGGTCAGAAAAATGGTTATCTGCAGTAAACCGACCGCCATTTCTTCATGAAATCATGGATTCTGTTTTTCACCATTCGATTTTTATATCCAT
Organism: Turritopsis rubra; assembly: GCA_039566895.2. Classification (NCBI taxonomy): domain Eukaryota; kingdom Metazoa; phylum Cnidaria; class Hydrozoa; order Anthoathecata; family Oceaniidae; genus Turritopsis; species Turritopsis rubra. The sequence continues at coordinate 15,754,195 of CM077630.1, forward strand.
TTCATGAAAGTAATTGGCCGTGAAGATTTCCATTTGCCTTTAGCAGCATTGCGTGAGGCACTACCCCCGCTCCAGAATCAACAAGCCGTGCATGTAAGGTACATCAGCGGTTTCTAAGCAAAGTGAGTTACGTTTGTTTTACTACATTCTTTAGCTCTGCTTGATAAAGGAGGGTGAATTTTCATATTCGATGTTTAAAGAAGGCATAATCTTTCTGTTTGTTATATTTCTTTCTGTTTGTTATATTTTAATTGTAATTTGAGTATGTTGGGTATACAGGGATTCATTCAGTGAAATATAGTTCCGTTTCGGGTTGTTCCTCCTGCTTTATAAACATTGTATTAGGTATGCCAACTAGCAACTAGCGTTTGCTTACGCAAACCTTAATATAGTATGTATAGTAATATAGTGATTTTGGTTTGATTTCTTATGAGCTTGAATGGTCATATGAGATGATTTGCATGATGGCGTGTTTTTTATTTTCATTACACCTTTCCCGAATTTCTGTTTAAACAGCGCATTATGGTGTAGTCAACATGTCCAACCTCGAAAGGGCTGTTTATTTTTTTATTTTTTCACAATCTTTTTGATAACTCAGAAGCAGATTTCTACATTTCACTTGTTGGCATTTCAGTAAATTAAAATCTCACTAACAGAAGTTTATTGGTCTTACCTGTACAAACCATGCCATGTTTATTTTTTATGGTAATTATATAGACAGGTAGATACAATACCTCTAGAAAAAATTAAGATTTTAATTTGTTCCCTAAGTCACACCGAACATTGGCGAATGGAAGTTGTCCAAAATTGAAAATTGAGCTTTTTAGTACGTGCAAAAGTTTTCCTGCTTACCGAGGAAACTTTCATCCTTGTATAGATATTTCTATGACGTAATATATATTTGATCTTGCCAAATGAGCTCCAGCTTACGCCAAAACACAAGCAGAAACACGCGCTGGTAAATGCTTTGAGAAAACGCCGGAAAAAACATTTATTTTGCGAGGAGCACTTCCAGATGGGTAAGAAAATGCGTTTCACTAATGCTCATCATAAGAAATTTCTAGAACAACTACAGTTAACCTCGTTCCTATTCTATTTATTCCGCATTCGATCAAACCTGAAAACTAGATGTGCAAAAAGGCTTTGTAATGCCTATATTCTTTCCACATTCAATTATTGCCCACTAATTTGGATGTTCTGTAGCAAACGTAGTAACTCACTGGTGAACGAAGTTCACAAACGCGCATTGAGGGCAACATACCAAAACTTTAATGCCTCACTAGATGAGTTATTGGAGGTAGACCAAGGTGTTAATATTCATGTTAGAAATTTAAGATATTTACTTATAGAAATATTTAAATCTTTGAATTTCATGAATCCAAATTTTATGTGGAATATTTTTGAACAAAAGTCAATTCCTTACAGCCTAAGATCAGGGTCAACTCTAAAATTGCCTTCTTGTAAAACCAGACGATATGGCATAAATTCTATTGTTTTCAGAGGCAGCTTGCTTTGGTGTGCACTGCCAGCTTCCATTAAGTCCTCGAATTCTCTATCACGCTTCAAAAGAAAATTGAATTCTTTGTCGGATATAGCCTGCAACTGCCTATTATGCACTTGACCTGAAATTTACTGCACATCTAAGTTTTTATTCATTTTTTAATTTATAACTAGATTTTAGATTTTATTATTTGCAAAGTTGGTTTATATTAGTTTCTTTGTAAACTATGATTTTAATCCTTGTTACCAACTGAAAATAAATTAATAATAATAATAATAATAATAATATTCTATTAAAATGATGAAAACAAAAGAAGTCTGGATATAGTTTGTGCAATTGTTTGAAATTGAAATTGAAACATTCTTCTAACGTGGACATTACGAAACATTCTTCTAACGTGAACATTACGAAACATTCTTCTAACGTGGACATTACGAAGCAGTTTTTTAATTACATTAGCCGTTTTTATGTTCACTAAAAATACCTAGACTACTTTAAATTGCTTTTTAAAGCAATCGAAACGACGTCTATAAACCGATATCTTTATTATGATTCCTTTTTCACCAAGATAAGTCATTCGTCTTATGTTTCGCTTACGAGTCGGGCTTTAACTTTTTTCTTGGATCAAAGAAGCGCTCTCTCTCTGCCATAGCGAAATGCAATAATGATTAAAACATGTCCACCACACGTCGCGGATTCTGTTCATACGAGAACCAGCGCATTTGATATATGCATTTATTTACACCATACGAAGTATTTCTACACATATAATTATGGGTAATTATCACGTGACAAAGTTGATAAAAGGGCAGACTTCTTAAAATAAGGTTCACAAATCGATAATATTTTGCCACCCAACCCCAGCCGGTTTCATCTAATCTGCTGTGTTTATTTCCTTGCTTATCCTTTACTGTGACTAGAGATCTTTTCGATTTACCCTCGAGTTCTCTTACTGTTTTGAAAAGATTTTTGCTGTTATTTTTGAGGAAGTTGTTCTCAAGCTTTTCAATTTTCTTGTCCAGGTTTATTTTCTTTTGATCTGCCACTGCTTTTTTTACTTGCTTGTTTAAGCTTCGGTATTCAGCTTGTAGTTCTTTGGATGTTGGGACCTTCATAGATTTTAGTCTTGCATTCCTCCGCTTTTCACAAAGTGTGGCTACATCAGCAGATAACCCCTCGACCTGTTTTCTCCTCTTTTTGCCTACCACTTCCATTGTATCCACATTTGTTGCTTTTTTTAAAAACTTTCATATAGAACATTTATCGAAGTTTCAAGGTTTAGTATAGGTTCAAATGCTCCTCTTATTTTTATCTCGAACGTTTCTTGCGTGTTCCTGTCTCGTAGTCTCGAAACGTCATATTTTCCTGGTAGTGGTTTCACTTTCTTCTTTTTCTGACAGGTTGACAAAAGTAAAGAGTGATCCGATCTAATAGCAGCCGAGTTGTACACACGACAATTTTTAAAACGTCCTTTCCATTTTTGCTGAGTGATAATTAAATCAATTCGGTTTTGACTACGTCCGTCAGGGGAGGTCCATGTGACAAGTCTGGATTTTTTATGCTGAAAAAATGTGTTCATAATGGCTAGATTGTTCATTCCACAGAAAGAAGGATGTCTTTTCCTTCGATTCTGAAAATTTCGTGGTTGAGGCTGTAGGGGGTTTAAACTTAATGTCTAAGTTTTTACAATCTTAAAAGCCAATAAAAGCAAATATCCTCAACTGTACTTGAGGGAGTTTCAAAACTGCCTCAAAACTGTTAAAATTTCAATAAGACGAGGCGAGCTTCATTTGAACGGATTTATAGAAGTCCTTCTTTTTTTGTACGGCTATGATTTTACGTCACGATTGTTAGGCTCTCTATCAAAGTTACTAGGCAGACTCTACTTTCAACGCCCTTTTTACGCCCTTTTTGCGCCGGTCTTTACACACCCTTTACGAATTCATGTTCATATTTCGCATCCTGAGTCAGTTACGGGGCTCGATTCTGTGTTGAAAATTAACGAAAATTGTCCCACTGCGATTTCCTAATGAGCAATAAATATATTGCTAAAATATGACCGTAAAACAATGTAAAGCATCAAAAAGAGGCCCGTACTTATGGACAACTGAATCAGAAAGCGACGTATAAACGTGAATTCGGAAAAGGTGTATTGCCGTTATTTTTGAAAATTTCACGGTTAAACTCTCACAGCAAAAGATCTAGCCGGCCCTTTTACCGCCAAGTCATGAAAATTAACACCATTAACGGCCGGCATAAAGTATGTGGCGTACTAGGTATGTGAACAGACGGATCTGAAATAAAGTCATTCTGAAATGAAATCTATCCGCGTGTATCCTAATCTATACGTGTGGACATGGTCTAATCTATATAAAGTTTGCTGGTTTTCTTATGTTAGAAAACCGTGGTGAATAAGTGTTGTGCAATTTGTTTTAACCACCTGATTGCTACTGGCACTTCTGATATAGCAATAGCATTTGAAGATCTTAAAAATGGGTTATAAAAACCAGGTCATTCTTGCTCGTTATGAATTTCACATTTGCTCGCTGGATGGTTATTATTTGCTTATCCAAAAACGCTGTTTAAATATCCTCATGTAACGAAACAATATAGAAACCAATCATTCGCAACACTTTAAAAAAATAAAAAGATAAGTAGCTTTACAGGAGGCTCGGAAAACCCGAGTTAAAAACTCGAGTTATAAAGTCGAGTTATGGGTTATGACGTCATAATCCGAGTTATTAACTCGAAATTTTTAATTTTTGATATTTTTTCGAGTTAATAACTCGAAAATATTTTTGTCGTTGAGTTATTAACTCGAATTTAAAAAAGTCAAATTTTAAATTCGAGTTAATAACTCGAAATTACTTTTTCAAATAAATCAAGTTGAGTTACTAACTCGGTAGTATTATATTGCTTTAAAAGATTCGAGTTACTTAAGTTTTCAAGAATTACTCACGATTTATCGTGTCTGCTTAATTTTCAAAATATTTCAGATAGCAAAAACAGTCGAAGAAGGGAAAAGTAGGCCAAATTTGGGGCAAATTTTGAAAATCGTTCAATTCTAATGAAAATTTACTAGTGGAACAACTTTGAATGGTTGATGTTGAATTTGAAGGTCAAATTGTGTATCAGTTCAAATTAGGCCAAATTGGGACCAACTTTTGAAAATCGTTCGATTCTAATGAAAATTTACTAGTGGAGAAATTGCATGTGCGTATATTGCTAAACATCCATAAAATGATTGATTGAGAGAAATTTCTTTTATTTCACCGAAAGATCAATTACTTGTGTAAACAAATAGTTTTATGCCTTTTAGTTTTTGCTAATCTCCACAATTATTTGGAACTTTAAAATTCTGATTGCAGAATCTGATTTTAATTAAAAAATTGAAAGGAAATATTGAAAAAACATTTTTTTCAAAACAATTCACCTCGGAGGGTATCGATTATCCTTAATTTCGTCGAAAAGGGGGAAGTACGCCAAATTCGAACAAGAGACCAAACACTAATGAAATTTGGACACGGAATAACTTGCAAGAAGATGGTAAATAGGCATTACTATAATGATCAGCAGTCCATTAATCTTCGGTTAGTCATTTTTAACGACAGCTGCACTATGGCACCTACGCTAACATTTTCTGTTGATTTTACTATTGATGACAATGATAAAGAGTTGCCGAAGTGAGAAGTATATTTCTATAGTCAAATTACTTTAGCTGTTAAGACTGGTGTTTCGCACGTGCAATTTATAATCTTTTTTCTTAACAAAAGAGTTACGTAACAAAGAAAATCCTTGGACGAAAAAAACCCGACAAAATGGAAACTAATACAGTAAACGGTCGCTGACTAAAAAGGTTTTTTTGTTGAATTATCAACTATATGTGTTTAAGTATTAGTAAAGATGGATGCACAATTTGAAAGCACCTTTACTAGTTTGAAGGAAAATCAGTTCCGTAAAGTATTTCCGATATTTTCAGTTGCGGAAAAAACATCACTTCCCAAAGAAGATCAAGACAAAAAAAGATTTAGTTTTGTTTACAAGTAAGTTGTCACATTTTAATGCCAAAATTAATGTCATTTATTTTTAAGAGGCATAATAATTTCTGTTCACGAAGTAAGCTAACCTTCAAGACGATTACCCCGTGAATATATCGGTTTGGATATCCGAAGTTTGAGATAAATTCAATGCCGCGAAAAAACGAACAACCATGGATTTTGTCTTTACATTATCTGTTTTTTAGAAAATGGCTTTTAAGGCACCACCCAGATAAAACAAATGAGGTAAATGAGGCAGATATGTTCATAATAAAAGAATTCGGAAACGTGTTTCTTTCAAAAGATGTAAGTAAAGGTTGACACGTTATGTCATTGTCTTTTAACCTCCCATCGAACCAAATTTGATATGATGTCTTAATCTTCGTTAGGATGATAAAAGATGGCTCTGTATAATTGAATGGAGTGACATATGTGAAGCTATATTTGCTATTCCTCAATTATGTTGTGATGAATTAAAAGATCTTTCGGAAAAAGTTGGAGATATATTAACCAGAATTAACGACATCAATGTAATGGCTGAAGATAAAGATTGTCTGGATCGCTTTTCAAATACCGTCGTAGACACATGGCATACAATCCAGAAATTTGTGGACTTCGCTACGACAAGAAAATATTTAATGGAGAACGGATTCTGCACTAGGTAAACATGTTCTACACTGTTTCATTATTTTTTATTTTTTTTATTTTAAGTGTTTTTCCAAAACTGACTAGAAGCCTATAGGCTTTAACAATTTCCGCAGAAATGCCTGTCAGTGATAGGAGTTTGTTTCTGTGTCATGTCTGATCACCAAGTTGAACCAAGTACGAAGATGAAACTCTTACACAAAAGTTTGGAAAAGCGAGGCAAAGCATTATCCTCTAACCTGCTACCTGGGTTAACACTTCCAAACATTAACATCAAATGAGGATGGCGTGCTAAGGGCTATTGCATATGAAGCTAATAGACTGTTAAAAATCTTAATAATATATTTCTCAGATTATTTTCTTTCCTCGTTTCTAGACACCACGAAGAAAAACATATGGTCAAAAGCAATGTATGTGTTCTCTGCTCTGCTCTATTAACGCAATGTATTAATATTTCAAGTGATGACAATTCTGATGAAAATAATGAGTGTTATATTGTGGATGATGGCATCCAGAATCGAGGTATGAAATATAGAGTCATTTGAATTTAAGTTGAAGCCTAAATCATAACACATTTGACTGCGTCGATTTTTTTGTTTTATGTATTCGCTGTAATTCAAATGTAAAACAATGTTTTATAAAATATTTCTAGACCAAGACTTTCGATCCTCGCTGAAAACACGTTCGATAAAAGAACTTAAATACGAAGCAACACAACTTGAAATAGATATATCGATGTGCATAGAAAAGGGAGATTTGGTAGAAGCAATATTTGAAAAAAAGAATCACAGGAAGAACGAATCAAAACAAAACAACACAGAATATCAAAAAAAATCTTGGGGAAATCAAAACAAGAATAAAAGGTCCTCCAAGCTAAATGAAAGTACTTGGTTTGGAATCTTGCCACAAGAAGAGAATGAACTTCCATACAACATAAATGGTAATTGTGTTTATGTTCTTTCATTTGATAAAACGGAAAGAATGAAGTCTAGTAAAGACGGTAGGCCATGGAAGCAATGGACAACATCATCAAGAAAAGGTTTCATTGGTGTTCGAAGAAAAGCCTGTTGTGGTGGTAGCTTCACTTGCTTAAATCAAGAATGCCCGTTTATGAAATACTACCACAAGGTGAACCGCATTCAATTCAATAAGACCGACAAAACCTGCAATGTTTGTGGACAAACAGGTGAATTTATTTCTTGTGATGCAGTGAAAGTTTGGGAATTTAACGACGATTCGAGTACTGTCAAAGTATTTCACAGCGGTCAACACACCTGTGAGGCCAGGAAACTCTTCAAATTATCTGAGGAATTATCTGAAAAGATTTTCACTGAGGAAGGCACCGCTACTAAAGCAACAGAAGACGCTATCATCGACTGCTTAAAAGAAGAAAGTCCATGCTGGGATGATGTGGAAAGAATTGCCAACTCATCTCTTGAAAGGGAAAAGTTATACTATGCTAAGAAGAAAGCTAGGGCCTCAAACTTTCCACATGGGCAAAGTCTTGAAGCTGTTGCTTCATTGCGATCGAAATTACTAGAAAAAGATCCATTTTTTATTTTTCGTCTCAATGATAGATTCATGAATGGGAAACCCACTTTTGTGTTCAAGATGAGTGCTTCCCAGGCTGATCTGGCATTAGCAATGGATAGTGACGGCGAAGGCTTTTTGAACGGTGAATATTGTTTCGCCGATGGCACCTTTAAAAGATGTCCAGGGTTTGTTACACTGTCAGCCTTTGTTTATGTTGGTCTATTGAGGAAAATTATAAAACTTTGCACAATGGAGGCTGAATCTGAAAGTGCTGAAAATTGGTCGATATTTTGGAATCTTTTCAACCAAGTTTTAACTGAACATAAAGGCAAGGACATAAAATTTAACCCCATTGGATGGTGTGTGGATGAAGCTGGAGGCCAATGGAAGGCATTAAAGGTAAAATAAGACTGAAGTTTGTTGTAGCGTAAATTTGATAGTTACAAATGTCCTTGCGCTTCATTAAAAGTATCACTTTGTGAGTTGAACATGTGACTCTGTTGTGATTATCACATATTTAGTAGTTTCAAAATCATAACTCTTTAATTAAGGATGTATTTGGCGAAGAAACGATAAAGCAAAGAACTGTTAGCTGCGAAAAACATTTTGCATGGTCTGTCGACACCTTTACAGCTGCTTTGAGAAAAACGACTAAATCTGCTGACCGATTTAAAGCTGCAGCAATGAGTCTAATGGCTGCAAACACTCCATCTGAATACGACAATGCTGTCCACGAACTCTTAAAGTATATCGAGAAAAAGCCATCTAAAAGGCAATTTCTGAAAGGGTTCTTCGACTTTTGGCATCCTCGTCGCCACCATTTTAGTCGAGCATTTAAGAATTCTGAAGCACCAAAGGTCAACTTAAGTGAGGCATATCATTCTTCGTATGCCACAGGCAAAACAAACAACCTGACACTCTTGGAAGCAGCATATAGAGACGTCGCTGGGAATATCAAATTAAAACAATCCTTAAAGATGTTTGGGGAAGGGTTCAAATGTCAAGGATGTGGACCAACAACGAGTGAACGAAGGAAACGTAGCTATAAGCAACAAAAAAGCAAGGTAAACTATTAAAACGTTATTCGTGAATTTAGAAGAATAGACCAATAAAAATGGCCTCGTTTCTAGTCATTATAATTATGACGTTCTTTTTCATAATAATAGTGATGATAACAGTTTGTAAGCCTCAAGACATTACATCTTTTTATCATGCAAAGAAACGTCTTGCTGATTAGAAACGAGGCGATGTTTGTAAAGATCGAAAGTGACGTAATTAATGAAAAGGTGTATTCATTGTATGAAAATGTTTAGAAAGTTTGTTTTCGTAATTTCTTTTTTTCTATTGCAAGATAGCTTTGGATTTGAAAAGTTGAGGTTTTTTGTGCGGATTTATTTACATAGATAGCTTAAAAATCTACCGTTTTGTGGTATCCGGCTCGTGTATTAAATAAAAGTACTGATAATTTTCTCTACCGTTATAAAACTATATTGTGTTTAGTTGTTTGTTCTCTCACTTCAATAAATGTGCGAAATAGCATGTATAAAAAACTTCCGAATGTCATGATTTTTTAAATTAGAATTTAAGAAAAATGTGTAGAAAGTTTTGAATGAGCTCAATGAACGTCATGATCTGAAAAAAAGTGACGGTTAATTTTTTTAAGGTCCAGTCATACGCAGACGAGTTATTATTTGGAATGAATGAGTATCCTGGTTCTGCCGGTGCTTTTGTTGATGAAAACTGTAAACACAGACCTACCAATAAATGCTATGGTTCAACTGATGAATCGTCTGATGAGGAGGTCCCGAACAAGAAACGGAAGGAAAGAAGAAGATCAAACGCCACAAAAACATTCAAAGAAACACTCACCAGGTCCAAATCTATGAAGTTTAAATGTGTTAGTGATATGACCATTAAAGATCAGAAGATTAAGTTGACACTAACCTCCACCACTGGCAAAAGTTACAATGTAGTAATTTCTATGAACCCAACTTGCACATGTGACTACTTTGTAAATCCGCGAAAAACGAAACAAAATTGTTATCACATTATATGGGTACTGCTTAATAAATTCAACATCAAAGAGGGCAATTCGATTCTTGCGCAAGTTTCATTTACGAAACACGAACTTGCATTTGTTTTTGAAGGGAAAGACCAGCCATGTGATGAGCCTACTCAAACCATTTTGACGGAGACTGAACAACAGGGAATTTCATTCCATTGTCATTCAACTGTCATTCAACTGTCATTCCATTGACAGCTCTTCAGGTTCATATCATTATAGCGCTTATAAAAACTACTGATGTAACACTTTATATAAGTTGATAAAGCAAGTTTTCCTTTTTTACAAAGTATATCAATACTTCTATTGTTATTTTTTTTGAAGAAAACTCATTGTATAAATGCTTTTGGAAAGTCATCGAATTCATAAATAAGTCGTTATCTATCGATTAAGATTAGCCAATGAAGTCATTTATAGGATAACTACATTAGGTACTCAATTTCCCCTTTTCGACGAAATTACAAAACTTTACCTCTAAATTTAGAATCAGCAATACAAAGTGTTCCACTAGTAAATTTTCATTAGAATCGAACGATTTTCAAAATTTGGTCCCAATTTGGCCTAATTTGACCTTATACACAACTTGACCTTCAAATTAAAATTAGCAGTATACAATTTCTCCACTAGTAAATTTTCATTAGAATCGAACGATTTTCAAAAGTTGGTCCCAATTTGGCCTAATTTGAACTGATACACAATTTGACCTTCAAATTCAACATCAACCGTTCAAAGTTGTTCCACTAGTAAATTTTCATTAGAATTGAACGATTTTCAAAATTTGCCCCAAATTTGGCCTACTTTTCCCTTCTTCGACTGTTTTTGCTATCTGAAATATTTTGAAAATTAAGCAGACACGATAAATCGTGAGTAATTCTTGAAAACTTAAGTAACTCGAATCTTTTAAAGCAATATAATACTATCGAGTTAGTAACTCAACTTGATTTATTTGAAAAAGTAATTTCGAGTTATTAACTCGAATTTAAAATTTGACTTTTTTAAATTCGAGTTAATAACTCAACGACAAAAATATTTTCGAGTTATTAACTCGAAAAAATATCAAAAATTAAAAATTTCGAGTTAATAACTCGGATTATGACGTCATAACCCATAACTCGACTTTATAACTCGAGTTTTTAACTCGGGTTTTCCGAGCCTCGCTTTACAGAAGCTTTTTTTTACGGAAAGAAAGTTGTAAATCGTGGAAAATATTAATATTCAAGGGAGAAAATTATAAAAAAAGTTGAGAACGTTGTTTTTGTGCCAAAGAAGTGCAAATGAAGTTCCCACAATCAAATTTCTAAAAACCGAAAGTTGGCTCGTGACGTACTATGTGTGCGTTTTTTTAGTTAAAATTTGGAAAAAAAACCTTTTAAATTGTTTGTTTGTCAACTTAAATCTTTCATTTGAGCCCATGTTGTTTTAGTGGAGAACGGAACCTTTAAGATCACGTGTGGTCAGGAAGCCAGTGGGAAAATATTCTCACAATGAGGTGGACATTTAAATAACTATTGAGATTGAATATGGTAAATATCAGGATCTCAAATCATTTTACTGGACATCCTGAAGTCACCTTTGTGCTAGTTCCAGGCCATTTAAAGTTTTGATGACGTCACACATAGGGAAGGGAAAGATTTATCGAAAATTTTGACAAATGAGAATAAGAATGAGAAATCCTAAACCCTAACACTGGCCCAAAAAGAAGCAAGAAATATAAAAACACTATGGTGTTTAGAGTGAGGCTTCAAAAGTGATATTTTCGTGAGTATAAGCACGGGTGATTCATTCTGTGAAATGTGAAATGTAGTCCTGTTTCATATCCATTCTCCTGCTTCTCTAGGCTTTGAATATTTGGCTTGCCCACTTAGCAGATTAGCTCATGTTTACTCTTTTGACTCTTTCTGCTGATAGTGGAAGTGTTATTGAAAAATGACCTTTCCAGAATCACTCAGGATTTTAATGAAATGAACTTGTGATAAATCTCAAAGCTGCTAAAACCGAATGCATGGTGTATGCCACTTCCGATGTACTTTTGAGTAAATTTCACACCTGGATTGGTAGTAGCTTACAGGAGAAGTGCCAAGGAAATCAAGATTGAAAAAAAAATAAAAGCCACACCAATGTCTAACCTAATCAACAGTTATCATTTTAAAATCTTAAAACATTTAGGATCCAATTAATTGAACGATCTCATCCGATATTTCGATGATTCAATTATCACCCAGATGTGGAAGGATTGTAAGGACACGTTTATATGTCACGAGCACGAGATATTGCAACTTATGGTGAGGCAGCAACAGTCGATTTGAGTCTTAAAGTCTCATTTGCTTTTTATATGGATATTTGTTTTTTCATTTATTTCCCTGTTTTTATTCGTAACCTAGTCTGGACTCGCAAAGCAGGAATTATAGGATTTTCTAAACTCCTATCACCATCGATTGTGTTTTGTCATTTACCAACTGGCGGCCTCGTGATAGAGCTTGAGAGAGGAGCTGATTTCTAAGGGGGTTGTCTAGTTGAGCGGTTCATGCAGACATTTCTTTGAGGAAACAACATAGAACCACAAAAATTCTCATTTCTTCTTTTTTTCTGGATTAAATGTTAAAATCATGTTAAAAAGGGGAGATCTTGAAACGTTGTAACGTATCTTTAAGTTTCCTGCTCTTTAAAATCTTTAAAATCATCACCAGATTCCAATACACCCATTGGTTTAACAGTTGTGTTTCTTAGATACCTGCATTCACCAGTATAGTTGTAGTACCATTTTCTACCATCTGCCCAACTTGATCGATATCCCTGGCCTGGTTGAATGATATCTGCCCAGCTTTTTTCTTCCACTATTTCCTTTTCTCGTTTGCTGTTTGAATGTTCATGCAAAATATGGAGTGATGGGTCTTTCGGGATTCGCAGCGTTTCATATGGTGCTGGAGGTTGTGGACTACAGATGAATCTACGAACTTTCTCCTGTAGCAAGATGATATCCACAGCTGTGTCTTTCCTTAAAGCAGACGGTGACTTGTTCCCCTTTAGTAGTGGTGTACTTCTTGTGCATCTGTTATCTTTACTTGGCAAGCATCTCTGCTTTTCCTTCTTGCAGACGATTGCTTGCACTGTTTTACCAGCATGAATTACACCAAAGTCAGAAGTTGAGTAGCAAACCATACTTTCATTACCATGCGCTGCTTGGATCATATCGAAAATATATTGACTTGACCTTAAGTTAGGTTTATAAAAAAAATGAAAAAGAGCAAGAAGATTTTTATCTTTTCATATAAGCTTATAAATATTTCATTATAAACCACCTTTGTTTCTCAATATTTTTTTATAAATATTTCAAGAACAGTAGCGACATGAAAAGAATGGCGCAGAGGTTAGTAGAAGATTTTATGTTAAAAATGTCATTGCAGCAGTTGGTTATCTATGTATCCTGCAGATATTTCAACAGTAACTTGAATTTTAACATTTTATTGAGACAAGCAAAAGAAGTTCAAGAAATAAAAGAAACTTTCTTAAATTTAGATTTCAGGCTACTTCAGCAAAAAGGAGAATTAATTAGAATTTTGTAACCTGTTGTATGACGGAGGATGTCGTTGCAATCTGTTTTTTTTTTAAACCGAAAAATTAAACAAAACATCAAACTCGAACCCAGACCAGTTTGTCTATTTTTGATATGAAGACACAGGCCGAAATTGCTTTTCTGAAATTACTTAAGGGCCGATTACGTTTAATGTTCATAATTACTTTCGTTCATAATCATGGTACCTCGTATGGTCTCTTTTTCGTCAAAAAACGAAGCGGAATGGTCTATTCCACGAGTAAAAAAAAAAAAGGTACTAACTTCATAAAATAAGTAACGTTTGTTAACTTTTATTTTTATTTCATTTCTTCTCATATAAATATTTAATCTTATAAACCAGCCAACACAATAGTTGCATTATGTTGGGGTAAAAAAATCCATGTTAAACAGATGAATGCGGGAAGGAAATATCCTCACAACATTATCCTTTTGTTATTTAATTAACGCTTTTTTATTTTGTCGTAAATAAATCAATACTTTAGGAAATGATCACAGCTGGAGCTTATCCCGATAATGGAAATGCTGTGTTTGAAAATTTTTCCCAGAAGCATTGTTGAAAAAATTGAAGAAAATTCGCTCGTTTGTTAAGGGGTTAAGGGCTATTGAAATAAATAAAAATCATTGGATCGAATTTTGTTTATTATAATGACAAAATTTTGAATAATAATTCGTTAAAATTTCTCAAGTTTAAAATTCGAAACTGATCTTTAATTTGTTGTCATAGTAATAGTTGTCATAGTAATACAATTGAAATAATTTAATTATGCGAACCAATTTATCGTCCATGGCCCTTTTTATCCTTGGTTTTGTATTGATTATAAAATACAAGTGGTATCATATCCTCTTCTCGGGATGCTTCAATTGCTTCGCCCAAACCCAACTCATTCAACACGTCATTTTCCGGAATCTCAAACACTTTCAACTTACCTAAAACATATTAGGTTATTTATTTAGTGAATATCAGAGCTTGAGTGCGACCGCTGAGGCTCGTGTTCGAGTCTCAGTCATGTCGTATCTCGATACTCCGTGCGCTTTAAAAGCAGCATATCAACCCATTTGGAGCGATCGACTGACTGCACACTGGCCTTTGTGTCTATACGATTTTGGCGGTAAGTTAACTTCCCAGTTGCAAGTCGGCAAGCGGAAGAGCCAACTGATTCGGATGGAAGCTCAAGGACTCAAAACTCCGGGTGATTTCTCTCACCACAGATACTGAACTGTTTTACTATTTTGTGGCTGTTGTTCTCTTAATGGGAAGGTACTAATGATTTCCATTTAAGAATCTAAACATGTGTAAACAGAAAAAAACAAACCTCGAATAACAAAACAGAATGTAAACAGAACAACAAGTTGAATGATCACTGTTAATTTCATCACGTATCTTCCAACTTTCGCTTCTAAAAAATGTAACTTCTTTCAACATAGACTTCAGATCACTTCAGATCATCTATCCTTCTTCTGCTTATAAAATTAACTTCCAAATTCCGTTTATTTATTACCTCTCATTTCATGAAAACTTTTTCAACACATGTCGGCTTTCTATTGTTCGCTTTGTTTTGGCATCATACTGTTTTTTAGTGTTTTTTGATTACAATGGATTTCACAACTGAATGTTTTTGTAGAGAGACACTGAAAAAGATCCTCACAAAAACAGAAAAACATGAAAAAAAGATAGAGAATAACTTTACTCGATCGCATTTACTCGACAACATATTCGTTTTAATGCGAATGTCGGCAATTAGTTAAAAATCGTCAAAGTATTTTTTTTTTGTTATTGGAATTTATTATTATGTCTTAAGCTCGTTTACTTTGTTTAAAGTACAATTCCCCGCCCTATCTTAGAGATATTTTACCCCCATATGTTTCAACCCGCATAAATCTTTTTAATACTTTTCGAAACAAAACACAGCTTACTTTGCAAACTCTTTTTTCCAATGGAAATAACTGGAATGGAAATAACTGGAATGGAAATAACTGGAATGGAAATAACTGGAATGGAATAAAATAAAATGGAATAAACTTAACTACTTAAATTTAAATCGACACTTTTGAACTTTATTAGACCCAAAGAGAACCTTATCTTTAAAATTCCCGATCCTCATGGATTAAAACTCCTAACTAGATTGAGAGTGGGATTATCTCACTTGAAAGAATACAAATATAATCATAATTTTGCTTATACAACTATCCCACTTTGCTCATGTGGTTTGCTAGAGTCTGGATCAACTGAACACTTCCTGCTGTGCTGCCCTACCTTCAATAATTAACGACAAATCTTCCACGACATCTTTTCCTACGAAATCCAAATGCAAGTTTGTAAAAGTTTTACTGTCCGAAAAAATATTGAAAATAACCAAATCATTCTTTTATTAACAATTTCTTATTTAAAGAAGAGCGGCAAGGTTTTGAAGGTTATCAATCTCTTTTCAATTAACTCACTTCTCCCGCAAGTTAAGTAGCGTCACTATGGTTATTTATTATGTTTTTATGGACCGTACTTTTCTGTCAGAACATGCTGACATTTAGAATGGTGGCCTGTTTTATATATATTTTCATTTTCTTTTCTGTCTTATGGTGGTTACTAAAATGATCTATAGAAAAAAGTCGGAACGAGTAAAACTCGGTGGTAACGAGACTAGTTTAAATCGTCTTTTTCTCGTCTTCATGGTACCAGTAAAATACCGGCGACAATGACACGTGTTTAAGTCGCTTCCTCTCGGCTTTAGCAGTTGTAGTTGTTGTTGTTAACTTATTTATAGTCGGTATAACAAAAACCAAGTCTTTACAATAAATATTGAAGATAACTAATCAAAACCGTAAAATATTACTAAAGAACAGAATTACAATTAAGAAATTTTTAAATAACTTTTATTTACAGAATTTTTTTATATACAAATATAGAAATATTCTTTAAAAATGGATTTTACAGTAACATCTGAAACCATCCCATTGTTTAATAGCTCGTTTGAAGGTACTTTAATTTTGGCAACATTTTAAATGACTCGGTTAAGCCTTGAACAAACCGTTCAAACATGTCATATAACATGTTATACAACATGTCATATGACATGTTTGAACGGTTTGAACAACTCTTCTAACATTTCATTCAAAATGTTATACACAACTCAAGAACACAAGAACACAAACAACAAAATGTCAGACAGGCGAGTGGCTGCTCCAATGATTTCTTTCCTTCTAATGGGTAATGAGTGAAAACAAGAGGTAAAACACGATCCTGGATAAAAAGACGAAAACAGAGAGACGCATTTTCAAATATAATCCAAGAATTACGCACGTGGGACTGTCAAGCTTCAAAGAAATGCTACGAATGGATTATGACACTTTCTTGAATTTTTTAACTGTCATTGATCCATATATTTCTCCACAAGAAAGCTATTATGGAGTTGCTAAAATCAAAGCTAATGAAAGGCTGGCACTTACGCTTTCTGGCAACAGGTGAAACCTTTAGATCGCTAGGATTTCAGTTTCGAATATCATGTTCCGCTATTTCCTATTTTGTTATCTCAGTATGTGAAGCTTTGATTAATCAACTTGGAAATGTGTACTTAAAAACACCTTCTACAGCTGAGGAATGGAAAACCATAGCTCATGATTTTGAAGAAAAATGACAATTTCCTAATGCTATAGGAGCAATTGATGGGAAACATATTGTAATTATCCGCACCGCCTTACAGTGGCTCCAATTATTACAAGTACAAACATACTAATTCGATTGTGTTATTAGCCATCGCTCGTCCCAATTACGAATGTCTTTTTGCAGATGCAGGAAGTAATGGAAGAATGAACGACTTTGCGTATGGAACAAATCAAGCTTACGCCGTGCTATAGAGAGTGGGAAGATGGAATTTCCGGAACCAAGAGCCTTACCTTGACGCTTTTGCCCGGAATAACTACATGATGAAACCTTTCCCCAACGCAACTTAGCGATCGAGAAAAGAATTTACAATTACCGACACAGTCGTACAAGACGTATCTCGGAAAAGATTTAAAACTGCATTTGAGCCCTGAACGTGCTATTTCTGTTACACTGAGTGCGTTAATTTTACATAATTATTTGCTGAAGTCTCCATCAAAGGGTATCTACTGTTCTCCGGATTTAATTGATCAAGAAGACGAACAAGGTAATGTTCTGGCGTACCAAACTTTTGATATAACAATTCAGAGCAAATGCTCCTCAATGTCATGGAAATATCATTTCAAATTCTTCAAAATACACTTGAGAAGTTTTAATGGACTATATCATGAATGAAGGAGCTGTGATATGGCAATGAAACTCTGCCATTTCTATCTCAAACATTACGTCGTTTATTCTTTTTTCAGCTAAAATTCTTTGCTGTCTCGTCATTGATTTAAGTTTTCCGGCAATATGAAAAGCGAAATGATCTGTTTCTTCTTTTGGTTCGGCAGTAGGAGCAACTGGGGTTTCCTTCAACACATTGATGCAAGATGTAAGCAATTCAGTTTTCACCTCTTCTAATTTTATTTTCTTAAATTTAGAGGGTTTTGTTTCTTTTGATGGTATATTTTCTCTGCTCGTGTCAGTGATTTCTTTATCTGATGAAAGGGTCCCATTTTTATGAACTGAACTGAAGCTTGTTCCAAAACATCCATTCACTCACATACAAATCGTCAGTACTCTGCCCGCTTTTACCTTGTTCAGTTCTCTTCCAAACTGTCCTCATATAGCATTCCATTTTGGTTTAATATCTGCGATTTGAACATCAAATTTCTTAGAGATAGCAGCTAATACCTTTTCCTTCACGTTTTTGGTAGTTTATATCAAAAATATCCCATAAACAAGAGTTCTCCTCGTACAAGTCAATAAGCTTTTCTATCTCTCCGTCTTCGCATTTTTTGTTGCATTATTTAGCAGCCATTTTGTGGAAGAATTCAATGAATATCAAAATGCAACTTTATTTTTTTGTACAAAATGAACTCGACAACACATCACATTTATTGTTTATTGTTATTAAAATGAACTCGACAACACATCACATTTATTGTTTATTGTTATTAAAATGAACTCGACATCCCTCATTCGAATGTTCGAGAGTTCGAAAGTTGGACAAATGTTATATAACATATTAAAAGTCTGTGCAAACCGTTCAAACATAGTAAATTTCATCAAACATGTTGGGAAGACCATCCAACATTTATTGAACGCGTTCAAAAATGTTATAAGACATTTGAGAGGTTTCTAACATGTTATAACGCGTTTTGTGACAATGTTATATGGTGGGCAAACCGTTCCAACAATTTATTTCAACATTATTATTATTATTATTATTATTATTATTATTATTATTATTATTATTATTATTATTATTATTATTATTATTATTATTATTATTATTATTATTATTATTTCATATTTTAGGAGGTTGACTACGTGTAGGACCTGCCAGTGTTATACAACATGTTATATGACATGTTTGAACAGTTTGCTCCGGGCTTTAGTAATTCCAAACTCTTAATCCAAGGGTAGATAGGCTTCTGGTTCCAAACGTTGCTGTTTTAACAGATTTTACTAACAAGTTATTCTGCGTTATGGCTCTGACTGCTCCTATACTTAATGATTCTGGAAGAAGCTTTTCATAAAAACTGAAAAAAATTATTTACAGTTTTGAAAATTTCAATACATAAGACTCGAAGACGTTTAACCACCATAGTACTCTCTGAGAAATTTTGTAAGAGTTCTTCGTAAGTAAGTATGAATCATTTGCTAGGAGATGCAGACACATTTTATGAATCATTTCTATTTTCAAAAGGGGTTGCTGTTAGAAAGATGCCATATCAGGTGGTTTAGTAATCCACGAGTTGCAAGTTGCGAGTTGCCCGTTACGAGTTATCCGTTACGAGTTATCCGTTGCTACAATAAAATCACGAGTTACGAAAAGCTATTTACGAGTTGGTACAATAACTTTACGAGTTACTGTAATAAATTTACGAGTTGTTATCACAAATCCCACGAGTTGCTCTACAAATTTCACGAGTTGCTTTTAAAAGTGCGAGTTGCAAATTTATGGTCAAACGACGCTGCAGTAATATTAAAGGGATCCTCTACTAAAAATACAAATCTCCCTTAAAACATTCCAAACCATACAGTGTTTACGAAAAAATACTTCTTTTTTAACAACAATGCCTCTTCATGCGACGAATCAAAATAAATATCAGAAGTTCACCATTTCCACCGTCCTCTCGACTTTCGCTTTCAAAACATTAAAATTAAAAATGGTAGAGCGTTACGACCAGACTCTATTCTTTCAGCCCGCACAACGTTAAAACAGTGCACTGTGGGCTTGAGAAGAGACATATCTTCATAACCCCTGCACACAAAGGAAAGAGATAGATATTATTCAATTTGTATAACAGAAAATGAACGTCGCAAAATAATAAGATGATGAAACGCACCTGACAATGCTATTGCATCTATAACTAGCTTTGGATATATTATTTGAAGGGGTGATACCAATTGCGCTAACTAACATTTCACATTCGCTAGCGGCCCATCCCAATTGCAGGTCTGAGTTCCATTTCTAATCGATACTTTACGTACTGTTTGAGGAGATTGTACGATGCGTGATTACTTTTTAAAATGCAAACGGCTATAATACACCTTCAAATCATCCACTTTCAAATCACATGCTTTTTTGCTCTTTTGTAAACAATTGATTGCCAGTAAAATGCTTGCAAAATGCAATAACAATCCACATTTTTGAAAAACTTAAGCCTTTCTCCAAGAGGCGGAATCGTCCTACCGACTGGTGGCCTTGTGGCAAAGTGCTCGCCTCCATTGCGGGTGGTCAGGGTTTAAATCCTGGCTGAGTCATGCCAGTGACTATAACAGCGTGAAGCGATCCACTCAGCTTAGCACTCAGCTTGAGAGCGGGATTGATATCTGAGGGAGTTGTTTGGTTGAGCGGTTGAAGCATACTTGCGCTTCTGTAGCCGAAATGGGGGCTTTAAATGCTCTAGGATCTCCTACGCAGGACTCTCATTGATAACAGTTCTATCAGAACTGAAAAGGATATCCTGGGTAAACATTAATAATTATCATAATAAATAATTGACTTTGGCGGCCATTCTGAGCTCTGTGGCTCAAAAATCATGTTTTAAGACAAGAGAGCATGCGAAAGTCCAATGAAAGTCCGATTCAAGAGATAAGGTTGCAATAACAATTTGGATAAGTTGATTAGGTTGTATATTATTGTGAAAGTACTTGCCTATCCGTCTGGCTTCTTTATGAATTACAATTTTAGGAAAATATGTGGTGCTGACAGGTAAACACTGGACAGAATCGATGAATTTCCTCCTTGATATGCTTCAAACATTTCATAGGCGTGCACATTTTGAAGAGATCAATGTATATTCTAACAATATATTTAAAAGGTTTTACTAATTGTCACGAATTGAGGATGCAAAAATAAAAATCCATGTAGTGTTGTTTTTCGCCCCTCTCCTATGCCTGAAAGTGTTCTTCAAGCATAGAAACGAATAAACTGCAGACCAGACAAAATAAGGCAATCACAATGATTAATGTAAGGCGCGAGTCGAAAGAAATGTTTTGTTTTGAGCTCAGTGTTGGTTGTGTGCTCTCGTTTCAACTTCAGCAACGTTCTTGGTTTTTCTACATAAGAGTAATATTTATTTATAACGTTATATTTCTCAAATGTGAAAGTCTAAAAATTCTTTCAGCCTTGCTGATGGCCTGGCAGAAAAAATCTCTTCCCCATATGGTGGAATCTTTCTTCTCTAAACAATGTCGCTCTTTCTTCTGCCAAAGTAACTGGGGAAAGTAAAGAAGGTTTTAGTGTACCTACATTGTGAAAATCTGGAATAACCTGGAAAATCTTTCCAGCAAATTTCTTTATTACGTTTGATAAAAAAGTGCATTTCAATTATTGAGTGGCTAAGAGAAGCCTCTCTAATTTAAATATAAAATATTGGTGGGCATTCAGTCAGATAAAATACATGTCAAATTTAAGATAATTGAATGAAAATTATATACCAACATCGTTTTTGAAATTTTCCATTTTTGCAAATCATGTGCATCATGTAAAGAGCATACCCTTTATATGACACTGCAATGTCATATCATGAACATTGACGTTTATCAGAAAAAAGTCGAAAAATTTCGAATTTTCCTGATTTTTAAAAAATCATAACTTTTTTATATTGTATTCATTTTTTATGAAATAAAAACGATATCAAACTTGAGGCTTTTGTCGTTTATTTGATATATATCACCTTCTTGTTGGCATCGGGCATGTATAAGATATTAATTTTCAAAAAAGTTCACTTTTCGCAATTTTCGAACGTTCCGCGGAAAATGGCAATTTACCTACGTTCACTTAACCGAAGCCTGCAACGCTAACAATATCATCACCGTGTATGTTTTCATACAAGAAGGTCCCTAATTTCACGATCAAAGACTTCAGAAGCACCTGTATTTCAGTTGGTGAAAAAATTCGACAGGGTGCAACTCGTACGAGTTAATGTAGACCTTCTGCTAGCGAAATATCAAATTCACAGCACTAGGCGATGTGAATTAGCTTTGCAGGGGCCTTTCAAAGTGATGGTATTTTTAAGCTTTATTTAAAACATTTTTTTATTTTGATGATTAATTTTGATTGACGTTCGAATTCTTGCTTGTCCATTCGGTAAGTGTTCGAATTTTGGGCTGCACGTTTGCAGAAGTTTTGAATGGTAAAGACAACTGCAATGTAAATAAATGTCTGAACAATCTCGACAAGAGCCTTTTCGCTCAGAAGCTTGAAAGGATAAAGCTAAGTGATTTCGTTATATTTAACTGAATTCGTCAATCTTCCGTGAAAATAGTATTGTATTGTAATTGTGTTGTGTTTGTTTGTTCCGTGTCGTCTTATTTTATAGTATTTATTTTTGTTTGGAATATAGATAATGGTGTTTTCATTTTTCCTTTTCTCTCTTTGCATTGTTTTTTCGTCTCTTGTGGTAGGCATAGGATCTAAACAAAAGGACGACGTTTTCAAAGAGGCCATCGGGTGGAAAGAATCTTGGGCCAAGGAAGAGAATTTTCCTTTTGTTCCGAGGGTAGTGGATCCAAAGAAGATTACATTTGGGGTAATGTTCTTTCTTCTAAACCAATTTCTTGGGAATTATGTAATGTTACATAAGTTCTTGGGCCACATGCTCCCAGTAGATTTTGATATACCAGATGTGTCTAAAATAAAGGCACAATTAGTAAATTTCAAGAAGAAAAAAAGTTGTTATCAAGATAACAACACAGGAGAGCCTTTTTTCCAGCATACAACTGCCAGCGCTGGAGAGCCACGCCCTAAGAAACAAAAAACAGATGCAGACCCGTTTATGGCCGCACGAGAAAATTGTGAGGCTCAGCTGCACAGCTATATGCGTAAGGACCAGGAATTGAGGAATCAAATTGATTCTTTGATTTCTGAGAAAGGCTAGTTAGTGGTTCTCAATGCAAATGTGAATGTGCAGGTCAAGGTGCTAGAAGCTGAGGTCCTTTCTTTACGCACTAAGAATGAGGATCTTGAGTCGAACTTGTCGTCACTTGATTCTCAGATAGGTCAGTTTGATGGCACCGTAAAATATTTGGAACTACAGCACAACTAAGGCAGCACAAAAAAAGATTGCATCTGCTAAGGGAAAAATTTCCCGAGGGCCAAATGTGGCGAAGAAACTTGCAAATAAGGTAAACGGATCACAATTAGCGCGATCTTGTTGTGGTTACCTCCATGCTGGACAGTATCGACATCGGAACATCATCCATCTTTAAGGGTTTTGCATTAGGCAGGAAAAATGGTGATGTCAAAAATAAGCAGGATAAGACTTATACTTTTGTTAAGATAACGTGTGGTAAGACCACCTCCCAAATCAAGGATATAGAGCGGTGGCGAAGATCCAACCTCGTTTTGTTTTTTTTTACTCAAATTCAGCCTCCTTTGTTCGCGAAAAGGTTTTTAATCGACCCGGAAATTAAAACGCTTACTAGTCTGTGGAATAAGTTCGGTGAAGAATTTCATTCTTGTTTCCCATTACGAGGAAGATGCACGAACTTATTTTCGATGTGTCGCGATTTGTTTTACAGCAGAGAACTATAAGATTCCTAAGTGAAGAAGAGGGCGAAAGCCTGCACAACCTAGTTAATAAGGAGCTAAGGCATTTGTACTGCGTTCGAGGACAGGGACTAAAGCTTGCGCTGCTCATGCGTCGTTTGGAATTATGGAGCACTGCCGATAAGAAACTTCAGTAAGGAAAAGTTCGGCGATGTGTTAAGGCTAATGGCGAAAGGGCATTCTATAGAGGAGATAAATGCTATGTGTGTGGTAATGTAAGAGAAGATATATAAATATATGTTTTATGTCGTGTAAATAATATAAATTATTGAGTATGTATATAGAAGTTACTTTGTTCTTTTGTTCCCTTTAGAGTTGTTGAGACCGACAAAAATTCAATCTGTCACAAGAAAGTACAAAAAAATATGATGAAATGAAGAAGAAAAAATATGATGAAATGAAGAAGAAATAAAGGTAAATGTATAAAAGATTTGGTGGAATGTGAAGAGTTTTTATCTATTTCTCTCCAAATATAATCAGGTTATTTACTTTAGGGTTTCGTTACTTTTTACAGGATAATTGACAGAGATGACTTTGATGGTGATTGAGAAATTGTGCCAGGGGTAACCTCCAAGATGAGGCTACCCCTCCAATGTAAGCCTTCCTAGTCCTCTCTTATGTATTGCTATTTGGGGACTCTGTAGGCATGACTTTTTTTACTTTTTATCTTCCTAGGTTTCAGACGACAAGATTGGAAAAAGATCCTCATCTTTATCAAATATCAAGACGAAAACTGCAGCCTTAAATAGTTGTTAATTTATTTGAAGTAAATACACTATTCCCATGCTATTTAATACAAACCTCTTGTTATTCTTCTGTCTCCTTGTTCTGTCAAGCTCATATGAAAATTTAGTTATCATCCCAATAAATCTGAAAATTTTGATTACGGTGCGTGGTATGTTGTCTTTATCAGCCACGCGCCTCGTAAGAGCGCCTAATAATTGGCATACTTACCCCCGGTTTTGAGAGAAGTATTAAGAAATATTTGTGAGAAAAAGGATGAAATTGCCCTCACATTTTTATTGAATCAGAAAGTACCCCATTTTCTTTCATAAATTTGATTTGCAATAAAAAGAATAGCGTTTAATGACGCCAAATTATTGATTTTTCGATGTTCTCTAACCCCTGGAATCGCTGTGCGTATGCAGGGGACGAACCATTATTTTAAATTTTAAGTATTTCCAAACTAATTGAGACGTATCACTTACCTGTATGAATGATTTTCACAACAACAACACCTATCCGTAAGGGAAATTTCCATTTTTTTCGAAAAAACTGAACTTTTCCAGCTCGAAATAAATCGGGAAAATCATGTTTTCAGCAACAAACTTTGATGTTTCTATTCAAAGGGAGTCTGGAATATACCAATAACGACGAATAAACGTAATACGCATGAGTTATCGAGGCAAACCTTTGATAAAAGCGAGGCTCCTCGGGAAATTTCTTCTTTTTTTTTGGTTTCACCCGAATTCGCCCAATATCAGGATAAGCAGAATTCCCGGTTCTGTGTTCCCGATATAGCTCCAACCTTTCTCATTCACATCCATTTTACAGAATTAAAAAATCTGCGTTAGTTTTTAAGATATTGAGGTAAGAAGTGGCATCGTTGGGGAAAATTCAATACGCAGCGCACATGAAAGATCCCAAACACGCACCTGTCTATAAATTTTGACAAGAAATTTTTGAGAAAACCGCAGGGCATTCGCAAAGTTTCGTTCCAACATAAATTTTTTCCATACAGTAGCTACCAACTTAATTTCAATTAACTCTTTACCACATTTTGTCAGAAATTATAAAAACAGAGAAGAGAATAGTAATAATACAACACGCTTTGTACAAGCTTTGTGGTAACAAGGAGAAGTTAAACATCAAAAACATATATAAGTATATAATATATATGGCGAGCGAAACATTTTACAGATCGCATTGCATGATCAATCTTCCTAATAATTTTTTAATAATTTTACACGGCACGTGGAAACACGGCTAAAATGTTGTAATGTCCATATTGTTAAAAACTCCGATCAAGCATCCGAAATTCCGTATTATCCCGATAGAAACCTCAGTTTCGCCTATTGCATTTAGCAAATAAGAAAATCACGCAAATCCACCTTAATTGCGTCGAGCGTTGGGCGCCAGGCCGGAATCAGTTGGGAGTCCTTTTTTCTCTGACCGATTTTGTGACATATTACTGGTATGAGTTTATGTCTGATAACATCTTCTACGGGTTTTAAAAGTTGCTTCAGGCAGGTATAGTCCTCATTGCGTAAGTGAATTTATGTTGATAACCTGCTGTAAATGCACAGTATGCTGATTGGGGATGAATTTTCGCTATTTCTGAAAGCATAGTTATTTCAGATACCCAATTATTGACCAAATTATTCATGGTACTCTATTTTGTACCGTTCTTCACCGATTACAGCATCAAGATGTCGCTTTTCGTTAGTCGTGATGTTAATGTTAGTATCACAGAATACGCTTTCAGTTTCCTTCAGTTTATCAGGTTTAACAATA
Source organism: Turritopsis rubra (assembly GCA_039566895.2). NCBI lineage: Eukaryota > Metazoa > Cnidaria > Hydrozoa > Anthoathecata > Oceaniidae > Turritopsis > Turritopsis rubra. The sequence continues at coordinate 15,780,203 of CM077630.1, forward strand.
ATCCATGATTTTATAGCGTTTGGATAGTAACCAATATTTAGTCCATGAAGCAGTCGATCTTCCCAGCGCCACTCAGGTCGTCTGCATAAACCACATATCGAACTCCTTCAACTTTTATTATAGACAAGAAAGGTAGAGTTGATAGTGCGTATATTGCCATAGACGCGGGATCTCCTTGCGTGATACCCTCTTCCGAAGAAATTTTAACTCCACCGATGACAAAAAATCGAGCGGATACAGTATAACAGTTGATAACAAATGTTGCTATAACGGGACATGTGATTCGTATATTATGAAGCATCACCTGTCATTTAGACTATTGAATGTATTTGATGCATCCACAAGAATAATGGCATCTGTATTCTCCTGTTCAAAATTTTTTGCCATGGAATGTACTGCAGCTTCGCAACTCGCCTGTTGACCAGCGCATGATTGTAAGCCACCTGTCGATTTTAATATGTCTTCTTTTAGTGTTTGTATTACAGTTTCTCCGATGATTCTTCTCAGGATTTTACCTATTCCAATCGGTCGCAAGCCTGGAGATTTATTCAAAGGTATTAATCTGCAAGCAAATAGCGGTTCCAGAGATTCATCTGAGTGACATGATCTATCTGTACATAATCTCCTCGTCAATGCGGCTATTTCGTTACCCATTTCAATACCCGATTTTTTGTTTGTTTTTCTGTCTGTCTGTTTGTCTGTCACGCAAAATGGTAGACGCGACTAGTGAAAGAGATCGGGGAGTCAGCAACGTAAGATCACACATAAATTATTTTTTCGTGTGCTACGTCAATGTGAAACCGATGCATTGCAACCCAAATCGAACGCAAGATTTAGGGAAAATTATCTCGAGAGCCAATAGGAATAACTGACGTTTTTTGAGGCTTGCGATATTGGCAATGGGTTGACAAAAAGATTTGGGCAAAATATAGGGACGGGACCCTGTGATGTCATTAAAATCTTTGATCAAGGATATCTCTGTAACGGTTTGTCGTAGAGACATGATCCTATGCACTTTCTTGATCAGAATTTTGAGCTCTACAAGATGGTAACACTTTTCGTTACTAATTCATTGACTTAATTTTTAGTGAATTCTTAGTGTGGCTGAGAGGACGCAGGCTGAATATGGGCGGAAAGTAACTAAATTATTATCGTAAAGCAGCACGATTAAGTTAAGCAAGGACCGTAAAGAGCGGAACTTTGTGTCAACAGTGTATTGTTAACAAAAAATTAATGTCATTTTAATCACATCAGGTGGTTCTTAAATCACTTTATTTGAACAAATTGACATAGAACTAACAAACACGAGACATGTGAAAGAGATATGAACATTTTTCTGTAAAAACATTTTTCATTTTTTCGTCAACCTCGTCCCCGGGTTGTGGTTTAGAATTAAAATAGGCATCCGTTTCGTTTCTCACTTTTATTACAATGAAAATGTGGACAAATTACAAGCAAAAAGCAAAAACAGTTAAAGAAATTTATCCAAAAAACGTTTTATGGAAATGTAAATCAAATCTTTATTGTTTTGCTTTACAATATTTATTTTCCCAAATAACATGCAGGGCTTTGAGGGTAAATTTTGCAATAGTACGGTTTGACTTTTCGAATGAATCTTCTAACTTTTCGTATGATCTTTCTTCCACGAATGCGAATCCATCTTCGACGACGTCTTCTTCTTCTTCTCCAAGGATCATTTCCTTCATTTTCTGTACAAAAAACATAAACAAACTTGAATTTAAATTATATTAAACAGACGAGATTAAGAGACAAAGGAGCGACAAACTGCAATTACTGCAATGGGGTTAACCTAAATCAGCAAAAATACTGACCATTGTTGTCTGAAGAATCATCTTCGTCTAATTCAATCTCATCCTCATCTAAACGAACAGTATTATAAAGTCAACATGAAGTTTTATTCATAGACTACACTCTTATATGTATTAAATACATAGAACCCAAAACTCACCATCATTGTCAGGAAGAATTTTAGCGAGGTCGTTTTCTTTTTCTAAATAAAAACTCAATGCATAAGACACAAAATGTTATTAAATGCAGTAACAGCAGTGATTGATGAGAAATCTTTTAAAGTGATTTCTAGAATTAAGTTGCTCTGTGCGAAATAGCGTTTTTAGGCACAGTATGAGAGAATAGAAAATTTCTGTTCTTTTATCGTTTGATGTTTTTTTGTACGATGACAAATACCAAATATTAAATATCTTGTTTCTGCCATACCTTAGTATTTGATTACAGATAGTATATATTTCACTGCATTTAAAGTTGGATTTTTGTAATAAACAGTTAGTGAAAATTATAGAAAAATGGGCAGCTTTTCCTACCAATTTGATTTTGGATCACTTTTGACAGCAATTCATCCAAGTCAACGTCTTTACTTTGAGTGCTTTCTTTAATGATAAAAATAATTGTCAGTTGGAAAAATTGTTTTCAATGTGTATCAAAATGTTGCAATTAAACACATAATCGTTAACTAAATACTTCCAAGTAATGCAAAATTGTTTAAATGTCAATTACTTTATCATTGGAAATAATTTAATACGTCTTCATAAGTTGAGGATTAATTATTAGGATTAGATATAAGCAGTTACCTTTCTTTTCTTCGTTCTCAACTGTATAAGCTAAAATGAAAAGTCAGTAAATCAGATAAGATGATCTGGATTGCTACCGACGTCATAAGAAACGCGAGGACACTTATGTAGAAAGTTTGGTTTTCCTTTTGTGCATTGAATACTAAAACTAATAATTGAACTGTTTATTTATTTTGTTCGTGAGGTCTGATCACACTTTCACTGGATTTGTCTGTAAGAACCAGTGCAGATAACAATGAGTAGCTTGAAAACGAGACTAAATTTCCATAACAAATCTACAAAAATAGGAGTTGGTTCTATATCGTATCACCTTATCAATCTTGATTTCACAAACTTGAAGCTTAGTTTGCAAATGTAGCTATTATGTGTTTCCAATTAAAATGTAACTGTAAGGACACAAAACAAAACAAAATAGAAAGTTGTAGCACAAAATAAACAACTATAGGCTGCCATTATTGCATAAATTAAAGGAATAAGCATCCGTAAGAGTGCAAACTAAACGAATTAGTTACTTCAATATTGGAAATCAAAGGAAAACGTACCTGTAACAGCGCAAATGACCAAGAATAGTAGGAGCAGCTTCATTGTTCTAAAGAAACGGAATGGTTTTTAAATATCAAGTATGTAATGTTTAATTACAATTAAAATCAATAATGATAATTAAAATTAATAATAACGGGAAAACTGGCTGTTTTGTGCATCTGTACTGAAAAATAATGCCCGAGGTAGATAGTAAACTGAGTTGCCCGACAGCATTATTATCTGGTCAAGACAGCTTTTGAGTGGTTCAAACATCTTTATTGACAACACGATCATTAATAATTTTTCTTTCAAATAGTGGAAACAAGACGTTGAGAATTCAATGTTCGATTCATTAAATTATCGAATTCTTCAATAATTCGATTTTATATTTATAGAAGATGTTCAATCACTTTGCAAAAAAAGATAATGATGATTATTATATTTTCTTAGTTTGAAGTTTGAACTTCACACTGCTTGAAAAGTTATATCATTGTTTTATTTACATTGAAACTACCATTTTTAGCGGCCATTATCGATCTGCAATAACCATTTACGGAGCCAATCAAATTCTCCCGTTTCCCATAATAACTCCTTTCGTAATACCTTTCAGGAATAAAAGAAAATATTGACTCCCTACCTTTGCTGTTATTTCTTTCCACCTTTTTCTATGCCACTTTCAACTGAAGCATATACGTTTTTTACGCCTTTTATAAACCAATGACTTCCCTGTTCATTAAAAACTATCAATTACATCAATTAGAAAATTCTAAAGTGATCAGTGGCTTTCTAGATGCTCATTCTCCTTTATTTATGATTAAAATAATTTTTCATAAGGAAGTAATAATTGACCAAATCAAAACCATAAGATACGATAAGATACGCATTCATTAAAAGCATACCGCACTATATTGTACTTATAAATACTTTATTAATCGTGTCTTTAATTAATTTGTTGACCATAGAAAATTAGCTGGTCTGTATTATTTCAACAATTCTTCATCGTTTTCAAATAAAAGAAGAATCGCGATCAATTTGTAGTAGCAATATTCGATGCACAGACGCAGTTTAGTGCAACGAATGTAACAAAAATGTATTCTTTGATATTTCTAGGTATGTTCTGTGCAATTCTACAGAGCTTTTCTTGGTTCTGTTTATCTTTTTTTGGGCAATCCTCAAAGACACTCTCTGGCAGACTTTTTCTTAAAAACCATCATTTTTCTGCTAAATGGTTAGCCATAACAGCCATTATTGTATAATATAAGCGTTATTGTTCTGTTTTAGAAGAAAATCTGCACTTAAATACTAAATGTTTGAAGAAAACAGCTTAGTACTTTCTGTTTGTATATTCTCTCGTTTAGATTTTAATATTGTGGGACCCATGACATTAAAATAGACCGTGGGTAGTTTGGTGTTAAAATTTTAGACATCTTTGATCCGCCAATGAAATATGAAAATATAACAATGTTTTGCTAACGTTTCACTGGTGGGATAGGCCATGTTCTTAAATCAAGTTGGTGATAAGCAGCCAAACTTTGATGATGCTGTTATTTCTATTTCATTTCTTTCTGAAAGCTAACAGATGTTGAATATATGTGCTTCCGTGTCAATTATCATCATTTTTCTCAGTGTTGATTGCTTTACTTAATTACCTATCGATTTCCAAGAAAGTTGTTATTATGTCATGACAGAGTATTATCTGTGATCTTAATGATTCAATTTGAGTCGATCAAGATAACAGCTTGGAAGGATACATTTGGAAATAACAAGGATTTATTAGATCGGGTGTTAAAATCTTTCCATCCATTGATGCATTTCCTTATATACGCCACCTTTATAAGCACCTGAGGCTCAAATTTACTGTGGAGGAGTCCAATGTTATGATATTTCTTTTCAGTCGTTCGTGACGATTAGGTTGCTTGCACGTTTTTCTTTTCTGCTTTAAGCGGCTAAACACTCCTCCACCAATTTTGACTGAGCTCTAAAAACAATTAGCCCCATTTAAGCTCCATCCAGGCTCAAAATCATAACAAAAAAAACATTTTCCCCTGTCCTTTACAAAATGCTTTTAATGAAGTTGATCTTGCGATAGATACTGTTACGGAGAAATTTGTTCCTGATGAAAGTATCGTTTTGATTAAAAGAACTCAAAGGTTATAAACAGTTCCTTCGCTCTTAATTTAAAATATAGGTAGGTAAATATAGGTTTTAAAGTTTTGAGGACATATATTTCTGTTTTCTTGTTTTATAACAAATAATCAAGATGACCAAAAAATACCACCAACGAGCCTCATCGATTTTTACTAGTGCGTGTAGTATTCCTTTTTGGTATAACTTTTGAAATTTTGTACATTTCTGTTTACGCATCTTGTCAAAATTCAAATAATAAAAATAATATATTTTGAAGACCTATATGAAAAATAGTTTCAATAGGTCAAATTATTATTTATATCCTCATGTTCACTATAAAAATCTCTAAATAGTAGTAACTTATTCTCCTACACTAACTTTACGTAAACTTTAATAATTAAACACGGTAACTAAAGAGACACACGAAGGGGAGCTGTTTGGTAGGATTTCTGTAATGGTTGCGAGTTGACTATGTTATGCTTAAAAGCTGTTTAGGGATTGTCGAATAAATCATAATTTAGACCTAAACTATGGAATAATTTACCTGGGCATTTAAAAGAAAAACTGGAAGGTGTTTGTATTGTAGCAAATTATTAAGAACTTCTGCGAAATTATAAAGATTATCTGATTTTGATTTTTACATTATTTGTCGGTTTTCATTATAGTTTATTATTTAATTTATAAAAAGCTATTGTATTGTTAACTGGCTTTAAATAAATAAATAAATAAATAAATAAATAAATTGATTAATTGATCGATTGATTGATGGTTGTGACTGGGAAAAGAAAAGAGTTATTTTGGTATCATTTTGAAACGAAAGAAATTAATACGAGCGAAGTAATGATCTTGAGTATGTTAACGATTCTGTTTTATGCTGAAGAATCAATCATGAAAGTCGATTGCACTAACTTTAATTTCAAATAATTAAATGTAGTGAATAAAAGCCTATTATAGGTAGTTCTATATCGAAAGATGTTGTGGGAGCGATTTTCTATCAATCGATTCTTCTGACCATACAACATTCAATCTATGCGATATGCTGAGTGATTCCGTTCTGATACTAAAGTAAATTGATATCGCTATGATACGCTAGTATTATGCACAATTTTATTTTATTTTCTGGAGATAATGTTTTAACAAAGTATCGTTGATATCTGTAATGCTCTTGCAAGAATTAAACCATCCGCCTGTTTATATAGATGTTTCTCCGCCTGTTTATATATGATGTGAACAATCAATCCTAGGGGAGTTACTTTGCGGGGAGAAAACAATGCACGACGTAGTTTCAGTGCCGTAATCTCAACTTCTTATATAGATGTACTTGATTAAATGCACACTTTCAAAGTCTTTTAATTTATTTTATATTTCAAGATAAATCAAAAGTAACTCAAAAGTAAACAAAGAGTTTAACAATCATAGGGAACCAAAGGTAGCTATTTCCGAAAACATTTCACTGTCAAATCTTTCTAGCTGTAAAATATAAGATATGGAAGAACTTACATTACTTCCAAAGAACAAACCTTATGAACTTTTTCAACATTAAACTTAGGTAAGGTGTCATTGAGTATGACGCAATCATAACAAGGAAGTCAATAAAAATAATAAGATTACAGCAATACAACAACAATTAGAAGATTAATTTATCTGGTTTTGATTTGGTCATTTATAACTTCCTTATGAACAAATTATTTTAATCATAAATAAGGGAGAATAAGCATCTAGAAAGCCACTGATCACTTTCGAATGATGCTCTGTCTTTTTATGTTTTTAATTGATGTAATTTTTAATGAACAGGAAAGTCACTGGTTTATAAAAGGCGTAAAACAAACTCATAAATTTCAGTTGAAAGGTGGCATCATAGCAAAAGGTGTAAGAAAACAACAGTAAAGGTACGGAGTTCATATTCCTTTTTATTCATTTTAATTGTACTTTCTCAATGATATGTTAACTTTCTTGATATTTAAATACACTCCTCTCTTTAGAACAATGAAGCTTCTCCTACTATTCTTCTTTATTTGCGCTGTTGCAGGTAACTTTTTCGTTTTATTTTCATTGCTACGGCAACTTTAACTGATTCGTTTAATTCGTACTGTTACGGCAGCCTATTTGTTTAGTTTGTGTTGCTATGGGTACGATTTCAGTTCAATGTAATGAGCCACGTGAAACTCCTTCCTAGTAGATTAGCTAATGCCCGGTAGACCTAACACCTATTTCTTGGAACGTTGTCAGCAAACTTAGTCACGTCTTCATGGAATTCATTTTAACATTGTTACTTACTGACATATCCATTTCGCAAAGTTTCGGCAGACCACACGAATGAAACAAATCAGTTCAAATTTCTCTCAATCTCCAAAGGAAAAAGAATAAGTTTCTCAAGAAACCCGAAATGTATGAGTCAAATATAACATTTGTTTTTCTCACGTCCTCTTTCTGATCTCAATGGTAATCCAGATCTTCTCTTGATGCTTTATTGACTTTTCATTTAAGCTTATACAGTTGAGAACGAAGAAAAGAAAGGTAACTGCTTATATTTAATCCTAAAAATTAATCCTCAACTTCTGGAGATGTTTTAAATTATTTCTACTGATAAAGCAATTGGCCTTTAAACGATTTAGTTAACTATTCTTTGTATCTGAAATTTTGTGCTTTTTTAATTGCAACATTTTGATACACGTTGAAAACAATTTTTCAAACTAACAATTCTTTTTATTATTAAAGAAAGCACTCAAAGTAAAGACGTTGACTTGGATGAATTACTGTCAAAAGTGATCCAAAATCAAATTGGTAGGAAAAGCTGCCCATTTTTCTATAATTTTCACTAACTGTTTATTACAAAAATCCAACTTTAAATGCAGTGAAATATATACTATCTGTAATCAAATACTAAGGTATGGCAGAAACAAGATATTTGGTATTTGGTATTTGTCATCGTACAAAAAAACATCAAACGATGAAAGAACAGAAATTTTCTATTCTCTCATACTGTGCCTAAAAACGCTATTCCGCACAGAGCAACTTAATTCTAGAAATCACTTTAAAAGATTTCTCATCAATCACTGCTGTTACTGCATTTAATAACATTTTGTGTCTTATGCATTGAGTTTTTATTTAGAAAAAGACAACGACCTCGCTAAAATTCTTCCTGACAATGATGGTGAGTTTTGGGTTCTAGGTATTTAATACATATAAGAGTGTAGTCTATGAATAAAACTTCATGTTGACTTTATAATACTGTTCGTTTAGATGAGGATGAGATTGAATTAGACGAAGATGATTCTTCAGACAACAATGGTCAGTATTTTTGCTGATTTAGGTTAACCCCATTGCAGTAATTGCAGTTTGTCGCTTCTTTGTCTGTTAATCTCGTCTATTTAATATAATTTAAGTTCTAGTTTGTTTATGTTTTTTGTACAGAAAATGAAGGAAATGATCCTTGGAGAAGAAGAAGAAGACGTCGTCGAAGATGGATTCGCATTCGTGGAAGAAAAATCATACGAAAAGTTAGAAGATTCATTCGAAAAGTCAAACCGTACTATTGTAAAATTTACCCTCAAAGCCCTGCATGTTATTTGGGAAAATAGATATCGTAAAGTAAAACAATAAAGATTTGATTTACATTTCCATAAATGTTTTTTTTTTTTTGATAAATTTCTTTAATTGTTTTTGCTTTTTGCTTGTAATTTGTCCTCATTGAAATAAAAGCGAGCAACGAAACGGATGCCTATTTTGATTCTAAACCACAACCCGGGGAACGAGGTTGACGAAACGAACCATTAGGGACCATTTTAAACTTAAGTTAATCAACACTACTTCTTTGTTTTGCGGCTTCATTACTATATGTTTCAATAAGGAATACTTTTTTTTCAATAAGGAATTAACCTTTCTATATTATTATTATTATCAAATGTTTATACAGGATGGTTCATTCAGTCGTATAATACATAAATATATTTACACTATTTTCAAAGAAGTCCTGTTAAATAAAAGGATAAATGTAACTATATGCAAAATACGTTAAGTGTTTTATTTATAAATATACATAAGTTATAAACTTATAAACTTAGGAAGTCACACGAGCTCGTAAGATCATAAGCTTATATGATTTCCCTAGTTAAAGTTTATTTAGTAAAATCTTAAATTTTGAAAAATCTTTCTCAATTCGAAGCGCTCTTGGTAAATTGTTAAATGTCAATGCTCCTTGAAAATAAAAGGAGGACCGAGCAGCTTCTAATTTCACCTTCGGAACTCGTATCATATGACCATTGTTTCGTGTGTTTATTTTTGATTCCAAAATTTCGAAGTAGTTCTCAAAGTTTTTAATTGTACCTCCGTTAATGCATCGATGAACATAGGTAACTACTCGTTTCATTTTAATTTGCTTTGATGATGGTATTGTTGAAAGTGTACCAACAATTTTCTGGGCTCGTCGTTCTAGTGCATTTGTTTTATCCTCAAGGGTAGCTGGTATCGTTCCATACGTCGCTAACGAACAGTAGGTTAAGATTGGCAAGATCATCGACTTGTAGACCAAAGCTGCGGTTTTTGAGTCCAGATGGGATCGCATTTTCTTCAACAGGTTTATTCTTGAAGAGGCTCTCTTTATGGTATTTTGCACGTGTTCTGACATGTTAAGTGTTTTGTTCAGCGTTAATCCAAGGTATTTATACGTACTTGTGTTGTTAATAGGTGAATGATGATGGTTTATCTGAAGTTGAGGATCATTCAAATTGTTTAAACGTTTACTGGTTCCAAACACCATAACTTCGGTTTTGCCCTTTTTAGTGTTAATGATAAGTTCATTTTGTTGTAGCCAGTTAGTCAGGGAGCAAAAGTCGTTGGTGAGAACCTTTTCAAGCTTTTGAATATCCTTGTGCGAATAAAACAACACAGTATCGTCGGCATATTTAACAATTTTACTTTTCGATAGAACAAGTGCAGCTTCGTTGAAAAGGAGCAAGAACATTAGCGGTCCTACAATTGACCCTTGAGGGACTCCACAGAATATTGGTTCGACAGACGATAGATGTTGTTGGTAATACACTTGTTGATATCGTCCAAAGAGGTAGCTGCAAAACCAATTCTGTGGCACTCCAGTTATTCCAAAGTCTGGAAGTTTTTCGATTAACGTTGCATGGCTTATAGTATCAAAGGCTTTGCTTAGATCGATGTAAATTACGCCAGTAACCATACCATTGTCCATACCTGTTCTAATATGGTCCAAGAAACAAACAGTTGCTAGTTCAGTTGATCTGTTTTTCCTAAACCCAAATTGGTAGGTAGACGTGGTAATTTTCGAGATTGCTGGTAGCACGCTAATCGGACGGTAGTTATCAAAACTATCATTCGCACCGGACTTAAATATCGGAGTTACATTTGCTCGTTTAAAAGCATCAAGGACAATCCCATTTCGGAGTGAACAATTTATTACATGCGCCATTGGCTCGAAATACTGTAAACCGTATCTTTGAGAAAGGATGATGGTATATTATCAAGTCCAACAACGCATTTACGTTTGAGTTTTTTGATGTGACTCACAACCTCTTTCTCGGTAACTGTTCGAAAACTAAATTGATGCTTGGTAAAGTTTATCGGAAGAGGTTTGGGTTTCCAGATAAAGTTAGTAAGTGGAAAAGCTTTACTCTTTACATTGCTTGCAACTCCGCTGAAAAATTTACAAAACCGATTAGCGATGGTTTGTTTGTCGGTGACAGGCTCACAGTTTATTTTGAAAGTAGTCGGTAGTTTATCACTCTTTGATTTTGATTTATCTGGTTTGGCTGCATTTTCTTGTAGCTTTGTTTTAAAATATGCTTGTTTGGATCGTTTAATTTCGTTATTGACAAAATTTCTTTTGCGTTTGTACGAGTTCCAATCGGATTCGTGTTTCGTTTTGCAAGCTTTGGGCATGAGCTGACCACGTGAATTCATTTCAGATTTGATTTTATCTGAAATCCAAGGAGAAGGTTTTCCTTTTATACGTTTTGAGATAAAAGGAGCATACCTATTGAAGGTTTCCGTTAAAATAGATTGCATCGCATGCCATGCTTTGACAGGAGAGTTGGTATTGTATACGGACTCCAAGTTGGTGTCAAGAAGGTTTTTGTTAATTTCGTTTACGTCATAGTATTTGTAGTCACAGCAACGGATCATCTCCGCCTCGTATTTTATATTATTCATTTTTCTCACGCATGCTGTAAGATCGTGATCACTAAGACCGCTTGGGATTACTGTACTGTAACTGATGTTTTGTGAGTTGTTTGTTTGAATAACGTCAATTAGGGTCGCATTTGAAGACGTTACTCGTGTTGGTGACTTTAAAACTTGTTTAAAACCTTTTCTTTTAAGGATGTCCTTTATATTACGATGGTCGTTAGCTATCAAGTAATCGGTGTTAATATCTCCCATGATGATTGTTTCTTTGTTATCTCTGTCAATGCTCTCTAACTTTGTCGATAATATTTTGTTAAAATCTTTTGATAGATGTCGAGATGAATCCGGGGGTCTGTAGATGATACCCAAACTCATTCATATTCGTCATCTTCAAGATCAGTTCTTCGAATAAAATGTATCTCGTTGCGAATATACATGCCTACCCCTCCTCCTTGGCTATTCTTTCGATATGCTCTAAGAAACGTGAACCCCGGGATATCAAACATCGAAGTTGGAATGTTTTTGTTAACAAAAATTTCATTCATACCAAAGATATCGATTTTATTTTGTTGTCATAGGAATTTTCCTTCATCGAATTTCCCCTGCAGCCGTCTGATGTTTTGTTGTAACAATTTCAATCCTTTTTTGGAGCATAAATCTTTTAAGCTTGAAAAGTTACCGTTAGGTCCAGGGTGCGTTTCAATATCTCCACATACAAGAAGTAAAAATAAACAAACGTTTTTCTTCGATGTTCTCAAGTTCGAAATCTGTCCATAAAGCAACGAAGAGCAACAATATAATATGGGTGTTTACCAGAATATAAATCTTCTTTATTTAATGTTATGCTAATACCATCAGACTGATTAAAACAACTTAAGGAGTACCTAGTGTTAGCAGTATTGAAAAGAGTACTTAGTTGATTCTATCAAGTTATCTAAGTTGTTTATGCAGGTCTCCATTTATGATTTTCCAGTAATTATCCTGTCATGTTAACAATAAACACAATTTACCTAGCACAAGCGTTCAAAAACACCACCTCCCATACCTCCAATCTGACTGGAAATTCCGAAAAAAGTTAATTTAATGGAAATATTGTCGAAAAATATGTGGCTACTGAATATATCATGTATAATCAATTCGGTTCCAACATCTTGATGTTCCGCAGATCCATTATGCCAATTTCAAAACCGTAAACATTACACTTACTGTAAAGCCAGCCAAAATTCTAAGAGTTATTCTCAAACCTCACAGTTTATTGTGACTTTATAGTTCGTTGTGTATAAAATTATTTTATGTTGCTGACGACGCAACCTATCGGGATATAGGGTGCATTTCATTGAACATTGCATAGATTACGTTATTCTATAAATATAGGGCTATGTCCTTTTTCTCTATGTATCATGACTATTCTCTATATATCATGATTCTGTGTATTTTCATATAACTACTTTGCTCCCTAGTTTAACAGAGTATGAAGCCGCTGTGTAGCTATATACCTAAATAATAAACCAGATATAAATATACGAAAGGAATTTCAAAATCAACGATTACAAATTCAACAGCAGAGTGTTTCCATTGGGCATTTCCATTTCCATTTCCATTTCCATTATTGCAGTTTGGTCACTTTTTGTGGGGATGACGATGACGATCGATTAATTTTCTTTGTATATTGTTAAATGTTACGAAAAACCAGTAGAAGATTCCAAAATATGGAAACAATATTTGGAAATGTTTCTGGGGAAAATATTTCGGCATAAATACCCTTCTTTAGCTAATTGTACTGATCCAAGAGATTGAAGGAGAGTCAAAGAGTGATGAGAGAGCCAGACTATAGGGTTTAATTGATATCAAATGCGCACATCGAGAGAGATATTATGATGTCAGACATATATGAATATAATTACTGCTACGTATAAATAATTCGGTGTCCACGTAGGGAAGAACTTATTTCAATATTTAAAAGAATCTTTTCAGTTGTGTAAACATTAAAATCAACTTGGCAGGGATAGGGTTACAGTTTTCTCCTCAACTCTCTGACAACGCAAGATCGCCAAAGGTGATCTCAGACACGTAAATACTTGATTGCTTTTCTGTTCAACCTTATCCTGATACTATTTCCATTGAATTGCTCAATAAAGAATAGTAGGTTAATAACATTCAAACTGGAAGGCGGAAAGAGAGAAGTAAGTGCAAGATAAGAACATTTTCTCATCCATTAAATCTATAATCCCTTAAAAAAGATTTCACAATACTCTGTGCTTACTAAAGTAAAGGCTGGTTTCAATAAAACTTAAAATTCCGCGCGTGCAATTTTCTCCGCATTTTCTACTCAATTTTAACATAAGTTTTCGCCCACGTGGAATTTTCCGCTTTATCGTAACCAACCTTAAACGATAAAAAGTAAGTGTCGTGAGTTAAATGCTTTCAAAATAAATGTCTTGCTTCTTTCCATGATTTCAGTTGGGAAAGTTGTTTAAAGTCAACAAGATAGTCAAAGTATTCATACAAATGTTCCTGTGCTGAATTTGTTGAGATACCATGCTCTCTGCATTCGATATACTGTTTCATTTCTAGTAAATGAGCAGCCTCTACTCTCATAAGTTTATCTTCGCCATCTGTAATTTCTTGAAAGAAATAAAGCTCGTCAGACCTACTAGGTATTGTTTCATTAGAAGAGCTGCAGATTTAATGCAAATTCCACAAATTAACAATCTGGTTAAAATCATTTTGAAGTATGGTAGAAAAGCAATATCTTGCACAAACCAAGTGTTAGATAGGCTACCTGGATTGGAATTGCCGCCATCAACCACATCCTTAAACGTTGCAATTATGTTCGAGCTTCTGTTACGACGGTAAACGACCACCAAGCCTCGATTCTCTGATTATTATGTGACGTCCCATACAAATGCCCGTTTAAACCACCAAAAGAATCTCAATTGTTCCGTGCAAAATAAGTCTGGATCGCGGCAAGAATGACGTTTTCCGACGTTTTTAAACAACTTATGGGACCTCATAAATAAACAAATATATTATTATATTATATTATTATTTTAACTGTTCAAAAAAGTATTGTTTCTCTAATTCCTAACTCAACGATTTTTTCATAAGTCGAAATTTGGTAAAGCACTAGATGTTGTAATTTGACAAAAAAAATTGCAAAGAATAAAAATCCAAAAACCTTTCCATCTACACATTTTTAACTCTGTGGCACTTCTTAAAATTACAAAAACCTTTCCATCTATACATTTTTAACTCTGTGGCACTTCTTAAAATTACAAAAACCTTTCCATCTACACATTTTTAACTCTGTGGCACTTCTTAAAATTACAAAAACCTTTCCATCTACACATTTTTAACTCTGTGGCACTTCTTAAAATTACAACTAGTAAAGTTATAACCTAAATCAAGATTCTCGTGTGAAATGAAACATAATCTGTAACAATAAGACTATAAACGAAACATGGAGCTCACTATCAATGCATTAGACTTTGTCACTGAAAACATTAATTCACTTACACCAGTAAATAGATCTTTCATGATCAGAAATGCCAAACCAGAAAAGCCAAAAGCTGTTCAAAAACACTCTATAACAATGACAAAACACTGTAACAAAATCAAATAATTGTTCAGAGTATGTTGAGATTTTTATCAATGCCAAAACAATCAGGATTTATATAATTGAGATCATTGTATTGTGTGTACTCATCTGTCAATTCTAATTGTGATATGCAAGTGCGTGCTTAAATGTTCCTCGTCGAAATCCCATATTTGCCATCAATCTATGGAATATGTACCACAGAACCGATCAAGAACTGCCGAGAACGAATAACAGCCAAAATGCTCCTCGTCGAAATCCCATATTTGCAATTAATCTATGGAATATGTACCACAGAACCGATCAAGAACTGCCGAGAACGAATAACAGCATTGAGGGGTGGCATAGAAGCTTTCAGGGTCATCTTTCCGCATGTCACCCAAACTTTTGGAAATTTATCAATGTATTGAGAAAAAAGAAGCCTGTATTCGCGCATCTATTTTACAGCATCAAGGCGGTCATCCTGTTCCAGCACAGAGGAGACGATATGCTGATTGCAATGCACGCATTTTGATAATCATTGATAATTACCCTAACCGACAAGTTTTGGACTACCTTTGAAGTATTGCGCACAATTTGGCATTTTAAGTGTGAATAAAAAACATTGACTTTTTGTTTCAGTAAACATTATAAGTTAAATTAGTTTTTAGAAACTGCTGGAAAGAGTAAGAAAGATAATTAATTGTTGAGTTTAGTTTAGTGCAAATTATCTTAAGTTTCGATAATCCAATGATTTCGTGTAGTACCGGGGGCAATTTTCGGTAATTTTTCAGAGCAATTTGTCGAGGAATAATTCATTAGGGGCATTTCGCCGGGGCAATTTTTATTGGGGGCAATTCACCGGGGGGGGCAATCTCCCAGGGGGAAATTTGTTGGGGGGGAATTCTCCGGGGGGCAATTTTCCGGGGGGCAATTCTCCTGACACGGTGAATTAAATCTACCAGTGTGTGTAATAGTTATTATATTCGCAGTGCTAAGTGCTCTGGCAAGAAAAAGAAGTTAACATTGTATGTAAACATAGTGGAATTATAAACTTTGGACATTCATATGGTCATTCATTATAGTTGGTGTTTTCAGTTAAAAACTTATAAATACCCATTGTTAATCGCTAAATTTGTTATTCTTTTGGAAAGAAATCTTTAATTGAAATGCCTTCTTTTCATTTTCAGATGCTATGTGATGTGTCCATGTGGTAATATCATGTAAAATGTTAGTAATATGGCTTGCTATGCACGACTGCGCTGACCTTCAGGACCCAGGGCCTCTTGTTTTATTTTATGTCAAACAAATTTCATAAGCATTTCATTTCATTTCATTTCATTTCATAAATTAAAAAGTAAAAAATGAAACTTTTGGACCGATTGGGTCATTATTTAAAATCTGCATAATTATTATAATTATTCGGCAAACACATACACCGTTTTTGAGTTCAACATTAAAGCTTGGTTCCCACTTCGGCGATGAGTCTCATCGCTCGTCGCTCATATGATTCGTCGCCAAAAGCTCATCGCCTAACACTTATCGCCGATGTGTTCCCACTGGTGGTTTATTTTTTCATCGCTTTTAAACTTTTTGACAGAATGAGAAAATTGTTCTGAAAGTAAAGCAAACATGGCTGCTAGCAAGACAAGAAGAAAATTGCTTCGAGCATTATCTTTTATGGTTTTAAGAAAAAGAATTAAAAGAAAACAAAAACAAAAAAGACGACGATTTTGGGTACGGGAAATTTTAAAGCATAGGGAAAACAAAGGTGCTTACAAACAAATTTTGGCGGAGTTACGTTTGGTTGACAGAGAGAATCATTTCAAGTAAGTGTTTTACTAAAATGTATGTAAACATTATCAAAAGAAGTACAAACTGAAGGATTAAAACTATATTCTTCAACTTTAAGATTTTTGAGAATGTCTCCCGAACGATTTGATCATTTGCTTGGGCTTGTTTCCCCACTCATCATGAATCTCAAATTTCGTAAACCTTTCTTTTCGGAATGAGTAAAGCTACAGTATCGAAGATAATTTCTGAAACTTGTGACGCATTAAGACAAATTTTGTTTCCTACATACGTGGCTCATCCATCGTCAAGTCAAGAATGGAAAATGCTCACTGAAGAATTTGAAGAACTTTAGAACTTAAACCATGTCATTGGAGCTATCGATGGAAAACACATTCGAATTGAATGCCCTAAAAACACAGGCACGCTATACCACAAAGGTTTTTTTAGCTTGGTACTTTTAGCAATATGTGATGCCCGCTATTGTTTCACGTTGATAGATGTTGGTCAGTATGGCAGTAATAACGACAGTGGGGTTCTGTTAAAAAGCAAAATTTACGAGGGATTTGAAACCAACTCGATACAAATTCCTGAAGCGGAAACATGCAAAGGTTGCGACTTTGACCCATTACCATATTACTTAGTTGGAGACGACATATGCCCATTGAAAACATGGTTGATGAGACCTTTCCTGGCAAGTTGGATGAACAACAGCGAGTCTTCAACTACCGATTATCTCGCGCGCGTGGAGTGATCGAAAATGCTTTTGGAATACTGGTGGCTCGTTGGAGGATTTTCTCAAAGCCTATCAAGGCCTCAGTGGAGAATGCAGAAAGGTACACATTGGCTTGTATTGGATTGCACAATTATTTGAAGCTTACTGATAATCCATCATATTGTCCATCGGGTTTTGTTGATAACTACAGTGGGAGTGGAGAAATTAGGTTAGGTGAATGGAGGAAAATTGTCGCAGAAGGAAGTGGAGGGATTGTAGAAGTGAGGAATTTGCGTGGATGTCGCCCAAGAGAAGATGCAGTAGAAATGCGCAATGCTATTTCAGAATACGTAAATGGGGTTGGGGCTTTAGAATGGCAGTTGGATCATGTTAGGCGAACATGATGTATAGACGTGATTCAACGAGATACAAGTACTTCATTTGACTGAAGCATGTTTTTACAACATCTGTATATATCATATATTAAAAGTATACTTTATTCACTATTATTCATATACATTGACAAATTATTATACCAGCCAGCCTGACCTGTGTTCGATGCAGAAGCAGAAGCTTGAAAAACTTTTTGAACATGTGAATCATCAGGATTCCGGGATTGTGCGAACAACTGTGATTGATATTTATAAATTAAAATTATTGACATCATGCTTAAATCTAAACTTCAAGTGATGTGGCAAAACTTTCAATTCCTTGGTGACCATTTTGCCAAAAGTAGCATCTCCATCGTCATCATCAGAGCTGTTCTAATCCTCAATTAACCTGAATAGTTTTAAGCATTTCAATTTCGTTATCATTTCTTCGCTTTTAAGTTTACGTTTCTTGGACAAATGCTCGGTGACTTTAAGGGTTCGGGGGAATCCAGGTCATTGAATGTTGACTCGGTATCATCTTGTTCATCATTAGAAACATCTGGATTGTCATTTACTGCACCGATACTGGGATTCACGTTTGATATAGTTTGTTTCAGCCTTAAAAAGGTTTAACCAGCTAAGAAAATGGTAGCGTTTAAGCTCCTTTTCTGCGACTTCTGCTTCTTGTGAACCAGATCCTGATTTGGTAGCATTTTTGTATGCATTCTTCTTCTTGCTATACCGCTTCTTTAGGTTTTCCAACCTCAAAAAAGTCTACAGGTACATTTATCATTACATTTTATATCAAGTAGATCACTAGTTTATTTTTGAAGAAAAAAGATTTTGCACTCCACGTGGTTCGGCAAAACATAAACAAATCTCTTTAAATTTTCAATCCATCATGTGTGTCCTTTGTTAAGTCTTTTTTCTTTTCCGACATAATGAAAACATCAACGAGTTGGGCGACGAACCAAGGCGATTAATACTCATCGTCGACGATGAAGTATGGGCGATAGCGATCATCGCCGCAGTGGGAACCAAGCTTAAAGGAATACGACTGCATAATTTATTTTCCGTTACCATGACGATTTGTCACAGGACACTTCTTTCCGGAGGGTTCTCGCTGAAAAAAAATTTATAATTGAGAAAACGGCTTTTAAAAATTTAGAAGATAACAGATGTTTGAAGCATTTGTTGTCATAGAAATGATTTCACCTATTGTGAGTAAAATCAATGGATGTTTCTTTTCAGACGTTTTATTGTTATGTCGTTTCTTTATTTCTTTATGAGGATGTTTGTGTTATGAATAATTAATTAGCTTCACTTATTATTCAAATTGACAGATCAACTCACAGTGTGAAAGCTTCTGCAAGAGTTCCCATAGAAAAAAGAGGAAATTTTATACATTTTTACGATGGACCTGAAGGGTCACAAATTTCTTTACAAAATGTTTTCACTTTTTCTTATTTTCGTGCGAATTTTCTTATTTATTACGGTTTTTTTTTATTTTCTTCGTTTTTTTCTGTATTTTTTCGAAGAACTTTTTTCCAAGAATTTTTTTCTGAGAATTTTTTTCCAAGAATTATTTTACTGAAAATTTATTGTAACTGTAAGAAATAATTAGACAGTATAACAATATCATGGATGCAGTGATAAGAAAATATGTTTCTGATGGTTTTACATACTTGGAAGTTATCGAGCTTCTTAAACACCAGCATAATTACTATATAAGTTTATCAACATTAAAAAGACGATTAAGGGATCTTGGAATCAAAAGACGTGCAGTTCAAAGTGCTAGGAGCTCACTCCAAGATGTAGAAGTTGCTGTCCGGAATGAATTATCTAGCAGTGGTTCTAATATTGGATATCGTCGTGTGCATCGGTCATTGATTTCTCAAGGGTATATATGTCGACAAGCAGATATTAGAATGATTATAAAGGATATTGATCCTGAGGGCGTTAATAATAGGAGGCGCAGAAGGTTACATCGAAGAAAGTATGTGTCTCCTGGACCAAACTTTTCTTGGCATATTGATGGCCATGATAAGCTGAAACCATTCGGTTTCAGATGGCTTCTCAAGAAAAATATTATGGTTGCAGGTTGGTCCTACCAACAAAAAGCCTGAAGTTATTGCAAAGTATTATTTGGATACAGTGAAAAATTCAGGTGGGGTTCCAGTTAAAGTTAAAGCTGATGATGGCACAGAGCACTCACTGATTGAGCCAATACATGTATTTCTACGAAGTTTAAACGGTGACGACGAAGATTCACTTGAGTCTTTTAGCATAATAACGTCGCCCCAAAACCAAAGGATAGAAGCTTATCGGTCGATATTACAGAGAGATAGAATAGGCTGGTAGAAAAGATTTTTTCAGGACATAGTTGACTTAGATTTATTTACTAACGAAGATCCCGTTAACGTTAATTGTATTCGATTCTGTTTTATGTCATTAATTTGCAACGACTTGGAGTCTATCATGAGCCAGTGGAACTCACACATCATCTCTAAAAGCCGGAACTCAGGACCAAGGGAAGGACCAGATAGCATGTTTTATCTACCTCATTTATTCAATGCTGAGGACCACATGATACACGTTGATTCTAGCG
Organism: Turritopsis rubra; assembly: GCA_039566895.2. Classification (NCBI taxonomy): domain Eukaryota; kingdom Metazoa; phylum Cnidaria; class Hydrozoa; order Anthoathecata; family Oceaniidae; genus Turritopsis; species Turritopsis rubra. The sequence continues at coordinate 15,800,667 of CM077630.1, forward strand.
AGATAGATGAAATGTATCCTAACGTTATTTCAAATGTTTCAGATTATTCAAATGAATTTCAAGAATTTGCTTCAACAATCATGGACAAATCTGGCAGAGGCATGCCTACAAATGCATTGGAAGCTTTAGACTTATATCTATATCTGCTGGAAAAGATTAATATATACTCTTAAACAAGGTTTCTACTCAAATTTTCAGAAAAAGTTCCCTGACTTTCCCTGCCTTTTTGGGACTTAAGTTCCCTGACTTTCCCTGACTTTTTCCAAAAATATAAGGTGTGACCGCTAATCTACTACAGCGTTTTTATGAATACAATCAAGCTTAGGGTTCATGCAACAGTCAACTCTCCTGTAAAATATGAAAGCTGTAGTACTGCGGAGTGTTATCAATCAGTGCACAAAACCAAAATGCATGCTAGATACTCTCATTTGTGTAACGTTTAAGATCGCAATGGCAAATAAGTTGCTCAACCCTTGCCGCCCCAGTCCCGCGCCGGTCCGACATGCAAATCTAGAGCTTTAATTGGTTTGGAACCCCTAGGACTACCGCAACCCATGCATCAATGAACGGCGACCTCTCACCAATTTTCTCACTGAAAATACTAAGTCTTATAACCTAGAAAATCGCCAAAATTGGCTGGGAAGGGTTACCTTGGTAAATGGGTACCTCAAATAACTAAGCAGAGAGTTCTGCTAATGTGACATTAAATAACATAAAATGGTGTGAACCAGTTCTTTACTAAAGAAAACAATAACAAATACAAACGGCAGCCCTAATTAAAAAAGCATCTGGGTCGAAAGAGTTGGCCAAAGCCTTGAAAGAAGCAAACTAATTTCAAATGCACAAGAAAAAACTTTAACTAACTTACTTTAGAGCTACCACTGCCATAGTGGAACTATTGAAGCAGAAAAACTAGTCCTACAAGTCTACAGCTCACATTATCGATTCTTGTTGGAAAGCAATAATACTTTACGAACCCTTCCTGCCTGTATTCTAACGTAACAATGTTATGGATATGTTAGGACCCAAACTGTCCGTTTTGCCCAAACTGTCCATTTTTACCAAAAATAGTAACATCTCACCACAGAAGTCATAACAGACATACCAAACCTTGACCCTAACCCAATTACTGCTAATAAAAAATACCAAAGTAATTTGGATTACTTCCTGTTGACAATTCAGGCTGAACGGACAGTTTGGGTCCTGACAGATACGAGAATGGAGAGTTAAATGACTAGCATGACTAATTGCGGGAAACAATACTATGTTGCAGGCTTGACAAAAGAAATACTCAATATTGCATCAATGTAACTGATTTAACCATGGTATCTCGTCATTTTGATATAGATATGCAATTATTCAATACTCGGACTCCTAATGAACATGTTAGACTTCAACACTTTCATTTTCTAAACAACTAGGCCACCTTAAGGACTCAAGAGTTGAAATTGGGTAACGCGTTTAACTAATTGATCACCCACCTACCCACAGGGTTGGAATTACATTAAAAATTCCAGGATTCTCTGGACTTTGACTGTTGAATATTATGCTATCGACAAAGTTTTTAGTATTTATTTATTTACTCCAACAAGAATATATCAATGGACCTAGGAGAAGTGAGAGGATCGATACAATGTTTATCACAATGCAGTTCATCCAAAAAAGGTGAAAATTAAAAAAAGAACCTGCAAAAGCCAGAGGATCTAAAATATGAAGAATCTCTTTAAAAAATAGGTTGCTTACAAAAATGGGAACTATCACACTTCAGAGCTAAATTAGAGTAAACATCAGAGTAAAATTTTGACTATTCACGAGATGTATCTACTTCCCAATATTGACAACTTCTATCAATTTCATCATGATATTTAATACGGCATGATATCAAAAATTTCTTCCCTGACTTTTCCCTGATTTTCAGAAAAAATCGAGACTTTCCCTGACTTTCCAACAAATTCCCTGACTTTCCCTGACTTCCCTGACCGAGTAGAAACCCTGTTAAACTTGTACTTGTATTCAACAGCACGTATTTGATTAGAAAATAGTGGCAAAAGAACCAGTTTTTGTTTAACACCCTCCACCCTGACCCCACCTAAAATAGGCGTCCATGGATTTCTGACATTCTTTCAGGAATAGACTTTAACACAATCAGTTAACAGAATAACAGTTTTAATATTTAGCAGATAATACAAATAAATAAAATTTTGTTGCGTGAAAAACAAAAGTGGAACAACTGTAAGAAATTTTTAAACTGTCCAAATACAAATAACACAACCCAAGCAGAAGGGATATTAAATACCAACAAAATGAATGTAAAGAAATTGAGGTGGTGAACAACCCACAATTTTAAACAAAATTCAAAATAACAGACATAAGTTTCTCACTATTGTTCATACCATATGGATAAAAAACAGAAAATGCGAAACAAAATTCAAAACATAATCAAACTCTGACGTGGATCTAAAGTTATGTGCATCACATAAAAACTTGCAAATACGCCCATTTAATGATGCAGACTTGATCTGCGACTGAAACTGGTCACCTATTCCATAGAAAAAAGAAAACTAAATTATGTTCATTTCCCATGTGCTTTCACTTAAAATATTAGCAAATTCCTCTCTTAATTCACAAAAGTTGTTATACGTACAGGTAGTTCCAACATTGGAGCACAAGTGTGTGCAATTGGGCGTCTTTCAAACTCAGATATGTTTGAGTTAAAGGCCACTTCAATATTTTCAACAATAATCAAGTCTGAGCCAGTTAAAAACTTTAGCAATTTTTTCAACTCCACCATTGAAAGTCCTTAATGTAGCGCTTAAAATATGCAAATGATTCTTTCTGTGCCTCTGTAACAGGGTTTGCATCAAGCATACTAATGACTCTGTTGGTGGTTGGTTCCATTTTATCATACAAACATTTAAACACGCTAGAATCACAAAATTCTTTTTCCAACTCCATAAATGAATCTTTCCAACAGGATGCTATGACGTGGGGTTTCTGGATTAATTCTTGCCTCGCAATTTCGCAAATAACGGTATTGATATTATCTTTGCTTACTATTGTACGGCATTTGAAAACATCAAGAAAATCTTGTAAGTCCTCATTTTCATCCATATCTTCTATTAAATCCAAGGATAATATCTTGCTAATCAAAGAGCAAAGAGATGAATATCAGGTGATAAATATTTTTTACCACTACAAAACATACAATAATTTATGAAACAACGGCTAAGAATAGTTGGAAAGTAACCAATATCAAGATATCCCTTTGTTATAATCATTCCAATGGCTGACCATTCTGCTTTATACATATCGTGCCTTACAAATGGTACTCGTTCTAACTCTCCAATTAAATAACTATTAGAGGCTTCCTGCCAGAAAGGAGAATACACATCTCTTGTTACACCACTGCCAACACCTATTTCTTCTTTTCCCCGTGGATCAATGAATATGTAATTAATTTCATCATTTACATCAACCTGAAGAAAACAAAAGACAAGATTGGTGTTACAATCAGACACTGATGTCTGTATAATATTTATTAATCATTATTAAAGGTGGTCTTATATGTCGCATCATGTGCAATAATAAATCATTATGATAATAATAAAGTCAATAAGAAAATATCCATTTACATATGCACGATAAAATATATCTAACCTTATTTTCGATGAAGTATTTGACCAAATCACTAGAAACTTTAATACGATGGATTCGAATTATATGTTGCTTTTTCCTGAAGTGTTCAACTCTCAACTCCCTTAGCTGCTCAGGAGATACAATATGATCTTCCTCTGTCTCTTCCTTGTTAGAATCTTGAACTGTATTAGATGTATTTGCAGATTCAACCAGATCATTACTTGTCATATCTGATAATACACAAGGTAAATCGTCAAACAAATCGTATGAATCAAAGACAGGTTCATTGTACGACTGCTCCTTTTTCATTTGATCATTTGTTAAAGAGTCATTTAACTCACCATTTTGTATGCAAATGAGGCAATCATTTTTTACACATGTGCAACCACATTTTAAACATATTCGCCTCTTTTGTACCAGCAGAATAATCACACAAAGCTTCATTTTCAGTATCAGAATCATAATGGTGCTCAGACTTAAGCACAAAAAATGTTTTGCTGAGTTGAAAACCTTTCTTCCTCACATATTCAAATATGTTGGATGTTTCATCTAATTCATTCAATGTAGCATCACAAAAAGATATTGTACAGTCCAAGACGTTTTCTCCATAAGCATTTTTAAAAGAATCATCAAAAAACAAATCAGTAGCTTTGCATTTAATGTCTTTAAAAGTACTGTCCTCATCGACTTCTACAAACCTACAGTCACCACCTTGATTAACTCTAACTAACTGATAATATACTCCTCTACTGCCTTTTTTACAACATTCTCCATTTTTTGAGATATTACCACACGTGCAGGTAGACAGCCATTATGCTTTTGTAGTTTATTTGACAGAACCAAAAAAATTCTTGGAAAAAAATTCTCAGAAAAAAATTCTTGGAAAAAATATAGAAACAATGTGTAGAAAAAAAACTTTTTTCACACTATCATAGAAAAAAATGCATAAAATTTAAAAACGACGAAGAAAAATAAGAAAATTCGCACGAAAATAAGAAAAAGTGAATTTTTTTTAAAAGTAATTGTGACCCTTCAGGTCCATCGTACATTTTAGCTTGTCTGTAAAAGATATACAAAAGTACGGAAAACACAGACGATTGGAATGGATGTCTCATCGTGTATATGTGCCTTTACAGAACAAACAAATAAGGAACAGTTTATTCATACAAAAACAGCAGGAAATATTTTCGAGAAAATGTTTTGCATACGATCAGGGAAATTCCCTTTAGTGATTAACCTTTTGCAATCAGGGAATTTCAGAGAAACAAATTTCCGAGAAAACAAGTTACGTCATCATTCATTTACGTTCCCTTTTGTTAATGGGAAGTCACAAAACAAATTCATAATATAAAACGAGTTCATAGTTTCATTGCCAAAATATCGATTCGCAATTGCCAATATGAGCACACACAAGAAGCTTTTATTTTCCTGTCTTATGAAACTTTCTGAGGAGGAATTCCAAAGAGTAAAGAGTCACGCTCGCGATAACAATCTCATCAACGAGCAAGATTTAGAGTTAGTCACAAAATCTGGTTTATGTGAACAGCTCGAAAGTAATGGTTTCGTTCAACCAGAAGATATAACGGTATTTATACAATTGTTTGGATTGATTAATCGAGATGATATTATGGTGGAGCTTCAGAAGTACCAAAGGCAGTTTAGTAAACTAGCAAAGCTTCATAAGAAAATGGTTTCTCTTTTCATCTATGGAGATCTCCGAATGTTGTTTATAGCAGTATTGATAATTTCTTGTTTTGCATTAAGAAGAGTTGATGCTTTTGCATTACCATTTTTGGTATATCAAATCATCTTTCTGGCCACTTTGCTGATTTTTGTTTATCGTGAGAAGATTCAATTCAAGACACGATACTGGAGATGTACGTATGGTTGTGTACCAAACAGCATTATGTCATTTCAATTCACTTCAATGAATTTACAAACATCAGATGTTGTGTAGGTATTTTTGATCGAAATGTTCACGCTTTTCGGAGATTTTTTTGACATCTGTTCATTGTTGTTCTGATTTCTTACGTCATGATGTCAACATAGTATGAAATCGTCGTGCCGTTTGAGATGTTTTTAGTGGTGTTTAATAGTCGTCTCTTGTGGCACCATTATAAATTCTTTCTGCTTTTTTTTCTCGTGTTATCAATATATAGGAGTTATAAGTTGTTTTTTTTTTATATATATATTTATTATCTCTGTTGTAGGAAGAATAATCACCTATTTTTTTATCTATACACAAAATATTAATTTTCTGAGAATAACCTAACAGCGTTTTGGTAAATAGATTTAAAGGAGTTTAAAAGTAGTTTCGTGACGTGACGTGACGTGACGTGACGAAGCGCTATGACGATCAGTAAAGTGCAGTTGACAAAATAATATATCGCCAATAATAACTCTGAACTTAAAAGATTCCGCGCTGACACCTAATTTATTTTCAAAAGTCTGATATCAAGCAAACAACTTACGGATATTGTAACTCTGGAAATTTGAATAATTTTGTAGAACGGATCAACACATAAAACGAGAAGACTTGTAAAACGAGTTAACATCTATAAGTCAATTGATGACGTCACGAGTCATCATCTAAAACGAACAAACTTCTGTAACGAGTCAACATCTAAAATGACATGACGACTTGAGAGACGAGATTTTGACACCGAATTAACTTAAACATAAGATAACATAGCATTCGTTAAATAAGTTACAAACGGATACGCATTTTATATAAGCACCATTTATAGCACCAGAGGTTCAAATTCACTGAAAAGATAATAAGCTCTATCTAAACACAACATATCATTCCACTCTGAAATATATTTCGAACAAGGGTTAATTTGTTGAAATTTATCAAAACAGCGCGGAGAAATTAAAAAAAAAAATATGCCAAGTGCACAAACTTTTGAGACAGACTTTAGTGCAGTAGTTTTTGATATTTACTTTTACATTATTTTGACAGTGATAATGTGGAGTTTCCATTTGATACGCTAAAAGAAAGATTCTCATACCTTGTACGCCACGAATGGAAAAATATGCATTATTTCATGAACACCAATCGCTGTATTCATGGTGGTATCAGACAGCCAACAGATAAAACGAAAGCTATTCGTGGAGCTGAAGTGTTTGCAATGCCAGAAGATGCACAATCTGTTTGGTTTTTCGATTGTTCACAAAACATGTGGAAGAGATATCAATCTGCCAAGAATATAGTATGGAACAAGGATGAGGTTTGAGAACATCGAAACGTCTCGAAAACGAGTATGCAGACCAGAGACAAACGTCTCTGTGTTGGAGGATGTGATACTTCAGTTTTTCACTTATCACTTGATTTCTTTACTTTCTTATATTTGTTTCTTCTTATATTTTATTTTACATTTTTTTTATAAGAAACACGAGGCTCAAATTTGTCAAAAAACTGCTCAGCAACAGCCCAGGCTCAACTGGATTTGTCCAATAAGGAAAAAAAAACAAAAAACAAACTGAGATCAAAAACCGAAAGTAAAATAAAGAGCAAAAAGGAATATCCATTTTCTTGTTTGCTGATAGAAACGTATTCCGGATATTTAGGATAAACGTATCCTAAAAGTGTCATTGGTTTGAAGAAACCCGCGCTGGTCTACTTGAGTAGAGAAGCAAACAATTAAGCCTGTAAAAATGAGCCTGTAAAAGAGAAATTTAAGGAACATTGAGCCTCAACCAAAATTTTATGTAGCGTGTATTTGCTAAATAATATCTTCACAAATTTCAATCATTTCATGAAACTTTTACAAATATGGCGTAAAAAGTTGCTTTTGGATTTGGTGATGTTTGTAAAGTTTTTTTTGGAAGAAAATAACCATGTGGCTTCTTTGAGTAAGTGACCATTTTGGAAATCATAGGAGGCGCTTATTTCATTTAAGGAGCTCGAAAAGGGGTTTTTAAAGGTTGATATAAATTTTGCTTGTAATTTGCAATTACGTTTCGCAATCTTTTTAATCAAACATGTACTAGTTATACCTCAATTTGTTTTTTTGGTTCAAGTTCTCATAGAGCTCCTCATACCAGTGGAATCTCTATAAAGCGTGCACAGCGGACATCTTCATATAACGTGCACATACTTTATGTACGGCGGACAGATGGATTTACAGTCATAAGTAAAGTTCCCATATAAAGCGTACACCTTTTTTATGCACCAATGGTGTCCGCTTTATAGAGATTCCACTCTCACCGTAAATTTCCCGGCATATTATCTAGCTTTTCAATAAAATGTCCGGATTCCTTTCTCGATGTAAACATCTGAAAACAAGTGTTCATATACAGAACCATAAAAAGCAGAATAACACAAAGCATGGTGGATGTGCATTGAGCTTACAACCAAGTTCTACTTCTCTTTTAAATTGCCTCCGTTAGCACAAATCTTAGGAGATTACTGAAATATTATTTGAGACGAAATGAATGATATAACTATCCGAAAAACATGTCCGAGAACGTTTCACTTCGCATCAAATTTTAATGGTTTCAGCAGCAGTAGAACCCCGATAACAATAACTTACTCCCTCATGGCATCTCGAACTACAACATTCGGTAATTCGAATAATACCTTTTCGGCCCTTTTTACGCCGATCCTTAATAGCGTTAATTTTCAGGACTTGGCGTTAAAAGGGCCGGCGTTAGATGTTTATTTGTGAGAGTTTGACAGTGGAATTTTCAAAAATAACGCCCAATTAACGGCGTAAAAAGGGTCAAGAAGGTCCTGATGGGTCCTATGGAGGTTTGAATGATAATCATCATGATAAGAGCTTAGCAAAATAATTTTTTAGACCATTTCTTTCACAAAATGAAAAATATCATAAACTAGGAGAGATATGTTTAATGGAGCCATGTCTTATGTAAAGCATTATTACAATGAGAAGGCATACATTTTATCAAAAAATACATGTGCACAAGAGAGAAAAGTGAGAACAACCTAAACGAACAAAATTGCACCAAAACGATGAAGACCTAAAATGTCGACAACGATAGAAGAGTTGCTATGAGTGTGTCTATCGAACAATTCCAGACCATTAAACTTCTCTTCTTCTTCTTTTGAAAGAACGAGGCAAATGTTGTTTATAAACTCAATCATCCAAACAAATTCCAAGAGGTTTACATCAATGAATTTAAAATGATCTGGTATTGTTCGATTCACCGTATATATGAAAATTTACACACGCATAAATACTTAACCAAACTGAGTATTCCAATCAAAACGTTATTAGAGAAGATTGGAAATGTAAGAGACTCGAAGTTGTTAAAGGAGGAGAACAACAAAAACACGTATTTATAGCTAAGTATCACAAATAAACTTTAGGGTACAAGCCCAAGTGTATCACAGGCCGTATAATATCACCATATGGAAATCACCACTTTAAAACCCACGAAAGAAAGCGAAAAGAAATCAACTGAACATATATGAACTTTAAATAGCAGCAGCCGGTGGTGTCGGCTGATGCTGTGGTGCACCTGGTGGTGGGTGTTGCACGGTAGCAGCGGGTTGGCGATTTCCTTTATGCCAAGGTGTCTCTTTCCATAGGAACCACATATTTCCAGCCCATACGAAAACGTTCAAGAAACCAAGTAACTGAAACGTCAATGCATACAACAAATTATGAAAAACAAAAATAAATCCTTCAATCAATCAGAAAAAGAATACTTAATGTATTCTGGGAAAATTTACGCAACAACCGAATACTTTAAGCAATTAATAATAACTGCATTTTTCGAAACGATATCAATAGTATTTCCTTGAATGAGCGCCCGGGGCGGTTATTTAAAAATCAGACTTCCAGGAGGGGTGGGGTGCTATTTAGAAAATCAAAACAGGAAGGAAATAGTTGTAAATGGTACCATTATGCGACACAGTGAAAGAATGTAATAACATAACAGAAATTTTTTTGGTAGGGGCGCTATTACAAAAGGGGCGCTTATCTAAAAATCAGAAATACGGTATACACGATTTGTTTTATAAGCAAGTTAGTTTTTTGACTAGAACACGGGTTGCTTAATTTTTAAATCAAAATCACTGATTTTCAGTTGCCTCTATTTTCGATTTTCGATCTTTTTAATGTACTCAAACGAATCTATTACAATTGTGCATTGTGAAAGAAAAGTCTCTTTTAATCAAAAAATAATTGCGTCATATTTTTTAATCTTTTTAATCAATTTTAGTTTAGGAAAGATCAAACATGTTGTGGTATATATGAAAAGGTCTATTTATTATTCTTTTACCCACTGAAAACAAAAACTGTCAGTTATATGCGGAGTTACCAATAATGCACCCAGTTCTAGAGTTGCTTAATGATTTTTGAAATCAAGTAAAGTTGCTTATAAAAAAAATCTTGCAAGTTTAACAAATGGATTTTGCAGATATAGATGATAGATATGATGATGGAGAAAAATACTTACAACAGCAACAGTCAAAGTGGCGTAATTGGCGCTCTTCACAACCTCACATGTAGTATCATTTATTGAACACCATTTCAATGACTTGACGATTTTATGGACATCAGTGGAATCTTTGATGTGATTTGTAGCAGCTGCTTGTGCACATGCACTTGCAAACCAAAAAAATGCCCAAACCCCACCCATGACAAAATCCTGAAAAGAATTAGTGGGTATATAATGCTTAACAACAACATATATTCATGGTTCAGCAATAAGTGATGAAATTTTGATGGAATATGCAGAGAATTGAGCGATGCAATCAATGGTCAGCAACTTTTGTTGACAGCATGAAAAAATAAATTTTGTCGACAAATATATTTAGGGGATTATTAAAAAAAAAAAATATTAAAATATTTGGGGGCAAAGACCTTAAAGTACCTTATCAAGAAAACTTTATCGGGGAAAATTTTTTGTTGCTTTACCAAAATTTTCTCATCCATATCAATTAGACATCAATTAGGCAGGGTTAGGGTTAGATATATATATATATCTAACTGAAAACGTGTGTAGTTATGTGTATGTAACAATTATTCCAACACGTGTGCTTCTCAAGAAAATACAGTATGAAAAACTTACCACTACTTGTGAATTTATTGTGGTGGTGGGAGCCGTCTTTGTTTCTTCCTGAAACCATATATAATACACCAATACACCTAAACTGTACAGGAAACAAAACACACCAATAACAACAAAGAACTCTGTGGAGGAGCGCTGATCAATTTCAACTGGAACTTCGACCTATTTTTATAAAAAGTAAACATGAAGAGTAAACTACATTTGGTATCGAACAAATGATCAAAAATAATAATCTCCAATCTATACAATTTGTCTTAAAAGAGGGAGAAAAAGGTTTTTCGAGAAGCATTTGAAATTTCAAGAAACAGAAACATCATATAGACATGTTAAATAATCTATTGTGACCCACAAGAAACAGGGGAAAAACATCATGGGTAATAAAGAAACTTCATGGTCATAACATACCCAACCCTACTTTCTTTGCAGTTTTGTTTAAACCGACATATATAAACGTTTTTTGGTCGTCAAGTCCTGTTAAGTTCCTTCTTGCAACCATGGTTATGAAATTGGGTGACCATAAATAATCTCGGCAGAGACCAAATCTTACACAAAATTCAAGATTGAAAATGTAGCCAAGGCCACTGACTGGTGGCCTTGTGGTAGAGTGCTCGTCTTCAGTGCGGGAGGTCAGGGTTCAAATCCTGGCCGAGTCATGCCAGCGACTATAACAGTGTGAATCGATCCACTCAGCTTAGCACTCAGCTTGAGAGCGGGATTGATATCTAAGGGGGTTGTCTGGTTGAGCGGTTGAAGCATACTTGTGGCTTCCGTAGCCCAAATGGGGGCTTTAAATGCTCTGGGACCTCCTTCGCAGGACCCTCATTGATAACAGTTCTATCAGAACTGAAGAGGCTATCCTGGGTAAACATTAATAATAATAATAATAATAATAAAGAGTAAAATCAATTTCTACATGATTTAGTATTTTATTTTTATTTTTTATTTAGTGAATATTTATTCAGGATAAACACTTCAGTGCCAAGGCATTGCTATTAATGTGTGTCCTGTGTCTTAATTCATATATACAAATATAACGTGTTCAAAATACTAAAGTCCAAAAATTTAAATATACAAAATGAAAGAAATGATCGAAAAAGTGGGACTAGTGGCAAAGAGTAACAAAGGGCGCTCACAAGGAACCCTCCAAATTTATAATGTACTACCTGTCCGGGTAAAACAGGTGGTGATTCAGCCCTCCTTATCCATTTTTTTTTTTTTTTGCAATGAAAAATTCTGAAAATTGTTTTTAATAAAAATCTTGTTAGGTGTTTTTAAAGATTAAATGTTGCTTTCTATTATATAATATTGTATTTTCTATGTCTCTATAAGTATTATTCTAAGTATTATTTTGATGGTTTTGATGTGACAGGCAAAAATGATGTCAGGACAATTTTTTCAACCACCATTTTCATTGCATAAATCGATTCTTTAATGAAAAATATGATTACCTACCAAATTTTAGTTATTTTAGTGAAATAATTTAGAAGATATAAGGTTTTGAAGTTTTACAAAATGTTAACACGTGGCTTTAATTAATTTTTCTCTCTCTTCAGAATTGTAAGACATGGTTTACGTTGTTATACATATTTTTAAGATATGTTTTCTGCACATTTTACAAAGGATGACATATACACTGGGGTTTGAATTAATAAAATAGATTTTTCTTTCACTTTTTTTTTAAAAGATTACTAACCAGCTTTTTATTATACAGCTATAATTAGATTTAATTATTGTTACTCTCATCAGACCCTTCTTCAAATGAAATTTCACTGGCAGAGTAACTTTCATTGTGCGAAAACCTCATTAACTCAGAGAACGAAATAATAGAAAACATTTTCTTAAGTTTATACAGAGAATTAACATTCCAGCGAGCATGCATGCACATCCTCGCAGAAAATTGACTTGATAATTAATATTTCATGTAGAAACACCCTGCAATAATCGAGAAAAGGCCGCAGGAATTTGTAAACAATACGTCACTTGGAAAGTCATCTATATATATTTATATAATCTTTTCTACTTAGGCCAACCTAAAAAATATGTTGTGTTAGCGTCATATGTTTGTGTTTGGCCATTAAAAATGAGTCGATCGGTCGCGCATAACAAAATAAGCAGCCAGTTTTCTTCCATCCAGTTTGTGCAGTCTTCGGCGTGCATAAAGCATAAATGTATATATAATTTTGTGCTCCTCACATTGAGAAACATACCCATACATAATGAAAGGTAGACTATAATTGTGTGCAAACTCTGGCAATCTTATTCGCATGGCTTCTTTCTAATATTTGACAGACGACATGCAATCAGGTTGGGGTAAACCGTATTTTCGGTTAATTATTTATGTATTCATTTTTTGTAAACTTTGCCGACTCACCAACTTAACTTTTCAACTTGAAAACAAGTCGGTTGGAAGACACTAACACAACATATTTTTATGGTGGCCTTATATGTACCTCCATCATAGGTCTATATGGATTGAGTGCTGGCCATTGATTGAATTATTATTTATTTATTTATCACTAAATTTATCACTAAAATTGTTGCGAATATCACTAAAGATTACTGTTATTTACAATTTATTGCTAATGTTATCTCTAAAAATTGATCGAACAAACCATTGTGTATCGATCGAACAAACAAATTAGTGATACAATCTATTGTTTTGTTATTCATTAGTATTGCTATAATATTTATCACAAATTACCACTTGTACTATATATCAACTTGTTCACTGTTGTTGTTGTTGTTGTTGAATTAATGACATTCTTTTATCTGAGACTTTATCCTGCAACTAAAGGCAGAGCTCGTTCATTCTCTGTGTTTATGTATAGCAACCCTGTACCGGCTTCTTGTTTAGGACTTAAAATTAATTTTTGTAAATGACAGAACATTTCTCAATGAAATTCAAGCTCGTCAAATGTCAAAAGCTTTCTCTTGAGCTGGAAAAGCTGATAAAAAAGATATATGATCACATGTTGACGATGAACTGTTAGAGTTATCACGAATCAAAAATATTACTCATGGAGTGACGTCATCATTAGCCTATCCAAAATGATTTGGTTCTGAAGGCAATTGAATGAAAACATTGCTGCTGTAATTATAGCTGTGATATAGAATATCTAATAAAAAACCCCAAAAAACCCAAAAAACCATCAGTAATAATCAAAAATCAAAAATATTACTGATATCATGGAGTGACGTCATCATTAGCCTATCCAAAATGATTTGGTTCTGAAGGCAATTGAATGAAAACATTGCTGCTGTAATTATAGCTGTGATATAGAATATCTAATAAAAAAACCAAAAAACCCCCAAAAAACCATCAGTAATAATCAAAAATCAAAAACCTTACTGACATCATGGAGTGACGTCATCATTAGCCTGTCCAAAATGATTTGGTTCTGAAGGCAATTGAATGAAAACATTGCTGCTGTAATTATAGCTGTGATATAGAATATCTAATAAAAAAACCCAAAAAACCCAAAAAACCATCAGTAATAATCAAAAATCAAAAATATTACTGACATCATGGAGTGACGTCATCATTAGCCTATCCAAAATGATTTGGTTCTGAAGGCAATTGAATGAAAACATTGCTGCTGTAATTATAGCTAATGTGATATAGAATATCTAATAAAAAAACCCAAAAACTCCAAAAAACAAAAAAACATCAGTAATAATCAAAAATCAAAAATATTACTGACATCATGGAGTGACGTCATCATTAGCCTGTCCAAAATTCATTTGACGTCAGTTATCCCCATTGGTTATTGAGATATTTGCCCTTAAATGTCACATCAGATTAAGGGTGCAATGAAAACATTGCTGCTTAATTATAGCTAATCTGATATGGAATATCTAATAAAAAACAACAAAAACAACAAAAAACAACAAAAAACAACACCCTACAAACACACAAAAAAATAATTTACTTACATATGGTCCTGTTTTATTAAATGTAGCCACCTCCAGTGTGATGGGGCTATCAAAAGGATATTTGAAGGAACCTTCAACATTGTGGTTAGCTGTACTAATATTACTCTTATGGTTTTGACGAAATTTGAAACTGCCACGGAAACCAGTAGCACAGGAAAAAGCAAATATTGCCAAAATCTAAAAGGTGAATGCAAGCGTAACTGTATTATAGTGATTGGATCAACAAGGAAAATTACTGCGAAATTAAATTGTTCCAGACATTCCTTGTTCCAGACATGCAGGGAAATAAAGCTACAGCTTTAATTAGAAATCACATCTTGGAATTGCTTTATTATCAAGCAGTTTCTGTTGTAAAATAGATGGTTGTTAACATGATAATTTCTTTACATAATGCATCCTCTCATATTTATTTTGTACATGTGAAGTCACTGCAATCTTATTTTGTTTAAGTCAAACACAATATAATTTTTTACATTTGTGGAATGTTCAATAGTTATCGAATGATATGCTTTAAAAAAAAAGAAAGAAAAGATTAATGATGGCGTCGAGTACGGTTGTTCTCCAAGCTATGCTTATGGTTATTTTAGTTTTACTTGTAAAGAAACTTTCTTTTATTACTTGCGAATCAGTTTGCTACTCTTTTAATCACCATGTAGTAGTTGAAGTTGAAAATTTACTTGTTTATGAATCTCTCTAGCAATACAAGTTACAAAATGACATGAAAGTCGGAACCAAAGGGTCTTAACCTACTGGTGGCCTTGTGGCCGAGTGCTCGCCTCCAGTGCCGGAGATCAAGGTTCAATCCTGGCTGAGTTCAGCAACTATAACAGTGTGAATCGATCCACTCAGCTTAACACTCAGCTTGAGAGCATGATTGATATCTAAGGAAGTTGAGCGGTTAAAGCATACTTGCGGCTTCTGTAGCCCAAATGGGGGCTTTAAGTGCTCTAGGACCTCCTACGCAGGACTCTCATTGATAACAGTTCTATCAGAAGTGAAGAGGCTATCCTGGGTAAACATTAATAATAATAATAATAATTTACAGTTGTTATTACTTTTGAGTGGCGATATTGAGACTTGTCCTGGTCCAGATAGAAGGAATTTACCTGAAGCAGAATCACTACAAAGAGGAATGAAAATATTTCACCAAAATGTGTGAGGACTATGGAGTAATATAGAAAAGTTTTACAAAAGTTCACATCCTCATACTTATCGAAACTCGGGTTTGTATGAAATTGATGGTTTTGAGGTTATTAGTAAACCAAGAGCAAACAGAATATGTGGCAGTGTTGGATTATATATCTCTAGCAATATTAATTGGAAAACTTGGAAAAAAACTTAGAAACTTGGAACAACTTGGAAAAAAACTAGATTGAATCAGTATGGGTTGAGATTATGCCACCGAAATCGTTCTTGATATGTGTTACATACAGACCCCCCTGATGGATCGAAATATCTTCATTGTGATTTTGTTAATATATTTAAGGACATGCTATTTAATGCATCGAACTCTACAAAATCAGAAATCATCCTCACGGAAGATATCAATGTAAATTATATGAAACATAGTGATCATCATAATATTAAATCTGTTATAGACTTTGTTTGTTTGAAACAATTGATAAAAAAACCAACAAGGATTGATGGAAACACAAAAACATTAATCAATATATTTGCTTGCCAAGATGCATGCTTATGGCTTTTCAGTCAAAGCTCTTAGCTTGATCAAAAACTATGTAAGTGAAAGAATTTAGCCTGTTACTTTAAATGAGAGTTGCAGCTCCTGGGGAGAAATATGTATAGGTGTGCCACAAGGCTCCATACTCGGCCCACTTTGTTTAATATATACATAAACGATCTGATGTGTGATTTTGGTGTAACGATTGGCATGTGTAATTATGCCGATGTTAATACTCTTTTCACTTCCGCCATATGTGTCACTGAAATTAGGCACCAGTTAGAAGAATCTCTCGAGACAGTTGCTGGATGTTTCTCTAACAAGGGACTTCAGTTGAATGCAAACAAATGCAAGCTTTTGTTTTTGGAAAGCCTAGAGATAAAGTGTTTACTTTGAACTTTCAGAACAAATTATTAGCTGAATCTGAAATTGTTACACTTCTTGGCATTAAGTTTGATAAGAAGCTTAATTTCACAGTTCACATTCGTTCTCTGTGCAAAAGAGCCACCGTAAACTTCATGGTTTGAGAAGAATTTCTAGTTATTTGTCAATAGAGGAACATAAAGATACTGACACACTCTTTTATTGCATCTGAAATGACTTACCGTCCACTAATTTGGTCATTTTCAAATATGACAGCCAAGGCAAAACTGGAGCGTGTCAATGAAAAAGCAAACTCCTTGTTCCTTGACACTACCCAGAAAGCCGACACAAATCTACATTGCCGTTACTGTAAGATTTTGTTAAAAGAGGTTTTCAAAACTAGAATTGATTTGAACTCCTTTTTCATGAAATATGTTTTTCCTCAAAGAATCTGTCCTTATAATCCGTGTAGTGGTGATTCTATGGTACGGAACAGAATAAGGACAACAAAACACGTCCTTCAAAAAACTTGTATATTGGAACTCAACTGTGGGATTTACTTCCAGAGAATATAAAAGCAGCTACTGCTGTGAGTTCCTTTTGTAGTTCTTTGCGGGAATTAGATAGCCTAAAGTGTATTTAGAATGAAAGAGGGACCCTATTTGTTTCAGTTTGTAGTTAGGGAGATCTGGTTTTGTTTCATTGCAGTGGTGGACTGATTTGTCTGAAAATTCAGATTGTGGTAGCAGCCCGGTATCAAGAGTATTCTATATGTCATTATTTCTTATCTTTCTGTGTGTGAGGAACGATTCTAGAGTACAGTAGACTTTTAAATCGCTGTTTTGAAGCAGATTACCATATACGGGGTGTTCTCCCTTTCAAGAATATATTCTCAGCATGTTTAATAACCAGCTGATTATTAGAGTTTGTTTGCAACGTGATGTAATAGTTATGAAAATGTTGCGAGTAGCTTCAAGGGTAATTAGTGATAAAGAAAAGAAATATCATCTCTAGTGTTTCCTTTGGGACTATTACGGCACGTGGTTTTTATGGTATCTACTTTGTTATTCTACAGTTCCGTGTTTTATCTCAAAATTGTTTTGCAAATTTCGCACGTCAAGAAAAAATATTTTGGATGTTGAGAATTGCCCATACCTTTTCCACTTATCTAATCTTCAAGAAATGTTTTTATATTTTTATTACTAATGTTGTTTAGATATTGTATTTAATATCTTACATGAATAACGTGAACTTTGTTTCCTTTCACTTATATTGGATATACTAAAGTTGATGGTTACTTGTTACACACACTGCTGTCATCTTCAGGAAGAATAGTTGCACAGCAAGTAAACCCTGAAATTTATATTTTAAACATTAGGCAACCATGCCTGCATTCGTAATTAAAAAACTTCTTTTGTGATCCATGAACCGTTAGCTAGAGAATCCTGGCTGGGCCAGAGAGAGGGCAAAGTCTGATATAAAGACACATTATAGAAACATAAGAATTATATACTAACTATTTCAAGGCACTTTATGAAACCTCGTGGTTCTTTTACAACTTCGAAGTTTGAATTTGAACGCATTTTTACTTTTACTTCAAACTTGTTCGCTCAATGTCAATTTATTCCCTGTTCGTTTCCTTTTTGTCGCACGACGCAAAAACAAAGTGAAGCGCCTCCTTCAAAAAGTTGCTGACAGACACAAGTTCCTCAATCTAATTTTAAACATTTGGTGATATGATACATGACCACTTGTGTGGTGTTGTGTATGAGTGGTGATTTCCTTCGTCACGCTTAAAACCCAGCGCTTAAAACTTCGACTATAAGCGCCCATATATGCTCATCAAAATTACCTAACAGTTAGCGTCCCTCAAAAAATGGAACGGTTAAGGGTTTATCCTTACAATAATTATAGCGTTATTATAGCGCTTGGCTCTGTCTGTCCTGCTGGACACTGGCTGGGGAAGGTTTTTTTAAAAAAGAAACTTTTATTTGTGTATTATTTTGTATTTGTAGGTCGCATTTGTAGGTGGTATAGATGAATTTTCAATGTTTTTACCAGATTAGTTTTTACAAGAATCAACCATGAAATGTAATGTAGCAAGCTAGCCTAGCTATTATTATTTATTATTAGAGAAGTTTATAATAATGCTATCTAAAAGTGGTTTAAAGTGCGCAGAGTGAAATCTTATATATTTCATTGTCATTACTACCCCTCAGAGAACCAAATAAACTGATTTTTTTTTAAAAATTGGTAAGAATGTTTAATGGGTCTCTCTTCCCAAAAAACACAGGATGCATGATTCTGCCTATATTGTTGAAAACTAAAAAAACTTATAAAATATATAATTATAGTTATATGGCTGGCAGTTTTTGTGGTTCATAGTAAACAAGTGAACTGCCTGTCATTTAAATTCTAAGAAACTACATGTCATTTAGGCACAGTGTATTCTTCTGGTCAGAAGGCATGTAATAACATCACATTTTTGGGAAAACAAAACACTCACCTGAATTTATTTTCTATGGCTTCTAATGTTTTGGATTGTTTGATAATGCTGTTTGTTTTTGCGAAACAACGCACCAATTTCATGGGCCAAAAGCCAAGCCACGTGGCTTTCCGACCTGTGGACTGATATGTTTCAAGTTGAAATATCCAGCAATCATAACACGAAGGAAAGAACAGACATTTGTAATCAACTTATCACTTTGAAACTCCTATATGTATATCATGATGATTAGGCCTATAAAATTGAACCATAGTTTCTGATAACAATCAGCGATACTAATAATTTTAGAATAATAACAACTTGTTTTATTTTGCAAGACATGTTTCGTCCTTATCAAAGAACATCATCAGTTATAAAATATAAAATACATACAAAGTTTTCTTATAAAGCTTTTTTTACTAACAAATAGCGTGTTATATTTATATATTACCATAGCAACTAATTACAGAGATAAAATGATACACAATAATATAACAGTTTGTATAGAGACAGGTTTCCAAAGATTTGTGGAATGTAGAAAGGAATGGATTTCTGTGGATAAACCAGATCAATACAGCAAAAAATGAGGAAACATATGAGGTAGAGTAGTCAATCTTAACTTATTATTTATAATAAACAAGGAAATAAATATTTCCTTTCCTTCTGTGATTATTGTTATTCTTGCTTGTTTTGGTGTTTTACGCAAAGGAGTTCTTTTCAGGTGGCCCTTTTTTCATTCAAATTTGCACCAAGTGATTTAAAACAGCAGGAGTGCATTGTCATAGATCATGCTGCCATGCTCAGCATGCAAGACACACACAACATAATGTCATCATTTGAAGTCCTGATACTGATGTATTTGTATTTGCATTGTCTTCCCAAGCAGATATGTTTCTACACTGGAACAGGAGACAAGCGACGAATTCTGTCTTTACATGAAATTGAAAAATCGATTGTCAAAGAGTGGTTCAAAGCAATGTTAGGATTCCACATTATTTACAGGTACTTTGATGAAAATTTTTCTAAAAATTGTCTGACAATAGAAAATGTCTTTTTTACCTTATTCCAGGAAATTAACGCGCTATGAAATTAGCACGAAGAAAAGAAATGTGCTTGACAAATTTTCATAGCATGTTAATTTCCTAGAATAAGGTAATTTTCTCCGTTCATTTTGCTGTATTCTATTTTTTATTTCTTTTATAATTTAAGGTTGCAATTTAACAAGTGATTTTCATGGCAGCTCCTTGAAAACAGGGAGAAAAATGTGTTGTACAGAGATGCGTTCACAATGCTTGGTGATTCGATACCTCCATCAGATGAAATTATTTTAAATCTTGAGAAGTATGTTTTCCCCCTGTATGGAGCTGAGAAAGAGTCTTCAGTCAACTCAGCTCGGTTTTTGTTATTCAAATTCGGAAAGTTTGGTGAAGAAAATCTACCCTCAAATAAAGATTAACACATTTTGAGGACAAACTATGAGTGCTATATATTCGAAAGTGTACCACAGGCAATAATTTTCTACAGTCATTTAAGGCAATTTTCCCATTGTCCACCTCTCATTTAATTGCCTTATGTTACCTACATTATTATCAGGTATTATTAATACACCACCTCCAGATGGTTCCTGATGGTTCCTGAGGTTTTCAGGATGTCCTTTCCCACTGCTCCACAAGGAGTATTGGACAGTTGCAAAAGTGGATGTGCCTCAAACCATTGGGAATTAATTGCACTGATCTGTTCAAGGGTCAAGGCTATGTTAACTGTGCAGCGAATAATAACGATCACGATAATGATGACAAATTTTCAAGTGCACAGAATAATGATGATGATGTTGATGATGATGGTGATGATGATGATAAAGACGGTGAAGAAGAACATGTTTCAGATGACATTTTTAGTCCAGGCATATTTGGGGGAATTCACCACCTTGAATAATAATTTTGTCCATAAGGTTTTTTTGGTTCGTAAGACCCTCCTGTTGAAGAATATCGATGGTTTTCAGGCTGGTTAGGTGGCAAAAGATTTTTTTGGGGCCCTAAAGTAACCCTAGGTAAGCGAAAAAGTACTAGAAAATCGAGTGTAATGTAAATCATGAAACTGACGATAACTCTTTAAGAAGTAGCCAACAAGACTTTTCAGTGATATTGTCTATTAAACTAGAAATGTGGACAATGAAATTTTTTTTGCTGACGTCATCTTTTTTTGCTGATGTCAGCAATGTTTCAAAAAATGGCTCTATTTTTCGTAACAATATTCAGTTGTTCAAGCTAC
Source organism: Turritopsis rubra (assembly GCA_039566895.2). Lineage (NCBI taxonomy): Eukaryota > Metazoa > Cnidaria > Hydrozoa > Anthoathecata > Oceaniidae > Turritopsis > Turritopsis rubra. The sequence goes on from CM077630.1 coordinate 15,822,074, forward strand.
AATCTTTGGTATAACAATCACAAGCTATAAATGAATTTATTTTTCTTATTTGTTAAGTATTTCCAACATATTGAAACTTAAAAAGTGAGAATTATTCATGGTTAAAAGCAACTGGTTAATTCAGTTTTGAAGTATCAACACGCTCCACCGGTGTAGATTACTATTAACAAAATCACTTGCAACTCGAAAAATTTAAACAGTACAAATCAAATAAATTTACAGTTACATAGCTCTGCTATACAAATTAATAAAAGTCCTTACTAACACGTCAGTTTTCGATGATAATTACCATTTACAAAAGATAATTTTTGATAACAAAACATCTATTCCAGATCATCACCGTCACTTTCCACGTCACTTTCAAAAACGTTATCCTCTTCTTCATCAATATCTGGTTCACTAACTTCCTGTTCATGTAATAACAAATTGATTATATCGTCGGGATAGGTCTCTGTAATCCATTCTATAGTGCCATCCACTTGCCAACCATTCTCTTCAATATTGGGGAGTGATATTTGCGCGTTGCCTGTTCTTTTCCATGTAGCTGCAACAAAATTAGCCCTCTTAATTTGTAGATAAAGCGATGTAAAACATGGCGGTAATGCTGACATCTATTATTTTATTTTCACGTGTCTGCTTCTTTATAAACAGATCATATCTCGCCAAATTCACGGAATCTTTTCTACAACCATACAAGGCACAAACATACTCCTCCAAGACAGTAACAATTTCATCGGTCAATTGCCATTCATTACCAAACTCAATGAACATGTTCAAAAACTTTTGATTCTTTTTCATGACAGACCAGCAACGCTTTTTTCCCTTTCTGAATAGGGCTGGAATATAGTCATTTCCCGTAAAGGCATGGAAACCAATAAGTGCTTTTTTATCTTCTTTGCTCAACGCAATTCCTATGTCTTTTAGCCACGCCTTTTTCCTTCTCTTACCGTTGCCATTGTCCATGTATACTTTATTATGGTCAGAAATTAACGAGAGCGCCAAAATCATTATATCCGTATCGCCTGATGGATTCCGAATAACGACTTTATAAGGGGTAAATTGAGTTACCTGCATTGCGTGAAGGATGACTTTCGTGTCCGCCTCTTCTTGGTTGCTCTTTAATTCAGTATTCGGAGAAGCGTGGTCACATGTAACTGTGTAGCATTCATCATCTCCAGATAGGATAATCTCATCAACTTTAAGTAAAGAAACGACAGTATCTTTTTCATTAATCACATAATCAAAGATAAGTTTTATCAATGATGTTTTGTTGTCGTCATTTAACATAAATTTATTCATGTCTCTCGGCAGCTTGCTTTTAATTGACCCAATTAAAACTTTTGATGAAGTACCTCGCTTTTGACGCTCTGTGGATTTGATACTCAAACTTCGATAAGTGTCTGATACAATATCGACTCGGTGGTAGCCTTTCGGTATAGACTGAAGGAATTTCAAGATTAATTGCTCAAATGTGTCAGGTACAGTAGTAAAGCATGCTCTTAATTGGGCAATCATGTCAATGACAAATACACATTGATTCTTTGGAACATTGATATCCCCATTCTGTGGTAAATCTAACAACTCCGGAACAATCTCTTCTAGCAACTTACTTTTTGGTGTTTCTCGTTTACACCCATCAGGAAATGCCATGCTGAGTGGAAACTTATACAATGTGTATGTTAATGCCCTCTGGAAGTCAATTGGCTTCTCAAATTTTGCTGATAAGGCAAGGAGCTTACTGATGATATCACGATTGGCTTGAATTATTTGCTCCTTCTTATCCTTTTTGACTGTGACAGGTGCTGCTAGAAATGACGGGACTTTGACTCTTGGCAATGGGTCATGAAACTTTATCTCGGAGGATATGATTCGTTTGTTTAAAAACTCATTAGCAATGATCTTCCCATTCTCCCATATATACAGCAACGGCTCTACATCATCCTTTTTCTTCATACCCGAGCTAAGATTATACAATTCGTCTTCATCAAGTGCTACACTGAAAGGGTTCAGGTATTCATTTTCAAGAACTGATATCACATCTGCCACATTTTTCTCCGATCTAGCCATCTCACTTGGACGCAAGGGTTTGTAACATTCAGTTGAAGCATCTAGTCCAGCAAAAGATACAAGCTCCTGCATGAGATTTGCCTGCGATGGGCGGTTTAAACACCACTTAAGAACGTTTGCATCAGAACTTGCAAAAGCTTTTATGCCCCCTAAAAAGAAAAATATTTATTTTCCTGACACTCCTTATTTTAGTTATAATAGGGATAGGCAAAGTTAAGTATAAAGCAATGGTTGATACCAGTTGTTTTAGCGTCTTTATTTATAGACTGCTCCCCGCGTTGATCTGTTGCAGTCCTCACAGAATGCCTAGATTGAGCTTGTGCAGATATCACACCAAGTTCTAAATATTCTTTCATTCCTGGATGATGTTCATCTACGTTCATCAGGAGATGTACGTAATAACTTCCATATCTAGAAGTTTATAACTCTTTTTATAGTAACTTCATTATGTTAAATAACATGTTAACACAGTTCAATTTTCACTATGCCCGAATGATTATCATGGATCTTATAAATAAATAGATAAGGTACATAAAATTTGATCAAGAAGTGTATCAATACCTAAAATTGGTCATTTGGTTGAACAAAATATCATGTATATCTATCAATGAAATGAGCAATTAATAACTAACTAAAGCCCTGGTTAAGTAAGCTGATTACCTAGCGTAATTTACTTTGTTCATCTGGAAATAGAATGGCAAGAATGATTTCCATGAACAAATTAGCATATCCAAGTCATTTTCCTGGACAGCCGTCAACGCCATCATTTGGATCCGCATCTGGTTTAGGTATATCATCCAGAATTGGGCTGTTTTCCCTATAGCTCCACTTGCGACTTCTTTTCGAAATTCATCATATTGTTGTAAAAGGTTTGAGGAATTCAGCATAAATTCTTCATCAATCAATGTTGAACTTGTGTCTAAACAATATTGATTTAAATTCTGCGGAATTCTAGGTCTTTTTTCTACAAGAAATCGTGTTAAGAGTAGCCTCTCGAGTGCCTCGGAAAACGCGGAGTGCACTGACCACGCTCTGTTATAGTGGGATCCAGCAATAACACCCTGGAGACTGCCAGAAGAACACAAACCAGACTGGTAAACGATATCCTCGAAACCGGTACCAGTAACCAGAGAACCAAGGATCTATAAGTAACAAATTATCAATCAAATGTATGAAGAGTTACTTAAGTCAGACGTAAATGAAATTGAACCTTTAATGTCGGAGAGATTCAGTCCAAAAACTTTACATCGACTATCATTTACCTTAACCGTATTTAATTTCGCGCTGGAGTATTTTTCGCGCGGACTTAAATTCGCGCGTTTTAAATTCGCGCACCAAATTTTGATATATTCGCGCGGACTTAAATTCGCGCACCCTGAATTTTGATACACAAACCAAAGAAATTAAAAAATACAATGATTAAACGAAATAAAACATTTGTTAAGCAAAACAAGTAAACAATGTACATTATCTAGTCTCGAACGTAACTCCAGTGCCAGATGCTCTCATGCTCTTGATCATTTTCATAACTTTCTCGTCGATTTCTTCTGGTAAAAGGGGTTTAGCTCCACGTCTTTTTTTAGGAAGTGAATTAAGGTCATCTTGGGAACAGTCTTGCTTTTTGACGTCAAGGGATTTTATCATACCTCTAATTGTTGATTCTGGAATGTTATACTTCCTTGATGCTGGTCTTACACCATTGATAACAGCCCACTTAGCAACTTCAAGACGTTTGAACTCATCGTAATCACCGTATTTCTGTCTCTTAGCACCAGATGGTTTGCTGTGGTTTTCTTTACTCGACGAAGCGATAGCTACTTCAACACATTCAGCCTAAAACAAAAAAAATTAGAGCAATGATTTATTTCATTTCAACAAGCAAATGAAAACTAAAAAATTCAAACTTTTATCATATAAACATACCTCTCTAGCTGTTAAAGTACTTTCTGCTGCAGCTATCCCAAGATCAGTTTTTGGCACTTTCTCAAAATACTTAAACAACGACATGATCTAGCTTTTATTACTACACAGTGTGTAATCAAAGCCTTGTTTAAAGCTTTGACCTGAACGAAGAGTGATTTTTAAATTTACGTTCAAATTCGTAAACTCGTAGTTATAATATACCCTTCTACACATTAGTTTATTTTTATCTTTACAAGCAAGGTCAAAATAGCAACGAGCCTCAGCGTAGAAGAGTGCTATCACATGTATAATTTCAAGTACCATAGAAATATATTTTTATACAAGTACCATGACGCCACTTTTGAAAATAGTTGAAAAAAGGTACCAAAGAATAAAAGAAAGGAAAAGGAAAGAAATGAAAAGGAAAGAATACTTACGTCATTAGAAACATAATTAGATACTCAATAGGATATTGTTTTTCGTGTTATAGTTTAGTCCAGAAATAAATCGGTTATTTTGAAATCACGATGAATGAAGCATATGAAGTAGAGGCAGAGTGTAAGATATGTGGCGATTTTACAAAATATAAATGTCTTAGGTGTAAAGATTTTGCTTGCAACAAATCACTTAATTGTTCAGTATTTGCTTCTGAATCATATCCTGGGTGGAAAGCAGGAGAATTTGTCGCCCTTTGTAAACCCTGTGATATCTTAGAATTCGAACATTCCGACAAAGAAGAGTTAAGTCCAGATGATGAAATCCTAACACAAACAACTGACGATGAATCAAAAAACGTTTTCGAAATGGATTGCGCCTCCAGAGGATATCATGTGTACAGAAAGAATTGGAATCCAAAAGTAGGTGAAAAACTAGAAGTACGATTTGAAGATAAAAATGTATACGACCCATATGCAATGGCACTAGAAGCAACAAGCAAGTCGACATTGACCAAAGTGAAAATCGTGGGACATCTTCCACGAGAAATCTCACGGTTTTGTAAATTCTTTAGTGATTATGGAGGGGAATTGTCAGCTGTTGTAAAATCATCAAATTATAGAAGATCGCCTATACCGCAAGGGGGCTTGGAAATCCAAATTAGGCTTCGTGTAGCTCAAGGATCAAGCAGTGACGAAGTGTTTCAAAAGATGAAAACATTTCTGTATGAATTTTATATGGAACCTGACAAAATCTCCGTTATTGATAATAAAAATGATGACGATTTTTAATGTTTTATGAGAAAATAAACTAACCAGCCGAGTACTTGTATTTCAATATCATTTCATTTTTGTTAAAGTTTCTTATGGTTTATACATTAATATCATAAAGTGTTTTATCTTTTTCATGAACCTATTTTCCTTTGCTATCTCTGTTATTTTCATTCAAAAAAAGTTGCGCTTCAAAATAAGTGACAAATAACACTTATAAGAGGAAATGAGAAGAAAACGAATTTTTCGGTATAAATCGTCTGAGACCTTTTCGCGCGGATTAATTTTCGCGCAGTACTTAAATTCGCGCATTTTAAGGTGCGCGAAAAATAGTACAGCGCGAATTTAAATACGGTTAAGGTATTATTAAAGACTTACCTGAAAGTTTTCCTTGAGAAAATGAAAGCTTCCAAGATGTATTATGACATTTTTGAATACTTCTTGGTGACTCCAGATAGTTTTGTAAGCATTAATAGCGGCACCGACATCTAATGTAATATTAACGTAAGGCATATTAACGTGGGCTGCCAAACCTTGTAGGTATGTCATGTACTTTTGGATGGTTGAGAATTCTGTAACTTTCGTCGTTAACGGAGGGAGATATGTTTCAACTGTCTTTTTGATCACATTTGTCTGTGAACTTGAACGAACATTTAGTGCCCAGCCTTTGAACGTGGGAATAACTTGATCAAAAAAGTTTTGCTTGCGAGAGTAAACCCAAATAAAGTATAGTTCATTGAAGTGCGATTGCTTCTTCTGACATAAAGATTGACTTCCAACTCTAATCTTTGGTGGTTCTTTCTTTTCATCAACGGGTTTTATTCCTACATTTGTTTCTTCGTAAAACAACATACGACTTTTTCTGTGTGGCACTGTTATCGATCTTCTGTTTTCGTTATGGTTTTGATCTTCTTGGAAGGCCATTAAGTGAGTAGTATTTACAGAACCGCCACCTTTCATTCTTTCAATCTTGACATCAAAGTTATCCACCCAGAAATGGGTGAAAACTGTTTCATTGGTCGATGGTCTTAGTTTAAGTATACTTGAGCGCTTTGCTGCCACCAAGGCGCATTCTGCTTGTGCTGTTTCTATTTCACAAACAGTATTATACGAGTTGCAGTGACCAAGTTTGTGAACAATGTCTATCACTTTCCTACTACCTGTAAGATTATGAAGGCCTTGTCCTAGAAGGAAGTGCTTCCTTTGCATAAACTTCCCACGTGTCACTGCAGAAGCTATGTCTTGAGCAATTGATTCTACAAGACGCGATATGTTAGTTGAAGGCTCCAAATGGTGGTTTCCTTGATTTATCAGTGTGTCTAAGAATGTATATAATGATTGAGGTGGATTTCTGTTAGGCTCGGAAAGCTCTTGAATCGATGGTGGCCATTTCATTTCAGGAAGAGATTTAAAAGTATTCAATATTTCTTCTCTTAAATTCTTAGCTGCAGTTTTGATGGTTTCTATTGGGGAATGATTTAAGAAAGAACCATCAAGGCACTCGCTTGGGATGACGACTTCAACTGTCTTATGAGTTACAGTTACAAACGATATCTGTTCTTTAAAGTGATCTTTCAGCCTAACTTTAAGCTTATTCCTATATCTGCTATCGTCGACTGCAAGTCCATAAATTTGATGTAAAACTTTCATGGACACAGCCATTCCCAAACCCAGAATTTTATCTTCTACATACTCTTTGACTTCTTCAAACTTTCCACTGTCATAACAATTTTCTGTGGCCGAATCTTGAACAGAACTTGATGTGCACGAACGAGCACCAAGAGCATACCCATTAGTATATTGCTGATAGCAATGTTTGTGAACTTTGAACTCCTTTGCAATAAGGTCAAGATCCTTAATGTATCTGTAAAGTGTTTCATCTTTGTCTTTCATAGCAGCTTTTATCGTATTCTCAGCATTCTGAGTTGCTATATTATAGGGTTCATACCTTCTGTTTTTGTATTGAACCCTGAATTTTGAGCACAGATTGCATTCCTTTGGATAAACCCATGCAGATGGCGGTGATGACAATGGTGAAGATATTCTATCTGATCGACGACAAGATTCATTAGATTTCTCTGCCATGTATTTTTTATTTCCGAGAATAGCTGTAAACCTGACGAAAAAAGACAAAAAGAACAAACATCAATATCGCAAGTTATATATTTGTGAAGATATAGATGATAACAAATCAACGCTTCTTACCGCTTATAACAAGGCTCCAAATGAATTCCATGGGTGTCTGGATCTATAATACTTGGAATTTGACTACATTGGCTATTATGTTGTGCACCACCAATTTGTAACCTCTTTTCTTTAGCCAAATTGATTCGCTCAATGTTAATGGCTGACAACTTCTTCAAAGTACTATAGCTTGTTTGATTCCCATAATGAATAATACATTCCATATTTTTATTTCTTTTCTGAGTTTTTCACATCGTATATCAAAACGATGCGCAACTGAATGACTTTGTAAGATATATTTTATGTATATTATTAACGAAAAGTGTTTGAATATGATGTAGTAAAAAAATGGCCTTTATAGAAAAGAAGAAAAATTTTTAATAATTAACCCACCTGCTATGTGGCACGTGCAGAAGAATGAATTAAAAAAAAGATTATAAAAGTTTTCCAAGGTCACGCACGACTGTAAATTGATGATTTCATTTTCATTTGAAATTGATTTATGATTGAAATATTATCATTGAAGTCCTTACTTGGGTCAGTCCTCGTAAGTGTTTTTGTGTCACTTTCTTGAAAAATTGCTGACGTCAGCAAAAAAGTTTAATTGTCCACATTTCTAGTTTAATAGACAACATCGCTGAAAAGTCTTGTTGGGTACTTCAATTTTCTTAAAGAGTTATCATCATTTTCATGATTTACATTACACTCGATTTTTATTTCTTTTTCACCTACCTAGGGTTACTTTAGGGCCTCAAAAAAATCTTTTGCCACCTAACCAGCCTGAAAACCATCGATATTCTTCAACAGGAGGGTCTTACGAACCAAAAAAACCTTATGGACAAAATTATTATTCAAGGTGGTGAATTCCCCCAAATATGCCTGGACTATTTGTTATAGTTTTTTGTTTTTTCTGGCATGAATAGTTTTGATTGGATTTGTGAACTCTTTGCTCACAATTTTATCTCAATCTCACTAAAAGGTTAAATCGTGATAATCGGGAAACAATTAATGGTTATGTTTATAAACTTGCAAAACATATTTCTATTATGACTAAGCATATTGGTGGCTTGAGGTTGTCTATCAAATTTTATTTTGAGAAAACCATGAGTCTTAGTGCCAGTTAAGTCCTGTTGGAATCTTGAGAATGAATTGACTTTTTTATTCCATTTCTCGCTACCTTTCTATTGACACCAAGATTATTTATTTTGTAGCATTTTGATTATTTTTTTTTTTTTTTTGTTCTTCAGGACGTCATCAAAGTACATTTTCGTGATTTGCATCTGAATACACCCAAGGAAAAGTGGCAACATTGCATTTTTTTATTTGTCTATTCTTAGCATGAGAATTTGCAAAGAAATTTCAGTTCCTAGATGTGTAAATCAAAACCACCTTTTTTATCGACTTTTCACCCTCAGACACCAGCCTTACTTTCCTCTTGAGATCAAGGGGCTACTACATGTATGTTTTTCAAACAAGTAAAAAAGCTGCTGGTCAGCACCCTTTTTATTTTTTAAGCTATATATATATATTTATACTGTTTTCTGTGTATTGTAAGTTTTCTATTTTTATGTCCTTTGGTAATGGGCAATGGAACATGGCTGGTTCTGCTAGGGAGCCACAGCTTCATGAATTTATTGCATGTGAAATCCCCAAAACAGTCACTGTGGTGATCAACTGATAAGCCCTAAAACGATTTCAAATTTTCTATATACTTTTCTTAAATTTTTCATAATATTTTTCATACTTTTTAATTTCCAAGTAAATTTTTATTCTCTTATACTATTACTTACAGTGGCCTGATATGGTACTTTATTACTGTTCAAACAATTTCACTACTGTTTGTTGTTTTTAAGGTAATTAATGGAGGAACTGGATTGACCCAACATTTGTTTTTTAATTTTGACTTTTACCTTGCATTAGCTTGCAGGTTTATTCTTTTAAATAAATGATGATTAGTCTGTTTATATACAAAAACGTGTTTGATCGATCATACAAAGAATACTATTTCCCCTATTTTTCAGTGTTATTTTACCTATTTAGTATTTAAATAGTATTATGTTTTAACTTCTTCAGGCGCTTCACTTGCTTACCATTCTCCAATTCAATGTTTTATTTACTTTACATAAATTTCTGTTGATTATGATGCAATGTGCTACAAACTTATTTGATTATATTTTTTAGATTACAAACAGAAAATAATAAAGTAGTGTATAGAAGAACTGGTGTTTGGAATATGGAATTTTGTTGAAATACTGCGGTTTTGAAAATCACAGTATGTATTTTGTAAATAGTGTGAATACAATACATCGATGAAATGGTTTGCCAACCACATAATCCATCAAAATTGTAATAGAAGGAAGTGAATTTTTGCATTTCGAGGTGCAAAATGGTGGTGTAAAGCAACTTGATTGGATTTTGTATCCTTCAAATGTGTGTTCTGCATTATATATCATTTTCGATACGTATTTTTATGATTTGATTTCCTATGCTACTGAATGATGATATGTGTTTGTCTTTTTTCCTTACCTTGGGAGAAGCTACCTTAAGTGTACTAATCATGTGTGTTTATTTTCAGCAACTAACAAAATTGTATTTTGCAAGTATATATTTACTTGCGCGAATAACCAGTTCAAAGTAAATAGTAATAAAAGTTTTTGAAAATTCCGTGGGTATAAATTTTATATAAACTTTCGTGAGTGCAATTTTTCGGGGATGGTCTTAAGGTCAAAAAAAGTTGGTTTTACATTCTATAAGTAGTCAAAATGTAACCGATTCAGTGGATATAAAATTTAAGACTACCGTGTATCTTTTATTCACCACTTATATAGTTTTCAAACACATCAAATGCATTATGCTTATCATCTCTGTCACAATCATCATTTGGACCATCATCATTTGGCAAATGTTTTAAAGCGAGACCGATTTCAAGCTGAATTCTGAGCTGAGGTTTTTTTGGGGGGGTGTTAACTGTTGCCGCTTGGGGTGCATATTGGCCTCGAGTTATGGCACAAAAAGACTTTTAAATAAAACTTTACCTTAAATATCTGTAATAGATTGACGTAAACACTATTCAATGCTCTGTGATTTTCGTCTTTTAGTGACAAGAAGAAAGAAATAAATAGTTTTTACAACAATGCATTTTTATAAATATAGAGTTATTATTAAATGGTTAGTATCGAGTGGTAAAAACGTTACATGAAGCAAAACTGTAAAATGTTTTTACACGTTACACTCATGTAATTCAGTCTTAAATTTACCTGTGAATTAAAAATAAATTTATGCATGAACAAGTCATAAATTCCATTGAAGTGTAATTTTTGACAAGAAATACAGACTATAGGTGTTCTGTTCTGTTTTGAATCATCCATTAGCAAGAACTTACTTATCAATAACAGTAAATATTGGACTTTATCATAATGTCTTCATGATGAATTCCGTATATTCAAAGAAGGACTGATAATAAGACTGATTTTCAGTAGACGTTTTAAAGTTGTTAAAGTCTGTAGAAATGAAATTACTTAACTAGTGGTGATTAAAGATTGAATAATATTAATCACAAGCCAAACATGTCTGCTTTTGCCAGAATTTGAGAAAAAGCAGTGCAATAGCTAGAATTTCAGCTACTTTAAAGGCGTTAAAATATGTTATTAAATGTTTGTTTCTATTTATATACAGTAAACTCCAATTGAAATGGAAGATTGAATGTGCCAATTTTGATTGAGTTGATTGTGGTGTTACTGCTGTTGTTTGATGGAATTGAAGAAGTTGTTAAGAACATCCTTCTTGTTTAAAAGGAGCATTATTTTAATTTTTTAGTAAATGGCTTGATAGCATAAAAAGAGAAGAGAAAGAAACGATTACCAAGATGATTTTTCGATTTATAGATGACGAGTTCACTCAAAACCCTGTAGGAACTTGTGAATGTTGATCTGATTAAAAACATATACACAATATGTGAAACTTTACTGACCAGTTTTATACTTTTATGAAGCTTCCTATTGTATTTAAACAGTGGAGAGAACATAGAAGTTCATAGCAACTACTGTAATGGTGTTAAAATAGTTTGATGTAATTTATTCCTGTGATTAACTTTACTTTTGTAGGTATTACACAAAAGCTCAGATTGTAACTCATTGCTCCCAAACGTTTTATATATATTTTGTTTCAATGACATTGAGGAATTTTTGCATACTGCCTACTCAGCAATGAAAGTCCTTTGGAACCTATGTACTATTCAGAGGCGTTACTAGAGCTCAGTCAAAATATTTGGAGAGTTTAGTCATTTAAAGTAGAAAAGAAAAACGTGCAAGTAACCTAATCGACACTTACGACTGAAAAGAAATTTCATAACGTTGGACTCCTCTCCTTTTTTTGACTGACTCTGAATATGCTATTATATTTAGGACTTTCTTAACTTAATACACTTATTGAAAATTGCACTTGGAATGTACCATTTACACAAAGTCACTTGAAAATTCCTTGGTCTGTACACTCACAGTTTATCTTGCGCTCACTTTGATCACATGACTTATTACAACCAATACAAAGTAATAATTTACAATCATGTGATCAAAATGAGTGCAAAATCCAGACCAGGGAATGTTCTGATGACTATGATTTACATGTTTGTTTATCTATTTAACTGTTGGTTCCTATTATAATATTTTAGATGATAACGTCGTGTTAATAAAGTCATGTAAATAATTCAAGGTAAAAAATAAGTTCTAAGGTTCATCCGCCGTAATCCGCCATCCCCCCCCTACTCTCTTTTACACACTTTTCTTCTTCAAAACGCACCACTGGCAAATCAATTTTATAAACATTTTCCTCTTTTAAACATCCAACTTCTCATAATCGCATCACCCCAACAAGGGTGTCATGTCCCATAGAAATTTCAGTGTAGTCTGTTGCGTACAGTGTAGTCTGTTGCGTACATCAATATCAAAACAGTAACTATTACTCTAATCAGCTGAAAACTCCATTCATATCAATTCATATCAATTCATATCAATTCATATCAATTCATTTTCCGAAACAGTAACCGACTCTGTGTGGAGTGTGTGATGATATTAACCAGATGATAATGTTAGTTTTTCTTTCTGGTTTCTTTTTCATCAAAAGTGATGAAATAATAGCTAGCTGACGAACTTGGTGTCTGACGAAAAATTATGTCCAAAACTTTCTCAGACTTTCTCTTATCTTGCGCATATTTGAGACATATTTCTCGGTCCCCAATGCATTCTATTCCCCAATATTTTCTTTGACTTACGTACGGGAAAATGATATCTTTAAAAATCTTAACTGATTTCCAGTGTTCTACCAATGGTTCTCCGTAAAGGTAATTGAAAAACTCTTCGGAAAGTCATACTGTGGCAGCAGCGTTGAGATTTTCCCGCGATTATCATCGGCAATGGCCAGGAAATCCCCGCTACAACTGCCGGCAAATGTAGCAGTTACTTGGCAGAAACATTTGAGCTTCGAAGCTAAATGATTACTTTCCAGTATTGAAAAGACAGTGGTGTCTGGTCTAGATTTAATATGACACATTTAGGAATGTAGGAATGTAATGTTCTGAAACATACATCTGGTATATTCAGAAACATATTTTGAAATTGCAACTAAAGTTTCAGCGTCGAATCTGGCGTTTGAATTCCATTACGGACGCTGCATTCTTTATTGATGGTGCGCAAGTCTGTATGCCAGAATGCCTTGCAAAAAAAAAGACCTCAACAAATCAAATCATCAAGAGCCGCTCATCTGCCACAATAAATAAATGTTATGTAAGTATATCTTATAACTGAGCCTTTCGATAGATTGATGCCGAATCAAAGATTCATGCGCTCGATTTCGAAATCCGCTACATGATACAGATAAGTGAGTATAGTTCAAATTGTCAAGAAACGTATTTACCTGCCTGTTTGCTCCCTTTGGATTGCGAAACATCTAAATGAAGTTACATAACAATGTGTTCGTGGCGTTTTTTAATACACCTTTAGCGAATTCACATTTATATGTCGCCTGCTGACTCAGTTGTTAATATGGGCCTCGTTTTTATGCTTTACATTGTTTCACGGTAATTGTTTAGCTATATATTTTGCAAATCACAGTGAGAGAATTTTCGTTAATTTCGCAAATAACACCTGGCTTCTGAAAACATTTCAAATTGAGTTAACTCTTCAAAGGGAAAACAACGCAATATTACAGGAATTTACCATTCATTGCAATCTGTATTTGTATCGCGTTAATATTATTGGAAGGCGTCAGTATAACCTTAAGGCCACATTTTCATTACTCTCTTCATAACTTGCTACAGTGCTACAAATACATATGCGGTGCGAAAATGCGTTTAGTGTGTCCAGTTCTTTGGAGCAATTCAATGTTATTAAAGCGTTTTGCGGATCTCCCATACCATAGACTCGAGAACAATTTCTACTACAGTTTGTAGTATACCGTAAATCCTCTAATAAAACACCCGGTGGTATATTTAATTTTCCAAGATTTTAGGGGGAGGAGTGTGGGATGTTTATTTAGACAGAGACGTTAAAAAGAAGGGGGCGTTAACTAGAGGATCACGGTATATATTGTGCATTTCACACAGTTGATGTGTGCTTCGAAATTTCGAATTACAGAATCGAGATGCTGAACTATCATATTTAATGCTATTAGGCGCTAAACTATCCTATCAAGACGCTAGACTAATGGCATCATCGACTTACCGGACTCGGGCCCGGGCGTCTGCACCCCAGACCCTGAATAAAAAAGGTCTCCCAAAAATAGGACCCTGAAATAAAGTACAACTAAGTTCAAGTTATGTCGTTTTTTAATGAAACACAAAGGATGTCACGTACATAATTTTATATAGCGCAAGTGATCTTATAACTTTATATCATGGTAGAGATCCTTCCGCCGCGTTGAATCGCTTCTGGAGGTGGTGGTGGAGGCGTGAGCCTATACATGAAAGAATCATACAGATACAAGGTCCGTACCAACATACACAGGAAAGACAATACCATCGAACACCTCTGGTTGGAAGTTAAGAACAGAAATAAGAATGGGATCTTTCCTGATTGGCGTTTGTTTCAAACCTAGTCCAATATCCGCCGAAAAAGAACTCTGGCTTGACAAGTTACTATACTCCCGCATATTGCAAACATATGGACTGGTATGATAGTACTCACAGGAGATACCAACATTAATTTACTAAATGACACTTCTGTTGCTAGAAGGTATAAAGAGATTATCCAAAATCACAGTATGAAACAGCATATCACTAAGCTAACAAGGAAAGGGATAAAATTAATTGATCATATAACAAATCTGGATAAGATCATAGCTGAATATGTTTTACATCTGTAAACCAAAATTCGAACCAAGGTATAGGTACATCAGAATGGGAAAACGCCTAGATTTTAATGCCTTCAAAACAGACGTAGGCAGATTGCCACGAAACCTTGTTTACGCTGTTGACTCGCCCGAGGGCAAACTAGACTTATTCAATCACCTCTTTCTCTCGTGCCTTAACAAACATGCACCACTTGCGAAAAAGAAGATAACTAGACCTCTCGCGCCATGGCTCAAGGATCTAAATATTTACCATCTTCAGTAATCAACGCAGAATGAAAGCCCATCAAACCAGTAAGGATACCGACTGGGACCTTTTCAGAGAGGTACAGAACACTCTCAAAAAAGCCATTAGAGCGGCTAAGTTTAACTTCTACAAAAAGGCACTCTCTTCAAAAAGACCAAAAGAGGTATGGAATGTCATCAACCGCGTCCTCCATCCGAACCACGAAAAAATCAACGCTGACCCAGATATCTTAAACGAACATTTCAACACAACTGCAAAACGGCTGCTGAATTCAGAATGTAAAACTGAGTCTTTCCTGAAAGATCTAATCAATCAACAAACATGCGCTGGAAATGTATTTGAGATCAAAGATCACCTACCTACAAGTACGAAAAGATGTCCTCTCAATTCGCAACGGCTGCTCCACTGGTTACGACCAATTACCAGCAAAATACCTGAAGATATTTCATAGATGAAATCACCAGCCCTCTATGTCACATTATCAACGAATCTATACGAATGAACGTTTTCCCATGTCAATGAGAAATATCTCGTATCAGTCCTATACCTAAGATCAAACAACCAAAAGAACCAAGTGATTACTGACCAATATCCATCCTTCCCGTCCTATACGAGAGGCTGTTTTCCCGTCCTCTCCAAAGTATACGAGAGGTTGTGACTTACACAAATCAGTAACTTTCTCGAACAAGAACGACTTTTATCCGAAAATCAATCCGGTTTCCGGAAGGGACATTCTACAATCACCACTTGTCTAAAAATCAGGGACAATATCATCAAAGCTATGCACCAAGGAGAAATAACGTTAACAGTTATGACAGGCTATTCAAAAGCCTTCGATACCGTTGACTATGAAACTCTGATTAAAAAGCTTCACTCTCTCTGGTTTTCCGAAAGTTCGATGCTAACAATTTCAAACTACCTGTCTAATCGTTACCAATTTTAATGAAAAAAGTTAATGAAAACTCGTCCAAAAAACTTCTCGTCTCGAATGTTGTGCCGCAAGGAAGCATTCTTGGACAAATTCTTTTTAATATCTATGTATCTGATATGAGTCTAAACACCAACGGAACTTGTCTATAGTATGCTGACGACACGAATCTCTACCACCACACCAAGCCAAAGAACAAAACAAATAAATACCGACCTCACCAATCTTGTTAGTTGGTCTACATCTACAAACCTGATCTTCAATTCGGCCAAAACTAAATCGATTCTTTTTGCTACAGAACAGATGACACGTGCACACAGCCTTAGCAACCTGGACATTTATAAAATCAATCCTGGTGAAAAGCAAATAGAAAAAGTAAAGCCCTATAAAATATTGGGCATTAATTTCAACAAAGATCTCACCTGGAATATCAACAAAACGACGCAATCGGCATACATGACTCTCAAGACCCTCAGCCTTCTCAAACGATTTACTCCATATCATATACGAAAACATCTAGCAGAATCTCTCATCCTTAGCAAACTTGACTACGGTAACGCTATCTTCTACGATGGAACGTTCAGAACTTGCTCTCGCCAAATTGGCTTACAAATCCATCAACTCTGAAAACTGGTCAAAATATCTGCCAATGAGAAGACATGATCCTCCAACACGACAACTACGAGGTAACACCCACGACCTAGATACCATCACATGTAATACCAACGCCCCAAGGTCAACATTCGAATATGAGGCATCAAAAACATTCAGCGAATTACCATTAATATGCCGAAATGCAGACAGTTACTCAAGCTTCGCGACTGCTACAAAAAGTTACTTTCTTGATAAAGCCACAGCACATATTCTCTCAAATTTAGTATAATTTTTTTGTATCATATCATATATTTGTCTGTTTCCTTTTCATTTTTTTCATTATTTTTTTTGAACACAGCTTACAATCCAAATACTAATCAATCTAGCCTTTATCTGATTTAGCTTGTTTATCCAATTTCAACCTACACTTAATTCGTAAGCTGGGAATCCATAACTGAGCAAAAATGTATACGTTTATACTATTTTATTTTTTTATGTTGACACGATGCAAACACTTATATCATACACATTTCTGGGTGAAGAGCCAAATGTATTTATCACACGCATTTCTGGGTGAAGAGCCAAATGTATTTATCACACGCATTTCTGGGTGAAGAGCAAAATGTATTTATCACACGCATTTCTGGGTGAAGAGCAAAATGTATTTATTTGGAAATACTGGAAATAAATCCTTATCTTATCTTATCTTATGTTAAGAACATTCGAACGTTCTCTATGTGAACCACTCTTTTGATGGACGCGCTTAGATCAAAACGGGGAAAACATTTTCCTTAAACTTATAGCTAAGGAAATAACTTGCTTCTAAATAATCTGCTTGGAATTGAATGCAGTCTACTTGGAATTGAATAACAGTCTATTGAATTTGACTGATATGCTTCTGCCGAGCTAAAGACAAGTCAAAGACAGAGATGCTTCATGTTTATGTCTAAAAATACCCAATTGAAAACTCCGAATTAAATACATTCAAAGGCATACATTTGCCGTAACTGCAAATTGCCTAGGAAGAATTTGTAATAATTTTCAAAAAAAATTATTATTGGGACTTAATAAGATAGCTTGAAGAAATATCTATGTCAAATTGCAAAAGTGAGCACGTAACGAGACAACCTTTAGTGGTGCTAAAACTTTAAGGCATCTTGAACTAGCAACAAAATCGACCCTGATTTAATCACCCGCTATGTTTTTTCTACAATAGCTAAAATAATACAGACCACGAACATCAAATGAATGTAAGCGTGTTAATTGAACATTTTAAGTTTAACATAAATTTTCCTGATCACTGTTTATTCAAGATTTCCCGATATTAGTAGACCTGCGTCGAGTTCGTGTTTTTATATCGCATTTAGAGTTCAGTGCATACATACATACGAAATCGATGCATAATTGCTTACACACAGTTATATTCAGTTAAAGCAAAATCTATTTTGATATTTACCAGGTATATCTTGGATCGAATCCACAGCTCAGGTGCTTTTAATCCAAAAATTCCGTTTAAATGCAAAAATCCTCAGTCTCTGGACTCATCTCGTGTAGAACACTTCCGGTACTGATTATTCTCATGCAATGTTTCGTGTAATGTTTATTGGCATAAAATATATGCAGCCTCGGTTTATAACCGATATACAGCATTGAATACAAGCTAAGTTAAGCGCTGGATTAAAAGTATCCAAATGAATTTTTTAGCCCGGTATCGAGGTGTGTAATTTCAGCTTGGGGCTATAACTGCTCCAATATAAACGCATCTAGAATAATTATCATGTATTTATTATTATTATTATTTATTATTTGTTAGTTGGTTTTATCAATTTCTCATCGTTACTTTTATTATTTGTAGGTTTCCATTGTCTGAAAAGATGAGTGATAAACTACCTTTACCAAGCAAGCCGTTGACTGCGGGAGAAGTTTTAAAGAATGTAATAGATTGCAAAGTGGCCTTCAAAAAGGAGGAAAAGAAAGTTCGTCCATTAATGTAAAAGAGGATCAATAAACTACGCTGGTGAATCAGTATTTACTAAGGAGACAAACGAAGCAGTATTTACTAAGGAGACAAACGAAGCAGTATTTACTAAGGAGACAAACGAAGCAGTATTTACTAAGGAGACAAACGAAGCAGTATTTACTAAGGAGACAAACGAAGCAGTATTTACTAAGGAGACAAACGAAGCAGTATTTACTAAGGAGACAAATGAAGCAGTATTTACTAAGGAGACAAACGAAGCAGTATTTACTAAGGAGACAAATGAAGCAGTATTTACTAAGGAGACAAACGAAGCAGTATTTACTAAGGAGACAAACGAAGCAGTATTTACTAAGGAGACAAATGAAGCAGTATTTACTAAGGAGACAAACGAAGCAGTATTTACTAAGGAGACAAATGAAGCAGTATTTACTAAGGAGACAAACGAAGCAGTATTTACTAAGGAGACAAATGAAGCAGTATTTACTAAGGAGACAAATGAAGCTATTTCTAGAAAGACAGAAAATCCAACAAAATATTGCGAAATATGTCAACAATTTTTTACAAACATTGAACATCATAGAAATTCAGAAAATCATAAAAATTACATTTTGGATCCATTAAACTATGCTAAACTTGACCTTTTAATAAAGAAGATAAATGGAGGCTCTGACAGACTCGAGGATATATTAGAAAACATTGAGTCTGGGATAATTGATGGCATTTGCCGATTTAACGATGAATTTATTAAAACAACTGTTCGCAGCTCTTCGTTTAAAAACATCATATCGGGAAATACTGACTCATGGAGAGATTCTGCCTTTCACCAAGGAGGAGAACATAAAAAGAATTTGGGCCTCTATGATACCAAACTAATTGAGCTAATACCTAACACGATTATGAATGTAATCCAAAAGGAAATAACTGGTTTGGGGATAAATACGATTTCATTATTTAACTATACATATAAGGTTCTTTACTCAGAGGTCATCATAAAGATATTTTCACTTGTTAAAAGTTGGTCGGAGGATCAAACAGAAAAATATTTTAAAAAGTATTTTTCAATGTTAGAAGAAGAAGCTGATACGGATACATTCAGAGAAGGTGAAATTATTCGTCAAAAGAGGAACGTGCAAGGACCAGAAAAGGCGATTCATGAAAAGATATTAGGCCAATCATCCGCTGTAAATTTTTGTCTTAGAAGTAAAAATGAAACAAAGGAAATCGCAATCGTAGATGAAGACAAAGAAAGAATACCCACAACTTTTTCAGTGGAAAGTGACATAGTGATGCCAAATACAGAAATTGACTTCGCATTCTTTGACGATACTGATGTGTTAATGATCAAGAATACGGTAACTGTTCAAGAATTCGAAGATGATACAACCAATGCAGTAAGACCAGCGAAAGAAAGAAAAGAATTGAAAGAAAGTTTATTGAAAAACACAGTTTGGGAAAGTGAGTCAACATCAACGAAAGGTCGACAGAAACATTCATTGGCCGATTCAAATACGATAACCGTTCAAGAATTTGAAGATCATACAACCAATGCAGCCACATTGAAAAAGGAAGCAAATTTAAAAAGGAAGGAAGGTGTGCATAGAAAGGAAAGTAAGGAAACTGAAAAATATTGAGATATATTTTATAAGCCCAGTGTGTAAAGAAGAGCAATCATGTATAACACGCCATTTAAGAAATAAACACAAATGGAGTTGGCAAAGTGCTGCTTCTGCAACCAGTCAATTTAATCTGAAATGGTGTCCCAAAATCAAAACGAAGCCACGCAAAAAGAGTATGCCCAATCGAATCTTGCTTACAAGTTAGGACTAACTTGCTGGAACACCTTTTGAAGCATCATAAACTTGAAAAGGGCAATATTTATTTATTACCAACTATTAAAAGAAGCAGTTAAGAATGTTGAAGTTCCAAAAGAAGTTGTACATTCTCCACGAAAAATATTTGGCAAATTTTTACCAAATTCTGGAGGTCCGTTAGATGAAAATGAATCCGAAGGTAGTTATATCAATGCCAAAACCGTGTTCCATTAACATCGATGATTGCCAAAACTCTGAATCCCGTGAACTACTCGCGCAGCACCTATGATGTATCGCCATTGATGAACAGAGATGAATCTGCACATCAAATAGTTCAACCGTCACTTATTGTCAGTGAAAATATTTGAACAGGCAACAACAGATTTCACCTCGGAAAAGCTTTTGTTTGATATATTGTTATGATTTGTTATATTTATGTTATATTTATTTATTATTTATATTATTTATAAAGCGCTTAAGCATGAATTTTCTAATTTGCGATTACCTTCCAAACGAAAACTGGAAGAACCTACTGAAAAATCTAGAACATATTCAGAAATTGATTTGCTCATCTCAGCAGATTCAGATTAAGCCAATTCTACATCCACCATAACGGGCATGGATTCACATTTCTACGATGTTCCCTAACCTGATATTGGACAGAACCCAATGAATCCACAAGCAGATACAGTAAATGAAACAGCAGAGAAGGAATCAAGTTCCAATACAGACATCTACAATTTAAAGTTAAGGCTAAGGGATAAAATACAAAAGATGCATGAAGAGACTGAAAGTTACTCAGAAATCAGTTTGTTTAGTTCAAGTGATTCATCTCTTTCGGATGAGGACGGGAGTTTGATAGTCGTGACTGCTCTTATCAACAGATTTGTGAGCTATATCGTTGGCCCAGATAGAAATAGAAAAAGGGAACGTGTGAACGTAGAGGCTGGGGAATTGCGCAGGATGTTTGCATCCATGAATGTGAAAGATGATATTAGCATTGTTTTTCAAGACAATGGTAATCACTTTAGAGAGCAATACGTGGTAAACTATTGCCACGAAAGTGGGATAAAAGCATCAAGCATAAAGAAATACATTTTTACTCTAAGAGAAGTTTGTGAATTTTTAATGGTTGAAAGAATTGTAATTAAAAATATTTCACAGGAAGATATAAGCACCATGGTTGAAAAAATAAAACAATGGCGTCAAAACTATAAGCGTCAAGAGAGGATTTCAAGATATGAAAGAATGACACCTGATGAAGAAGTGATAGTTGATAAAATAAGTGATGCGGAGAATCTGGGGTAAACGAGATACAAAGCAGGAAAACAAACAGTTGACTTAGTTACCCTGTTCTATTATTGGCATCGATAGCTACATTCACCAAATCGTGTTTTGATGAATATCTTTTACTCTACATGTTCACGTTTTGTTTTATAGCATTTATTCAGATGTTGCAAGCATGAAAAATTGATGAAATGAGATTCAAAGACAATAGACTTTTCCGAAAAATAGGCCTCGTTTCTAATTATTTCTTAATTATAACGCAGTTAACCACGACAAAAGACTTCCACGAATTATTTTTCACTAAAGAATTTCTTTTTTATATATAAAACGAGGCAAACGTTATCAAAGCATTGAAACGAGTGATCTGTTTTTCGAAACGGTCTATTTATTGACGGAACAGGCAAAGTGTGGCAATACCATTCTTGTGTTTTTGTTATCGCGATTTAACGATCGGTCTTATTGATAACGTTTTTGTTATATACTTTAATGGCAAAAATTTCCCAAAATTTCCCCCCAAAACTTTCGCGAATCACAGTTTATCCATGTGGTCATGGGGTCAATTTTTGCTAATTTCAAAATGAGCTTAAATGCTTTAATGCCGTTTTGCTCCTCCTCTATAAGTCAAACCTTTTAATAGGCACCGCCCAGTGCTCACTGGGGTGACTTTTATGAATCAAAGTGGACATTGTTTTTTAACTGGGATAGGGAAGTCTAAAAACGTCTTTCATTTGAACGAAAGTTTATCGCTTTTAATCACTTTTGTTGTTTTATTTGAATTTCTTTTTTGCCGTTAAGCTTCAGTTTTTATTCAGAGTCATCGTCTCTAATTGAATCATTTTTTTGCACTGAATAAAGCTTCAAACTCTTCTTCAGTTACTTCACAGAGAGCCTACCATAGAAATGAGAGCTTTATTAAAGCTAGTCTGAATTTTTTTGTAGGTATCTCATCTCGTTTTACCATGCAACGCAAACTTCAAGAGACTTGTTTTGTTTCGTTAATTTCTGTTTATTTGTCATTGCAAATTTACGATGACATTTAATTTTTCAAGATTTTGTTAAAGAATGCATTCTTTGATGTCTAAGCTCATTTTCTTGTTGAAGAATAAACACTTTCTTGTGATCAATGGAATTGATCTTTCATGTTCCACCTGTGCCCCGAATAACACCAGTTCGCTATATGTCATTGTCTGACCAAGTAAGTAAGTGAGTAAGTAAGTGAGTAAAATGTATTTCCAGGGATTATCCATTACAATTAATTGCCATAACGACTTTTTCAATTATTTTTGAAATGACAGGCTGAATTGATATTGGACGATGTCGGACGATAGTCGGACGATAGTCGGTGATACTTGTGGGATTATTAGTTCCCTGTACTGGGCAATTTGTGATTTCTTCCAAACAGCAAGAAAGCAGTTAGTACGGATGGAGGTGAGAAGTTTGGAGTTGGGTTCAAGATGGGTTTAGGATGAATTTCTCTCATGTACTCTAATTACAATTTACATCCCCTAATTTGAACACGCAAAAAAAAAAAAAAAAAAAATTGTTAGAATTAACGAAGTTAGCCTCCAATATGGTTTTGCATACAAACTGTATAAAAGAAACAAAAATATAATATTTATCTCGTTTGTATGCGGTTTGTAATCATGAATGGACGGAAATATAGAATTACCGTTAGAAGTACCTGGTTGAAAATCAGCAAATGATACACTCTCAGACAAAGGCAGATCTCGGCAAGGAGCGCTGGCTCGTTTCTCATGTGATCACAAGCTAAATTTAGAAGAGTTTTGAACCAAAATCTCGGTTTGAGGACCAGCCCACTTTACCGGGCAAAATTTTCTCATGTGAACATCCTGCATTTTGTCTTTCGCTGTGCAAAATTAAATTGTGAAAATGACTACGGCTCAAATTCAATACCATTAAGGTGTAACGCAACCTATGGACTTAGTCAATTAATATTACACTTGTCAATTTTTATTAAATCAGTGATCGGCTGTAGAAACAAATTGTCAATTATAAATATTGACTCAAACATTATTATCTGTTAATTGTTGAGTATGATTGCCGAGTATGAAGATGATGATTTCACAACCTCTAACATTAAAGTTATAACTGTTCTTGTATTTTAGGGTTGAAATAAAGAAAAATTTAAAGAAAATCTATGAACAATTATTTATGATGAGATAGCTCAAACGTAGAGATAATAGGAAATGGGGAATTCTGGCCCACCTAAATTTAAAATATAAAATATAGGACCAGTTCCGCAGATAGTCAAAATATCGTAAAATCACCGCTAAAATGAGTACTTCCGGAGCTAGTAAAAATATCAGAAAAATCTAGAAAAACTGAGCACTTGCGCAGATAGTTAAATTTCGATAAAATATAGGGTATAATGGACATGTCAATTTTGATGACGTCATAAATCTGATTTTCAAAATAAAATCCGATTTTATAATTTTCGAAATAATTCTTGTTCATAAATCCGATTTTCCGCAATCACCGCAAACGTCGGTTTTCAAAGACAGTGTTTTACGATCTGGTAGAAGTTGCAATGCATCCAGACAGAGTATGGGATTGGTACTTTGACGAAGACTAAAAGAAGTTTCTAGGGGAGTATCTTCAGTAACTCGAACGATGAGGGTAATTGAAGAATGTGATAACTGGTTGGGTATTTTAATCGAATATACAGATAGGCGTGCTTGGTAGTGAGTAACCAGAGAGTGTTATTTATGACGTCCACAGATAGATGGAAAGGTTTTTGGATTTTTATTCTTTGCAATTTTTTTTGTCAAATTGCAACATCTAGTGCTTTACCAAATTTCGACTTATGAAAAAATCGTTGAGTTAGGAATTAGAGAAACAATACTTTTTTGAACAGTTAAAATAATAATATAATATAGTAATATATTTGTTTATTTATGAGGTCCTATATGTTGTTTAACCTATAGTTATTTTCGATGTGTCGTCTTCCAACTTATCCTTTCCGTTTCCTTTTCCGTCGTATCGTAAAGTATTAAACTCTTGAAAAGCTAATAGCACCACAAGGTAGTATAAAATTAAGGCTTTCTTTAATGTGACTTGCTATGTAACCATGTTTAATTGGTTGTTGATTGAATATTTACTGTGCTACTAGAGCTACCAGCTGTTGTTATTGATCTTTTAGAAATGAACACATGCATCTTCTGTCGAACAGTATCTAGTGGATACGTTTTTTTACAATTGCGGGTCAACGTTCCCATCTACTGAAGAGGAGCAATGAACAATAAATCAAAGGTTAGCACTGTTTTATAATGTGTTTGTCACAAGAAACGTGGTGATGTTTAGATTATGGTCATTAGACCCGAATGGTTCTGCACAACGAAAAAAGCACAGAGTAGAACGTCGGCAATACTCAACTTTAGGCCCGAATGATTTATTTGATGTGGACAGGTATGAACATTTGAAGCCATATGGATTCCCTGTCAATGAATGTATCGATGGATACAGTAGAAAAATATTATAGCTGAAACCCATTCATACGAATAACGATTCTATCGTCATCACAAAATATTCCTCGAACTAGTTCAGGAAATCAAAATTGTCCACATCATTTTCGTACGGACTGTGGTTCCGAAAACGTCATTCTTGCCGCGATCCAGACTTATTTTGCACGGAACAATTGAGATTCTTTTGGTGGTTTAAACGCGCATTTGTATGGGATGTCACATAATAATCAGAGAATCGAGGCTTGGTGGTCGTTTACCGTCGTAACAGAAGCTCGAACATAATTGCAATGTTTAAGGATATGGTTGATGGAGGCAATTTCAATCCAGGTAGCCTATCTAACACTTGGTTTGTGCAAGAAACTGCTTTTCTACCATACTTCAAAATGTTTTTAACCAGATTGTTAATTTGTGGAATTTGCATTAAATCCGCAGATCTTCTAATGAAACAATACCTAGTAGGTCTGACGAGCTTTATTTCTTTCAAGAAATTACAGATGGCGAAGATAAACTTATGAGAGTAGAGGCTGCTCATTTACTAGAAATGAAACAGTATATCGAATGCAGAGAGCATGATATCTCAACAAATTCAGCACAGGAACATTTGTATGAATACTTTGACTATCTTGTTGACTTTAAACAACTTTCCCAACTGAAATCATGGAAAGAAGCAAGACATTTATTTTGAAAGCTTTTAACTCACGACTCTTACTTTTTATCGTTTAAGGTTGGTTACGATAAAGCGGAAAATTCCACGTGGGCGAAAACTTATGTTAAAATTGAGTAGAAAATGCGGAGAAAATTGCACGCGCGGAATTTTAAGTTTTATTGAAACCAGCCTTTACTTTAGTAAGCACAGAGTATTGTGAAATCTTTTTTAAGGGATTATAGATTTAATGGATGAGAAAATGTTCTTATCTTGCACTTACTTCTCTCTTTCCGCCTTCCAGTTTGAATGTTATTTACGTGTCTGAGATCACTTTTGGCGATCTTGCGTTGTCAGAGAGTTAAGGAGAAAACCGTAACCCTATCCCTGCCAAGTTGATTTTATTGTTTACACAACTGAAAAGATTCTTTAAATATTGAAATAAGTTCTTCGCTACGTGGAGCCCGAATTATTTATACGTAGCAGTAATTATATCCATATATGTCTGACATCATAATATATCTTGATGTGCGCATATGATATCAATTAAACCCTATAGTCTGGCTCTCTCATCACTCTCCGACTCTCCTTCAATCTCTTGGATCAGTACAATTAGCTAAAGAAGGGTATTTATGCCGAAATATTTTCCCTAGAAACATTTCCAAAAATTGTTTCCATATTTTGGAATCTTCTACTGGTTTTTCGTAACATTTAAAAATATACAAAGAAAATTAATCGATCGTCATCGTCATCCAACAAAAAGTGACCAAATTGCAATAATGAAGGAATGTCCAATGGAAACACTCTGCTGTTGAGTTTGTAATCGTTGATTTTGAAATTCCTTTCGTATATTTATATCAGGTTTATTATTTAGGTATATAGCTACACAGCGGCTTCATACTCTGTTAAACTAGGGAGCAAAGTAGTTATATGAAAATACACAGAATCATGATATATAGAGAATAGTCATGATACATAGAGAAAAAGGACATAGCCCTATATTTATAGAATAACGTAATCTATGCAATGTTCAATGAAATGCACCCTATATCCTGATAGGTTGCGTCGTCAGCAACATAAAATAATTTTATACACAACGAACTATAAAGTCACAATAAACTGTGAGGTTTGAGAATAACTCTTAGAATTTTGGCTGGCTTTACAGTAAGTGTAATATTTACGGTTTTGAAATTGGCATAGTGGATCTGCGAAACATCAAGATGTTGGAACCGAATTGATTATACATGATATATTCAGTAGCCGCATATTTTTCGACAATATTTCCATTAAATTAACTTTTTTCGGAATTTCCAGTCAGATTGGAGGTATGGGAGGTGGTGTTTTTGAACGCTTGTGCTAGGTAAATTGTGTTTATTGTTAACATGACAGGATAATTACTGGAAAATCATAAATGGAGACCTGCATAAACAACTTAGATAACTTGATAGAATCAACTAAGTACTCTTTTCAATACTGCTAACACTAGGTACTCCTTATAGAAAGGTTTCCCTTATTGAAAAAAAGGTATTCCTTATTGAAACATATAGTAATGAAGCCGCAAAATCAAAGAAGTAGTGTTGATTAATTTATGTTTAAAATGGCCCATAAATGTTCGTTTCGTCAACCTCGTTCCCGGGGTTGTGGTGTAGAATCAAAATAGGCATCCGTTTCGTTGCTCACTTTTATTTCAATGTGGACAAATTACAAGCAAAAAGCAAAAACAATTAAAGAAATTTATCAAAAAAAAAAAACGTTTTATGGAAATGTAAATCAAATCTTTATTGTTTTACTTTACGATATTTATTTTCCCAAATAACATGCAGGGCTTTGAGGGTAAATTTTGCAATAGTACGGTTTGACTTTTTGAATGAATCTTCTAACTTTTCGTATGATCTTTCTTCCACGAATGCGAATCCATCTTCGACGACGTCTTCTTCTTCTTCTCCAAGGATCATTTCCTTCATTTTCTGTACAAAAAACATAAACAAACTTGAATTTAAATTATATTAAACAGACGAGATTAAGAGACAAAGGAGCGACAAACTGCAATTACTGCAATGGGGTTAACCTAAATCAGCAAAAATACTGACCATTGTTGTCTGAAGAATCATCTTCGTCTAATTCAATCTCATCCTCATCTAAACGAACAGTATTATAAAGTCAACATGAAGTTTTATTCATAGACTACACTCTTATATGTATTAAATACATAGAACCCAAAACTCACCATCATTGTCAGGAAGAATTTTAGCGAGGTCGTTTTCTTTTTCTAAATAAAAACTCAATGCATAAGACACAAAATGTTATTAAATGCAGTAACAGCAGTGATTGATGAGAAATCTTTTAAAGTGATTTCTAGAATTAAGTTGCTCTGTGCGGAATAGCGTTTTTAGGCACAGTATGGGAGAATAGAAAATTTCTGTTCTTTCATCGTTTGATGTTTTTTTGTACGATGACAAATACCAAATACCAAATATCTTGTTTCTGCCATACCTTAGTATTTGATTACAGATAGTATATATTTCACTGCATTTAAAGTTGGATTTTTGTAATAAACAGTTAGTGAAAATTATAGAAAAATGGGCAGCTTTTCCTACCAATTTGATTTTGGATCACTTTTGACAGCAATTCATCCAAGTCAACGTCTTTACTTTGAGTGCTTTCTTTAATAATAAAAAGAATTGTTAGTTTGAAAAATTGTTTTCAACGTGTATCAAAATGTTGCAATTAAAAAAGCACAAAATTTCAGATACAAAGAATAGTTAACTAAATCGTTTAAAGGCCAATTGCTTTATCAGTAGAAATAATTTAAAACATCTCCAGAAGTTGAGGATTAATTTTTAGGATTAAATATAAGCAGTTACCTTTCTTTTCTTCGTTCTCAACTGTATAAGCTTAAATGAAAAGTCAATAAAGCATCAAGAGAAGATCTGGATTACCATTGAGATCAGAAAGAGGACGTGAGAAAAACAAATGTTATATTTGACTCATACATTTCGGGTTTGTTGAGAAACTTATTCTTTTTCCTTTGGAGATTGAGAGAAATTTGAACTGATTTGTTTCATTCGTGTGGTCTGCCGAAACATTGCGAAATGGATATGTCAATAAGTAACAATGTTAAAATGAATTTCATGAAAACGAGATAAAATTTGCTGACAACGTTTCCAGAAATAGGTGTTAGGTCTACCGGGCATTAGCTATTCTACAAGCAAGAAGTTTCACGTGGCTCGTTACATGGAACTGAAATCGTACCCGCAGGAACACAAACTAAACGAATAGGCTGCCGTAACAGTACGAATTAAACGAATCAGTTAAAGTTGCCGTAGCAATGAAAATAAAACGAAAAAGTTACCTGCAACAGCGCAAATAAAGAAGAATGGTAGGAGGAGCTTCATTGTTCTAAAGAGAGGAGTGTATTTAAATATCAAGAAAGTTAACATATCATTAAGAAAGAAAGTACAATTAAAATGAATGAAAAGGAATATGAAGTCCCTACCTTTACTGTTGTTTTCTTACACCTTTTGCTATGCCACCTTTCAACTGAAATTTATGAGTTTGTTGTAAGCCTTTTATAGACCAGTGACTTCCTTGTTAATTAAAAACTATCAATTACATCAGTTAGGAAATATAAAAAAGACTGCCTTTCGAAAGTGATCAGTGGCTTTCTAGATGCTTATTCTCCTTTATTTATGATTAAAATAATTTGTTCATAAGGAAGTTATAATTGACCAAATCAAAACCAGATAAATTAATCTTCTAATTGTTGTTGTATTGTTGTGATCTTATTATTTTGATTGACTTCCTTGTTATATCTGCGTCATACTCAATGACACCTTACCTAAGTTTAATGTTGAAAAAGCTTTTTTCGGAAGTAATGTAAGCTCTTCCATATCTTATATTTTACTGCTAGAAAGATTTGACAGTGAAATGTTTTCGGAAATAGCTACCTTTGGTTCCCTATGATTGTTTAACCCTTTGATTACTTTTGAGTCCTGCTGAGATTTATCTTGAAATATAAAATAAATCAAAAGACTTTGAATGCGTGCATTCAATCAAGTACATCTATATAAAAAGTTGATATTACGGGACTGATACTACGTCATTGATTATTTTCTCCCTGCGAACTAACTCCCCTTACGATTGATTATTCAAATCATATATAAACAGGCGAATAAACATCTATATAAACAGGCGGATGATTTAATTCACAAAAACTTACATGCAAGAGCATTACAGATTTCTGCAATACTTTGTTAAAACAGTATCTTCAGAAAATCAAATCAAATTGTGCACAATACTATCATAGCGAAATCAATTTCCTTTAGTATCAAAATGGAATCACTCAGCATATCGCATAGATTGAATGTTGTATGGTAAGAAGAATCGATTGATAGGAAATCGCTCCCACAACAACTTTCGATATGAATCTTACTATAATAGGGTTTTATTCACTACTTTTGGACAGAATCCAATAACATTTAATTTTTTAAAATTAAGGTTAGTGCAATTGACTTTAATAATTGATTCTTCAGCATAAAACAGAATCGTTAACATACTCAAGATCATTACTTCCTCGTATTAATTTCTTTCATTTCAAAATGATACCAAAATATTTTTTTCATTTCCTTGTCACAACCATCAATCAATCGATCGATCAATTAATCAATTAATTAATTTATTTATTTAAAGCCAGTTAACAATACAATAGCTTTTATAAATTAAATAATAAACTATAATGAAAACCGAGAAAAAAAGTAAAAATCAAAATCAGATAGTCTTTATAATTTCGCAGAAGTTCTTAATAATTTGCTACAATACAAACACATTCCGGTTTTTCCTTTAAATGCCCCGGTAAATTATTCCATAGTTTAGGTCTAAAATATGATTTATTCGACAATCCCTAAACAGCTTTTAAGCATAACATAGTCAACTCGCAACCATTACAGAAATCCTACCAAACAGCTCCCCTTCGTGTGTCTCTTTAGTTACCGTGTTTAATTATTAAAGTTTAATTAGTGTAGCAGAATAAGTTACTACTATTTAGAGATTTTTATAGTGAACATGAGGATATAAATAATAATTTGACCTATTGAAACTATTTTTCATAAAAGTCTTCAAAACATATTATTTTTATGATTTCAATTTTGACAAGATGCGTAAACAGAAATCTACAAAATTTCAAAAGTTCTACCAAAAAGGAATATTACACGCACTAGTAAATTGTTTAAATTTCACTGCAACAGTATCTATTGGATAATCAACTTCATTAAAAACCTTTTGTACGGGACAGCGGAAAATGTTTATCTTTGTTATGATTTTGGGCCTAGGGTGGAGCTTAAATGGGAATAATTGTTTTTAGAGCTCAGACAAAATTTGTGGAGGAGTGTTTAGCCGTTTAAAGAAGAAAAGAAAAACGTGTAAGTAACCTAATTGTCACGAACGACTGAAAAGAAATATCATAACATTGGACTCCTCCACAGTGAATTTGAGCCTCAGGTGCTTATAAGGGTGGCGAAAATAAGGAAATGCATCAATGAATGG
Source organism: Turritopsis rubra (assembly GCA_039566895.2). Taxonomy (NCBI): domain Eukaryota; kingdom Metazoa; phylum Cnidaria; class Hydrozoa; order Anthoathecata; family Oceaniidae; genus Turritopsis; species Turritopsis rubra. The sequence goes on from CM077630.1 coordinate 15,853,287, forward strand.
AAAGATTTTAACACCCAGTCATATAAATCCTTGTTATTTTCAAATGTATCCTTCCAAGCTGTTATCTTCATCGACTCAAATTGAATCATTAAGATCACAGATAATACTCTGCCATGACGTAATAACAACTTCCGTGGAAACCAATAGGTAATTACGGTTTTCACAGTAACATGAAAATAATTGTTAAGATAAGCAATCAACAATGAGAAAAATGATGGTAATTGACACGATAGCAGATATATTCAAGGTCTGTTAGCTTTCACAAAGAAATGAAATAGAAATAACAGCATCATCAAAGTTTTGCTGCTTATCACCAACTTGATTTAAGAACATGGCCTATTCGATCAGTGAAACGTTTGCAAAACATTGTTATAATTTCATAATTCATTGGCGGATCAAAGATGTCTAAAATTTTAACAACGAACTACCCAGGATCTATTTTAATGTCATGGGTCCCACAAAATTAAATATTATACAAACAGAAAGTACTAAGCTGTTTTTAAGCTGTTTTCATCATACATTTAGTATTTAAGTGCAAATTTTATTCTAAAACAGAACAATAACGCTTATATCATGCAATAATGGCTTTTATGACTAACAGTTTAGCAGAAAAATTATGGGTTTTAAAAAACAATTCTGGTAAAAGTTTGCCATAGAGTGTCTTTGAGGATTGCCCAAAAAAGATAACTAGAACTAAGAAAAGCCCTGTAGAATTGTACAGAAATTACCTAGAAATGTCAAAGAATATATTTTTGTTATATTTGTTGAGCTAAACTGTATCTGTGCATTGAATATTGCTACCAAAAATTGATCGCGATTCTTCTTTTATTTTCTCTTTAATGTTGTTTTGAGTAGAAAACGACGAAGAATTGTTAAAATAATACAGACCAGCTGATTTTATATGGTCAACAAATTAATTAAAGACACGATTAATAATGTATTTATAAGTACAATATAAAAAAAATATTTTCTAGTGGGCATAATTCATGAGCATGAAGGAAGCTGTGACTTGCCCCGAATGTTCAAACTCAAAATGTGTAATGGGTAGTGCAGTACGCTTTTAACGAAGCAGAATGCGTATCTTATCGTATGTTATGGTTTTGATTTGGTCAATTTGTAACTTCCTTATGAATAAATTATGTTATCATAATTAAAAGAAAATGAGCATCTAGAAAGCCACTGATCACTTTCGAATGATGCTCTGTCTTTTAATGTTTTCTAATTGATATAGTTTACAGTTTTTAATGAGCAGGGAAGTCACTGGTTTATAAAAGGCGTAAAAAAAACGTATTTACTTCAATTGAAAGGTGGCATAAGAAAAGGTGGAGAGAAACAACAGCAAAGGTAGGAAGTCAATATTTTCTTTTATTCCTGAAATGTGTTACGAAAAGAGTTATTATGGGAAACGGGAGAATTTTATTGGCTCCGTAAATGGTTATTGGAGATGACCGCTAAAAATGGTAGCTTCAATGTAAATAAAACAATAATATAACTTTCCAAGCAGTGTGATGTCCAAACTAAAAAAACCTAATAATCATCATAATCTGTTTTCGCAAAGTGATTGAACATCTTCTATAAATATAAAATCGAATTATTGAAGAATTCGATAATTTAATGAATCGAACATCGAATTCTTATGGTCTTGTTTCCACTGTTTGAAAGAAGAATTATTAATGATTGTGTCGTCAATAAACATGTTTGAGCCACTCAAAAACTGTTTTGACCAGATAATAATTCTCTCTGGGAACTGGTTTACTCTGGTTTACTATTGACCTTGGGCATTATTTTTCATTACAGATGCAAAAAACCCGCCAGTTTTCCCGTTATAATTAATGCCAATTGTAATTATTGACTATAATTGTAATTAACGTTATATACTTGATATTTAAAAACCATTCCGTCTCTTTAGAACAATGAAGCTGCTCCTACTATTCTTGGTCATTTGCGCTGTTACAGGTACGTTTTCCTTTGATTTCCAATATTGAAGTAACTAATTCGTTTAGTTTGCACTCTTACGGATGCTTATTCCTTTAATTTATGCAATAATGGCAGCCTATAGTTGTTTATTTTGTGCTACAACTTTCTATTTTGTTTTGTTTTGTGTCCTTACAGTTACAATTTAATTGGAAACACATAATAGCTACATTTGCAAACTAAGCTTCAAGTTTGTGAAATCAAGATTGATAAGGTGATACGATATAGAACCAACTCCTATTTTTGTAGATTTGTTACGGAAATTTAGTCTCGTTTTCATGCTACTCATTGTTATCTGCACTGGTTCTTACAGACAAATCCAGTGAAAGTGTGATCAGACCTCACGAACAAAATAAATAAACAGTTCAATTATTAGTTTTAGTATTCAATGCACAAAAGGAAAACCAAACTTTCTACATAAGTGTCCTCGCGTTTTTTATGACGTCGGTAGCAATCCAGATCATCTTATCTGATTTACTGACTTTTCATTTTAGCTTATACAGTTGAGAACGAAGAAAAGAAAGGTAACTGCTTATATCTAATCCTAATAATTAATCCTCAACTTATGAAGACGTATTAAATTATTTCCAATGATAAAGTAATTGACATTTAAACAATTTTGCATTACTTGGAAGTATTTAGTTAACGATTATGTGTTTAATTGCAACATTTTGATGCACATTGAAAACAATTTTTCCAACTGACAATTATTTTTATCATTAAAGAAAGCACTCAAAGTAAAGACGTTGACTTGGATGAATTGCTGTCAAAAGTGATCCAAAATCAAATTGGTAGGAAAAGCTGCCCATTTTTCTATAATTTTCACTAACTGTTTATTACAAAAATCCAACTTTAAATGCAGTGAAATATATACTATCTGTAATCAAATACTAAGGTATGGCAGAAACAAGATATTTGGTATTTGGTATTTGTCATCGTACAAAAAAACATCAAACGATGAAAGAACAGAAATTTTCTATTCTCTCATACTGTGCCTAAAAACGCTATTCCGCACAGAGCAACTTAATTCTAGAAATCACTTTAAAAGATTTCTCATCAATCACTGCTGTTACTGCATTTAATAACATTTTGTGTCTTATGCATTGAGTTTTTATTTAGAAAAAGAAAACGACTTCGCTAAAATTCTTCCTGACAATGATGGTGAGTTTTGGGTTCTATGTATTTAATACAAATAAGAGTGTAGTCTATGAATAAAACTTCATGTTGACTTTATAATACTGTTCGTTTAGATGAGGATGAGATTGAATTAGACGAAGATGATTCTTCAGACAACAATGGTCAGTATTTTTGCTGATTTAGGTTAACCCCATTGCAGTAATTGCAGTTTGTCGCTACTTTGTCTCTTAATCTCGTCTGTTTAATATAATTTAAATTCAAGTTTGTTTATGTTTTTTGTACAGAAAATGAAGGAAATGATCCTTGGAGAAGAAGAAGAAGACGTCGTCGAAGATGGATTCGCATTCGTGGAAGAAAGATCATACGAAAAGTTAGAAGATTCATTCAAAAAGTCAAACCGTACTATTGCAAAATTTACCCTCAAAGCCCTGCATGTTATTTGGGAAAATAAATATCGTAAAGTAAAACAATAAAGATTTGATTTACATTTCCATAAAACGTTTTTTTTTTTTGATAAATTTCTTTAATTGTTTTTGCTTTTTGCTTGTAATTTGTCCACATTGAAATAAAAGTGAGCAACGAAACGGATGCCTATTTTGATTCTACACCACAACCCCGGGAACGAGGTTGACGAAACGAACATTTATGGGCCATTTTAAACATAAATTAATCAACACTACTTCTTTGATTTTGCGGCTTCATTACTATATGTTTCAATAAGGAATACCTTTTTTTCAATAAGGGACAACCTTTCTATAAGGAGTACCTAGTGTTAGCAGTATTGAAAAGAGTACTTAGTTGATTCTATCGTAAAGTAAGAAAATAAAGATTTGATTTACATTTTCATAAAACGTTTTTTTTTTTTTGATAAATTTCTTTAATTATTTTTGCCTTTTTCTTATAATTTGTCTACATTTTCATTGAAATAAAAGTGAGGAACGAAACGGATGCCTGTTTTGATTTTAAACCACAACGCGGTTGATGAAACGAACCCATAGGGTGTATTACAGAAAGATTTTCATATCTCTTTTACATGTCTCGTGTTTGTTAGTTCTATGTCAATTTGTTCAAATAAAGTGATTTAAGAACCACCTGATGTGATTAAAATGACATTAATTTTTTGTTAACAATACACAGTTGACCCAAAGTTCCGCTCCTTACGGTCCTTGTTTAACTTATTCGTGCTGCTTTACGATAATAATTTAGTTACTTTTCGCCCATATTTAATGTGCGTCCTCTGAGCCACACTAAAAATTCACTGAAAATTAAGTCATTGAATTATTAACAAAAAGTATTACTATTTTGTAGAGCTGAAAAGTTTGATGAAGAAAGTGTATATGATCATGTCTCTACGAGAAACCATTACAGAGATATCCTTGATCAAAGATTTTGATGTCATCACAGAGCCCCCTCCCCAAATTTTGCCCAAATCTTTTTGTCAACCAATCGCCAATATTGGAAACCCCAAAAACGTGATTTATTCCTATTAGTTGTCGAGATAATTTTCCCTAAATCTTGCATTCGCTTTGGGCCACAATGCATCGGTTTCATATGGACGTAGCAAAAGAAAACATTGTTTATGTATGATCTTACGTTCCTGACTCTCCGATCTCTTTCACTACTTACGTGTACCATTTTGCGCGACAGACAAACAGACAGACATACAAACAGAAAATCGAGTATTAACATATAGGTCTAGCGGCGAAGGCGTCGTCGCTCACCACACATCAGTATTTGGTTGCACAAAAAATTTTGGGCATATCTGAGTTTATTAGTAAAAATTTATTTAGTTAATATTGGAAGTATTTGTGTATTATATTCCTATTCTTGATTCTATTCACATGTATGTAAAAAAACAAACAAAGCAAACCAGGTTTATAAGACATCGACACAAAATATAAGAAGGCTAACTCCATTACCGGTCTAATACGAAAAAGTTTCAAATATCTAGAAGAGGCCCTCTTCAGAAAGTTGTTCACTACGTTTGTGCGTCTGCATCTCGAGTACTGCCCAGCTATATGGTCACCATATCTCAGGAATGACATAAGTCAAGTAGAGCGGATAGCAACGAGAACTGCTGATGGTTTCAAGAACTTAACCGGCGGGGAAATATTGCGTCGTCTGCAGTTGCCTACATTAGGTTTTCGAAGACTCCGTGTTGACATCATTGAACTGTACAAGCACCATCACAGTTACGATAAAGCAGGTCCATGCAATGCGTTCCGAACTGGCGCTGCAATGTCAAGAAGACCCGTCTACCAACTGGAGAGAAATTTCGCTAAAGGTGGATACAGGGGAAGTACAATATAACTCATTCTACTTCCGTATTATCAAAACGTGGAACCGTCTAGATAGCTACTGGAAAGATCACCCCCTACCTCATGATCACGATCGTTAATCAAGAGCGATTCTTAGAGGCGAAGTTTTACCTGCGAACTTGTATTCATTAATAAATAAATAACCAGGTACAATATTGTTACTGGTTCCACGTATAAAGGTGATCTAAAATGTAAATACACAACCTAATAATTTTTTATGCCTTTCCGACTATTAATTGAAAATATTCCTGAAAGTAAAATAAAATAATGTCTTTTGCCTTGGCTGACTGAAATACTGACAACTCTCGTAAAACTCGTTGTTAAATACAACCAGAACTCCTGCCTCTACTCAAACAAAACAACAACAAATAACCCCATATTAAAGGAAAAATAGCCAAGAAATATAGCTACAGAGACATAGACATTTTGTATATATGGTCAGTTTAAACATATAAGCATGAGTCAGGCAATTTGATATTATTATTATGGTGGTTGGTGGTGGTGTGGTGTGGTTTGTGGAAGGGATCTCACAACCATTCATTAATTCCACACCATTTCGCTTCACAAAATATCTGTCCCTTAACCAACAGAAACATGACAATATTATGTCTTTGTAATCACAATAACTCTTCTTGAGAACAAAAACTTTTACATGTATTTCTTCTTCCCACTCGAAAACCACATTTCTCGCAACTGTGAAACCAAACTTCGGGCTCTCGTTTTGTTATTATAATGGTCTAACTTGCTTCGAAATATTTCCCGAGATCATTTTTCCAAAAAAATATTTAAGCGTATTAGGCCACCATACTACTGTATCCACCACCAGGCCGCAGATAGGGTGTGGTCATCTTTTCTGGCTGTCATCTTTCCAACCCTTTTTGCAAACAAATTTTTCGATTTTTCTTGCACAAAAAGTGTTCTAAATAAAACATATAATTGGATTTCCACTGAAGCTTTCGGCTGCAATCGATGGCGACTTTTTGTCTAGAAGACAAAAAACAATACAAATAACTTAACTAGCAACAAAACGCATGTTTAAATGTTCAAGCAGCAATACATCCACACTGCTACAAACTTAGATAACTTTAGCGTCGTTTATACCTGTTAGGCACCTTACGAGCAGACGACGGAACTGCTACAGAGAAGTAAGAAACTGGGATGAGTGCCAAAGCGCATGGCTGGAGGATATCCCCCTCGCCCATCTTATTCTCTTCATTTTGTTCTGGGCGAGGAAAGAAGTGTTTTGTTTTGTGAAAAATGGTAACACGACTTACATTTTTGGTCGAAAAAATTGTTATAGCAACTGGGTTTTCCAAAGAAAGTATTGCCTCATCTCCTGCTGGTACAATGTTAGTAATTTTAGGAGTGAATTTAGAAGATAAAGAAGATGTCCACTGCATTCACAACAGCAGTTGCACAAGTGAAGAGATGAGAAGTGTGTTTAATGTTTTTTGCTGTTGTTGTTGTTGTTGTCTGTATCTAGGATTATTCAGCTTGTTCAAACAGAAGTTTCGAGCCAATCATTTGTTTTTACCAATTTTGACTGTCAAAATGAAATATTTCCAAGAATTTTGATGTATAAAGAAAGGATTTTTTTTCCAAAATTAAAATTGAACATTGAATATTTTCTTAGAATTATAACCAAGCACAAGCAACTTTTTATTCTTTACTTGTTTTTACTCCAGAAAAATGGATTGGACCTACAACCATGTCGTGTTATTTTGTAGAGAAGTGGTGAGTCACGATATGTTTCGCTTCAAAAATGGTTCTAGAGAACGTGGTAGCTGTCTAGAAAAAATTGCTGTGTCTTTAAGTGGGGTGGAACAGCCATGGTTCAAAGTTGATCAAAGGGGTTTGCGGGATAGGCTGAAAAAATATTAGCTCAGTTCACAGCAAAGAAAATCGAAAATGAAAAAGCATCTGGAATCGAAGTGAAAATTACTGAATTAGATGTTCTTATGGAGGAAATTTATGACAAAAAACACGAATGGGAAATGACGATAAAAGATTCGGATGAAGACAAAAGTAAAAAGGTTGAAGATGAAAAAATCTGCAGAAAATGTTAGTAATCAGTCAATGGAAAGGCTGTCGGAGACTGAAAAACGACAGGATAAAGCAAACGATTTGAAAACGCCAAAAAAAAGTGTTACGCAGCTCGGAAAACGGTACTATAGGTTATCTCAGGGAAAAGTCAAAAAAAGAACAAACTTTGCGAGAAGAAAAGATGAGGTTGAAGGAAAAGGAAATTGAGTTAAATGTGCGAAGACAGGAAGCATTCGAGAAACAAACTCAACAACTAGTTGAACAGTCCCAGCAGCTCACTCAAGTTTTAATGTTTTTGATTAACAAGTTAGCTGAAAAGTTTTAAACTGAAGACACAGTTTACTTTCTATCCTTTTTCTCTCTTAAGATAAAAGTATAAACTAACATATAACTGTAAAAAATGTTTATTGTTTATATACATTTTTTTCTTTGATCAGAAGATTATTTTTACAAAAACAGTTCTTTGAGAAAAATATTCCTTCAAGTGTGGGTGGTTCCATGTCGTAAAAATGTGATGTAACATTTCCATATAAACCAGCATGAACATTACTTAGAATTGCAGTTACTTTATATGTTTTCGCTATTGGGCTAAGTCCTATTTTGAAATTCTTTTTAAAGTCAACGAATTTGAAAATATTTACTACGTCACCAAATAGCCATTCAACTGATACACGTGGAGAGCTCATAGACTTGTTAAAATTAATTTGTTGCTGAGTCAATGGTGCGCCTCTTAGTCTGAATGGAGCTTTTAAATACCTACTAAGAGGATAAGCTGGATCTCCATACAGACATAAATCGTTACCAACTGGATCATGTGAATGTATTGCCAGATCATTAAGCAAATTTGACATCAGTAACAAAGCACTGTCATGTCATCGCCCTTCTACAGGACCGTACAAGTTTGCTGTGAAACCACATGGAGTCGAAACCCTTACATTTTGAAATTTAATTCCATGAACTTTCTTATGTCCATTATAGAGTGCTCTTTGATCTTTATTCGGCCTGGAGCATGGCCTGATAGTGCCATCAATAAATTCCCAAACATTGTCAAGGGACGTTGTGCGCTAAGGTAAGGTCTTGTCCAATCGTTTAAGGTGGTCCATAGGTTACTGAACGACTTTTTTATAGCGGACGTTAAGAACTGTTTTAATTATTTCAAAATGGTCCAATATATATATACAAAGTCCAAAAAAATATTTTTTTCAAAAAAACCCCCTAAATTTCATGCTGAGTCAGCAAAAATCAGCAAAAACTTTAAAAATTTCAAACAACCATATCTTAGTGTGTATTAGTTTGTTTTACTGCAAACTTTGGGAAAGGATATTCACTCAGGAGTTCTTTCCATTGAACCAAAACTAGATTTTCAAAATTTTGCAATCCATAATGGCAGCGGTTAATCCAATTTCATGATTTTTTTGCCCAATTACAATTATTGGAAGATGGATAAAACTTGAACAAAAATTGGCACATGCTTGAAAGTGGTTCAATGAACACAGAAGGGTCTTATTAACTCACTGTCAAAATTTCAGGGGAATAGCGTTTGTAGAACCTGAGTTATTAGCGTTCAAAATCTGCAATCTGTGACACTAAAAATACAAAAATTACCCTTTTTTGATAAAAAAGTGCCACATATCATATATTTTTGAAAACTAGAATAAATTTGCCGTCTAGAGATGTAAAAATCAATTTTTTTGATTTTTTTCGAAAATTCAGCCTTAGGTAACCTATGGACCACCTTAAGATATATCCCCAATTCGAGTCAACATAATCAATCATCTGGTTAAAATTATTGATATATCATTATAAAAGTAACATGTTATTTCTTCTGACATGTTCATTGCATTGGCTAATCTTTTGATATCGTTTTTCTCGAACCTCATTTCAGCTATGCAATCAGTCTAGTATTCAAAATCAGGGTTTTTTGATTTATTTAGATCAGTCGGTAAAAGAAATTTTTCAGCATCAATGAAATTGTCTGCATGTGCACGGAGTAGGGCACTAAGGATAGTTTTTCTAAATTTCGGCAACTTCTCTTCCTCTCATCAGCAAATTTTCATTTTTTTCGCGCCTAGCTTTGTTTTGTGAGATATCTCCAATTATGTTTCCATTGTCCAGTGAAAGTTTCCGTAAGCGTTTAATTTATTATACCGGATGTAACAGTGAGTCAGACAGATAACGAGCCGGCCTTCATCGTGCGCTCGTAAGGTCCCTATTAATGCCTTTTGAGGGCTCATCAGTACCGGATTACGGGCTTTTAAACGGGCCCATTCCCCTCTCGGTAACTTCCACAAATCTTATGCTTTTAACAGGAAACTTACCACAATTGTTAACGAAGACTTAATTAACAACTCGATAGAAGAAAATGTGATGACGTCATCGTTTTAGCTAGTGACGTCATTAAAATCGGTGATAAAAACTACGGACTAACAATAAAAATTATAACTGATTTATCACCTATTGTCAAAGAATGGATGTGGTCTTTAATTCAATATCCGGGATGGTTTTTTAATTTGAGATATTAATCCTCATAAAGGAATGAGATTTATTCATTCTTCCAATTTTAGGATATCTTGTTTGAATCTTAGTATTTGTTTTTTTTATTTTCTAACAATATTTGTCTTTCCGATATAAACACTATTCATTCATCCAAACATTGTTGTCAAAAACTTGAAAGAAAGAAAAAACTTTTAGTAAATAAAAAGGAAATAGTTTCTAATATTTATGTTAACTTTGCAAATGTGTTTTTTGATAAGCGCTCTTTTATCATGTGTAAGACAGTCCCCGAGCGCATCCACGAACCCAGGGCCGTTTTTCTTTCTTTGGATATGAAAACGAAGAGACGATAAGCTCCTGATCCAGACCGAAATTGACTGATATATTGCATATTTTATTCATGTACATAAGAGTGTGTGTACACCATTTCATTTCTGAAAGTACTTTGAATATTTTCCTTTTTTGAATGATTTGTTACCACAAATGCCCCGTTGCTATACAGAGATTCCCGTTGCTATACAGAGATTCCACTGTATAATGGTAATAAGTCTCTATAAAGTGGACACCTTTTTTATGGCCGCCTTAAAGAGTAGCATACAAAATACTGGCAGGAAAGGGTGCAAAAATAATTGTCACTTGATAATAAACTTTAATCTAAAGTACTGAAACTATTGTGCAGTTCTTTCACAAATTTACAACTTTTGAATATACCTCCAATAAGAAACAATCTAGAAACAGATGTAAAAGCTTGTTGTCAATTCTAATCGTGTTAATTATGACAAAAAACGAATGTGCTCTTAAAACATCTGTTTTGATTACATTATACTCGAATTTCTGTCAAAGACCGCATTATGATCAAGACAACCTGTGTTTGACCTCCTTTTTATGCATTAAAATGTTTTACTGATTTTATAACTTTATAACTATTTATAACTTATTACTTTTGTCCACTTTTATTTCAATACCTAGTAGAGTTGTTAAAAGCAATTTTGATATTTAAGATGACACCGATTATGAGAACCAGAGCATAAGAAGACGGGATTTAAAACAGAAATTCGGGAAAGAAATATCAGTGTTTGTTGTTGTTTTTAACTGCCAAAAATAGTTTTCTTCCTGTATATATATATATAAATTCTATTCATTCATTCATTCATTCATTCCATTCATTCAGCCAAACTTTGTTGCCAAATTGAAGAAAAAACATGTTATTATAAAGAAATGGTTTCTGATATTTCTTTCTTTGTAACAACTGCATGCTTATGTTTTCTAAACTTTTCAAATGCGTTTTTTGTTAAGCTTGAAATGGAATCCTGTTTTATTGAATATCTATTTATTTGCAAGTAACGAACTGGGAACAGGTATTAACAGGAAGCATGCTTTTAGCACAAAGACTTTTCCATAAAAAATATAACACAATGAAATACTTTTTTCAAGTTTTTTTACATAAGTACCACATTTATATCATACTATACACATCATGTGTCATGCGTCATCGTGCATCACTTGTGCGTCCTCAATCACATTCAGCCTCCGAAAGTTATGAAAATGTATGCTGATAAAATATCGTTATCGTGTTCCCTATGATAATCACCTTAGGAAAGTGTTGAGTATATCATAAACTTATTCTGACAACCTTCAAGGTTATCAGAATGGAAAAAATCGCATAGTCAGCGGAATTCTAAAAACTATCATAAATATTGCAGGATGATGAGCAAAATGGAAAACTGGCTTTCTCGCTTTCATCTACCATGCCAAGAGTTCTGCAGTTCTTAATAGCCAATGTTATATGTTTCTGTAGAACCTATGTTTTTTCCAAACTGTAAAATGCTAAAAACTTAATTTATAAAAACCTCAAAAGATAAAGTGACAAATATACCACCGGAAAGAGAAAGAAAGTGAAAAACGTCACAATTTAAACTTTAAATATAATATCATTTAAATTATCCGATGTTTGCATCACGGATGTCTCTCGCTGTTTGTTATGATAATTTCACTAACGTCCGTCAATTGTCGAACAGTGGTTTCGAGAAAAAAAACAAAGTAATGTTTTTGCATAAACATTGAAATAGTTGTTAAGGATAGGTTGTTTCAACAAAAAAGAAAATAAGTTTTTTTTATATTCTAGAATTCGACAACCGTATCAAAACAAAGTCATATTTCCGTAATAAAAACTTAGTTCTAATTAACATATATGGCACACCTATTTTATATGGTTGCAGCAAGACGCGAAAATTAAATTCACGTAATCAAAAAATAATAATAAAAAAAATATGAAAGTACCATGGAGTTACTCTACATTTTTATCTGGTTTAATGATATATATATAGAGAAATGAGTATGACATATATATATTAAGAAATTTATGTTTTAGATCTATAAAAAGGAGAAAAAAGAATTTGATTTGAAAATTTGACATGGAAAGTGCCATGAAGAGATTTCTTCAACTCTGTTTAATAGGTTGTTTTTTTTCATCAAATTTTGCACAATACAATGAATCAAGTGAGGTGGTGACGAACGCAACGGTAACATTTTTCAGTTTTACTTTTCATAACTTTGCCATCGTAACTGCTATACAGAAACTTCCCAGATTATGTTTTATACCCGATGATGTATACATCCACGAGGCATTAATATGGCTGCTCTATACAAATAATGATAATAATAAGAAATAATTTGTGTTAATGTTCTTTTTGGGAAACATACTTTATTGTTTTTTCTTTTTCAAATATTCATACTTCCTAAAAGTGCATCCATAAAAATGTTTTTGTCCTCTATCAAATTCTAAAGTATTAACACTATAATAACTGTTAAAGAGGGCAATACCGGAAAATATTGACCGACGTCAAAGAAAAATTTTGACTGACGTCAAAAGTATGCATGATGAGATTTCAATGAATGACGATTATTACCCGGGTTTGAGTTTTATTCTTTGAAATTATTTCGCTTCGCATACAAAAAACATTGTAAACAAACTTGTCTTTTGCCATTAACGGAAATACTGAGAAAGCTATTGTGTTGTGTCGTTGGCCATTGACAATGTACTTCGACATGGTGAAATGTCAAACTGGGTTTAATATATAAATTTTTGAATTTATGAAGTCTGAATTTGCATTTATTTATGAATTGATAATTTTTCTTGTAAAAACTTTAAATATAACAGCCTCTCTAAGTAAGGGTCTCCACACATCTTGACATAGTTTGTAACATTTCCAAATAGCCAGGACTGCATATGCTGGTGTATAGCAGCAATATAGCGGTCAGCGGTCCAGTATTAAACTATAACATCAAAAAACTTTTCTTTTAGAATTACTTGTTACGATTTGGATACCTTGGAACTTTCACAAATGATATTACAGAGCCACTGATGAGATTTCAATATTTTGCAAACTTAGAAACAACAGGTTTGTAAAATACAAGCTATGCTTTATGTAACTATGGAAACACTTGGAATGAGATGTCAAGTCAGCTTTTTTTAAAATTCATACATCGCTAATTCTACTTAGTTTTGAAAATGTAAAATAACACAATATTGGTTAACTGAAGGCCAGTGGGCACAGGGACGTCTAATGGACGTTCAGTTGGGTCGTTCCGGAGAAGACCCGGGGACCTCAAAAGTGAAGTCTAATCCGTCTGCTTGAATAGGATGTTCAGCGGGGACGTAAAGAGGACGCTCAAAGGACGTCTAGAAGACGTCCAAAATGGTACGTGGACGAGAGGTGGACGAAAGGTGGATAAGAGGACGTCCACGGGACGTCTGAAGGACGGATGTATGCCCACTGGGAGAAGCCTAGATTCAATGAGCACCAGAGCTCTGCATGACCCAATAGATTCGTTTTAGAGTAAACGCGTTAGGCTTCCCTCAGTGGTGTATTTTTCAATATTGTCTTAACAATACTGTGCACAAAGAATGAGAATGGTTTAAAATATTTCATAATCACACACAAACCTATTGAAGGCTTAGTAAAAAAAATTCTTTACTTCGGAGAGAAACCGCTCAAAATAATAATTATGTAACAAAAAATTTACACGGGCGGACCCAAGGATATCTGTAGTTGTCGAATATATGAAATACGAACACAACAGTTCAACATGAAGTGGACACACGGACAAGGTTAACCGAATTAGGGGATATTGTCAGCACATGATACGTTTATAAAGAATGCTGTATAAGTATCTGTTGATTGTTGATTCTGAGTTAAACTGTTCATAGGCTTATGTATGGACACTTTTTCACATCAAAAATAGGATTAGGCTGGCTTTGGATAATTTTCTTTATTTCAAACAAGTAAGTAAAGTATTTATCAGAGAAAAAATCAGGGGGAAAAAGTCAGGAAAAAATTTGGTCACCTGCAAAAATTAATTTTACTCAACATGTTTATTAACTGATCTGGTTTGTTCCACCATTGTTTTTAACATCAAATAAGGTGAAATATATAAGGAGCTTTATAAGAGAAAAACAGATTTTTTGAAATATAATCTTAACATTTGTTACTATATAAAATTTTTAAAAAATCCACCTATTAAATCTATCTTTTTTAATTTGACTCCCTAGCATTCTGCTATGGAAAATAAAATGCACCCGCCATTCATCCATTAAATGCGCCCGCCGTTCATCCATTAAGACTTGACTTGTTCTTTTCTAAAATTTCACCCACAAAAATTATGACGATGGAGGTTCTGTTAAATTTTGTAATAGGAAATTGCAGAATAAAGTATGTAAATTTCTAAAAATAAAAGTTTTGATCCATGTGTTGGATAGATAGATGGATAATGTGATCAATTATTAGCATAATGCATGCATGCATAACTGTGAATTCAATCATCAAAACATCTAGATCATAGAAATTAGTTAGTGTAAAAAAACACTGGATTTAACAAGATTTAAGCTGTCACTTGTGAAGCTGTGCCACACCATCACTTGCTTTTCTCAAAAACCAAAGCATCTATCCCCATCTCTCATCACCACAAAGTATACACAACAACTTACTTTTATAACGTATTAAAAGCGGTATTAAAACTTGTTGATATTCGTATTAATACTTGCGTAAAATAATCGAAGCATTTTAATTTTTGTTGCTATATACCGCGTCATGTAAAGTTTATTGGAGAAAAAGAACGCGTGGCGTTGTGAGGTATTACTCGCTTAGCGCGGAAATCTAATCATTGCCGAAGACTTCATGTTTCATTGTAGGTGTTTTGGATGAAAGTACATTGAAGCAGATGCAAAAACCCAGATGTGGGTTGCAAGATCCAAGAATAAAAATCCGAGCTAAACGATTTGTACTGCAGGGAACTTCTTGGAAGAAAGTAAGTAACTCTTTCTTTTGTTTTGCATTTTCAATATTAACATGAAGCTAACCTGGTGGAAGTAGAGCTTCAGTTTCCGCTCCGTCCTTAATATTTTGTGGGGAAATTGGAAAGCGCATTTTGTGTTAACTGATTTAAGTATAATAGTATTCTTCTCATTACGCCATAGACACAATTATCATGGCGTTTAGAAGGCCGTGGCCGAACTCTCGATAGAGAATCCATTCGAAAAGTTATGCATAAAGCATTTCAATATTGGAGTGACGTCACAAATTTAGACTTCTCAGAAACGGAATCCGGCGAACCTGACATTTGGGTCAAATTCGTTACAAGAGTTCACGGAGATCCATATGGTTTTGATGGTGAAGGTGGTACGCTAGCTCATGCGTTTTATCCACACAACAACAAAGGTTTAAGCGGGGATGTTCATTTTGATGACGATGAACCCTATACGGTAGAGTCGCCACAGGGAAGAAACTTGCTATGGGTAGCAACTCATGAAATAGGTAAGCTGTTACATAAGTCTTTATTAACCCTTTTACCTGCATAAACCGGCTGCATAAAGACTTCACAGCGCAGAAAACGCTTGGAATCAAGCCTCGAACTGCAGTCGTCATTTTAAGAAGAAGAAATGCTCTACTTCAAAATTCAAATTTCACGATGAATGAACGGCTACAGAGGTCTGTGTAGCTGCTCAAAGATTGGAAAAACATGGAAGAATTCACCTGACAGAAACGTGACAGAAAGGGTTACCCATGATAATAATGTAATATGCATTTCTTAACTGATTCATTCATGATGATAATGATGATGTTGATGATGATGATGAGGATGTTGATGATGATGATGATATTGATGATGAGGTTGTTATTAAAAAATACGTTTGTGTCACAGTGAAGGTAGCATTATCTATATCAGTTGTGTCACTTTCTTACGGCAACCATTATTGATCTCCCTCCAGAAAAAACGGTAAATTGTCTCTTCACACGTTTTTTGATAAGAAATCTAGCGAACCGTGTAGTTTTAAACATTTCTTAATTTATGTAGTAGCAAATGAAATTCTTCCAGAATTACATCAAAATGTCCCCATCTTTTAAAAGAATATTGTGACATTTGATCAATTATCAGAATTTTGTCAATGTTTGAGGTTTGCCAAAGAGTGTTGCTTATTTGGAAATTGGCATTATTATCTTAGTTTCAAAAGTACAAATTTAAAATTTTGACAGGACTAGTTATAAAAAGATTTCTTATAAAAAAGTGTAGAATATTGGTTAAAAAACTTTAATACGATATAATACAGATAATGCGCATATCGGACACATATCGGACACATATCGGTCACATTATTTAAAATGTACGTTGCACATTTATCAATTTGCATGTTATCTTCCCAAAGTACAATTAACCATGAAATATCAAAAATGCTGATTCCCTGAAAAATATCCGATACCTCAATTTTAAAATAAGAATTATTAATTGAAAGGGAGATGGAGCAAGTGTGTTGCTGTTTTAAGTACCGATCATTTTATTTACAATTTTATTACAGGTCATTCAATTGGACTCGAGCATTCACATGTCCGAGAAGCCGTAATGTATCCATGGTATACAAAATATAAACCGGGCTTTAAATTGAATTATGACGATATAGTTGGAATACAATCTCTGTATGGTAAGTAAAAAAGGAACATTGTCTAGTTGACCTTTTGCGTAAATAGAAAATTCTGCGTGAATACAGCTGTTCAGTGGCGGATCCAGGCTATGTAGAAAATTTTGGAAGAGCACATCAACACGATTTCTGTTTTCAGTCTGTGTCACCAACGGTATTATTTGCACGTTTTTCTTTTATGCTTCAATAGCTACCATTCTCATCCACCAATTTCGAAATGGATCCACCAGCTAATTTTAATATATCGATGAGGTTTCTAATATAACATCAAAACACATCAGTCAAGCATACAGCACCTTATAGATTATATAAATAAGTTCACTGCCATTATAATTACGTCAAATTAAGTAATGAGAATCTCCTGTACATAACAAATTATAACAGAGGTGTGTAAGCAGTGTCTTACCAACTGGTTTATTTATCAATCAAAAGATTCTCATATCATATATAATCTTAGTTTTTGTACTATTTATTTATTGTATCATTCATTTATTTATTAAGTACTATTATATTATTTGTTCTTATAAATACTCTAATTTATGATTTTATTTTCAAATCCCATCTGAAATATTCATGCTTGTACAGGATCACGTGTAAAAACGTCAACCAGTACAACAACAACAGCAACAACACCAACCACTACACCGAAAACAACAACAACAACAACGCCTCCAGACACCACTTCAACATCAACATCAACAACAACAACAACAACAACAACCACGCCATCAACAACTACATCTACCACGACAACAACAACTACAACGGCACCGACAACCACGTCAACATCGACAACAACCACGTCAGCGCCACCAACAACCACCTCAACATCGACACCAACAACATCAGCATCACCAAAAACCACGTCAACATCGACAACAACAACTACGACGCCACCAGACACCACATCAACATCGACAACAACAACAGCAACGCCACCACCAACCACGTCAACATCGACAACAGGAACAACAAAGCCACCGATAACTGCATCAACTACGACGTCACCACTAAAAACAACCAGCCGAAAAACAACAACATCTGGTTATGAAGGTCCCGACCCCAGACGAAGACATTGTCCTCGAGCGGCGACCTCCATCATCTATTACAACACGTATGCTGGACTGACGGTAATGGTGACGAACGACAATAAACTATATTTTGTCAATAAAAATGGTGGCATCCGATATGGTCCCGTAAAACCTGCAACCTTTATATCAGGTTATATAATTCCACAAAACATAGATGCTGCATTTAATACAAAACGAATAAAAAACCGTGATTACACAATCTTTTTCGCTGGTACAAGGTAGAATATTTAACCGTTTATATTATTGAAACATAACACAGAAAACAGGATGGTTATCTTGTTTCGTTTTATGAAATGCAGTGAGAAATGAATTCAAAAGGAGTTATAGGTTCACTTGAGATTATAATGGAAGGGAGAAAAACGGAATAGCTTCCTTTTTCTGTTGGACTTACTGTATTTGAGTGGTGGGTGAGCCGGAGGATGGTCAGAACAAATTCAATCGTTTCACGTTCTTGTTTTTAGTTATTATGCTTATCAGCATTTCCGGTATCGATCTGGTCCGCATAGTATTTTTGGAAACGTCCTCGATGAAAACAACCCACTAAACCTGACATTTCCGTCATGGGTTAAAAAGATAGACGCAGTGATGACGTGGTATCGAGACGGACATACATATTTCTTCTCAGATCGTTATTATTGGCGCTATGATAACAGTTTGGAAAGATTTAATGACGGATACCCCCGTCTCATCGAAAATGGATGGCGTGGTTTGCCAATGACAATTGATGGTGCATTTAGTTCGGCCACAGAGAGGAAGACGTTTTTTATATCGGGGGATAATTATTACGTCTTTGACGACATGTAAGATCACCACTTTACTTGCACTTATGGTTTAGGGACACATAGAACACAATTCTCTATCCACACCAGATTTGCTTATAGAATTTAAATGATTAGAAAACTTGTGATAGAAATGTATATCTGCACAGGATTTATGTTATGTAGATATAAGTTCACATTATTCTTTTTTTAGAGCTGAAGAAGTAACAAGTGGTTATCCAAAGAGCGCGCTAACGGATTGGTTGAAATGTCCGAGAAGAAACTGATTGTGATGAAGTAATTACACACCTCCAAAATTAATGTTATCTTTCATTTATTCAATAATCCCAAGAAGAAGAATATCACTCACAGAAAAACGTTGACACATTCAAAAGATTCTTCTCATGTATCGTCCATTTTCCTTACAGAAATCGTCATGATATAACGAACACACGTTTATAACCGGACAGTTAAAGCTCTGTTCTTGTCTCTGGTTTTGTATCTGACATCATCAATATTTGATTTATGACTCAAGTCTCTTGCTTATAAAATACAGACCTTAAAAAATAAAGTTCATGTTCAAGTAATAAAATTAAAAAAAAAAAAAAATTATTGGAACACAAAATCAAGGGGCCCCTTAAAATCATCAGGCCTTGCATATGGCAACCTAAAGCAATTTTGTGGTGTAAATAATCTCTTCATAAATAAACCTAAAAAAACCCTACAAAAAACATTGTGTGGAAACGATGATCACGTGTCTGGACAAAACGAAACAAAACCTAGTAATTTATTTACTTATTTAGTGTCATAACATTGTTTGATTTTCTGTAGCATCATCATCCGACATACCGTCATCTTCACTGGAAAACTTTTTTTCAATTGTGCTTTCGTCTCCGGACGAGTCATCTGATTGGCTAGATCCAGATTCTTCGTTTTCTGTCGAGCCATCTGATTGGCTAGTTTCTTGAGAATATGTTGAACGAGAAGTGGTAGATTTTTTATTTTCACTCATCGTTACATCATCTCCTTCAT
Source organism: Turritopsis rubra (assembly GCA_039566895.2). Lineage (NCBI taxonomy): Eukaryota > Metazoa > Cnidaria > Hydrozoa > Anthoathecata > Oceaniidae > Turritopsis > Turritopsis rubra. The sequence continues at coordinate 15,873,106 of CM077630.1, forward strand.
TGACGCGGAAATCTGATCTGTGGACGTTTACACGGATTTGTCTGGAATCCACTATGCTCTCTTTACTCTGATAAGCTGGTGGTGCATTGATATGTTCACTATAAATAAAACAATTGGAAATTATATACAAGCAGACATTCAAATATAAGAGTTTTTCTTAACATATCTCCTATAGTTAGCTATGATTCCTTCGTTTACAAACGACGAACACAACCTTGGTAGATAATAATAGCAAATTACAAATAGATAGTATGGAACATATATAGTTGAAAGAACATGGTGTCACAGAACATGGTGTCACAGAACATGGCGTCACAGAACATGGCGTCACTACTGCAGGAAATCATGCAAAATGGATGCTTTGATTCAAATAATATTTTACTGACATGTTATCGGTATTATAGGGATCAATTTGCATTGCTGTGCTTCTTTTGGTTTGGTCGAATGAATTTCCTCTTGTTTTTGTTGCAGCAAATATTCTTCGTATAATTTTTCTTCATCTTCATACCGTAAATCTATAGATTCAAGAAACAAGATATTTTTGAATTCTTGTTTTTTAACTACTTTTTCTGGTAGTGTTGGACATAGCTTGTCATGTGACATTATATTTTCGCATAAATAACCTTACACAAGATGACAACAGGTTTTCTTAAAGCAATACCAAGGGTGACAGTCAACAAAAACATGAACAACAAACACATAGATATCAGAATAAACCAATTTGATTTCCACCATGGTATACCGGATGCATGTGCTTGTTCCTCTAAACAGAGAACATTGGAAATTGTCAGATAAACACTTTCTCCGACCAAACGATTTGAATTGTCATCTGCCAATTTGAGACAATCAAAACTTCATGGTGTAAAATTTATCACGTGATACCTCGTTGTTCTTTTGTAAGATTTTCCGAAATTTTGATAGTATCGAATTGGCAGATAAATATGCTCCTAATATCAACACCTTAGTTGATTGAAAATATGGAAATAGATGAAGCTTGAAAAAGAAATTAAAAGAAATCGAAATTCCAAAAATTTCACTGAAATCAATTGCAATTACTTGGTCTTCTGATTGGCCGCTGTTCTGCCACATCACTCGTTTCACTTTGACCTAATTCGTTTATACCAACAGTGAGAATATCGTAAACCACATGTCGAAGATTAGAAACTAAAACCCAAGCTCTTTTAGGAAACTGTTGCTCATAAATGACATGATCTTGGTAGTATTGGCCTAAAATCCAACGGAAACGATAGATAAAATGCTTCCAAATCAGTCGGTAAAATTAATATAAGGGATAAAGAAGTAGAAAGCCATTGATTGGTTGATCATTTCTAAAATGCTAATTGGTATCTGTAAACTAATGAGGACTTTGCATTAGGAACATAAGAGTATGACAGAAGATAAGTGGATGAACACAGGAGTAAGATAATTATTATTTACGCCCTTTTTGGGCGGTTTACAAGGCAATTCTCAGAATTTCTGTATAAACGCCCAACTCTTCTAACCAGCCTCATTTTGATGTGTATTGTTTCCGCAACTTTATTTGAAACTCGCTGTGATATGTTTCAACACAGCAATATGGCCTGTTAGCACAATCAAGCCAATGTACGGAAAGAATTTCTGCCGCACTGTAAACCTTTATCTCGCCTATATAAAGTCATGATATCACTGAAAATTTTTGCAGAAAAAGGAAATGGGAGAATATGATAAATAACATTGGCTCGTTCGATTGTCCTTCAAATAAGCACATTGGACACTTTTCTCTGACTATCTTTGATTTTTTGATGTCACTCATTTAGGAAATTAAATGACAGATCAAAGCACAAACCTTTTTCTCTCACCAATACTCTAAATTTTGTTGGTAAGCCACCATAGCTGCTCATTCGAAATGTAACATTTAATGATGTATCATCAAATGGACGAACTGATGGAGTGTCTGGCTTACCAGGAACTAAAGGGAAAAAGGAATTTCATTTAGTTCAATAAATCTCATCCATTCATTTATTTGTTATATTTTTCTTTAACCAGCCTCTTCAATTTTGATAAAACTGTTATCAATGAGGGTCCTGCGGAAGAGGTCGTATAGAAACCGCATGTCTGCTTCAACCCCCTTAGACATCAATCCCGCCCTCAAGCTGAGCGCTAAGCCGAGTGGGTCGATTTACACTGTTATTGTTGCTGACATGATTTGAACCTTGGTCTCCATTTCTTGAGGCGAGCACGCTACCAATAAGGGCGTCAAATAATAGGTCAATAGATCAATAGGTCAGATAGGTCAGAACATAACGAATACTAAAAATGACAAATAAAAATGACAAATAAAAATGACAAATAAAAATGCTAAATAAAAAGGCTTACTGTCATCCGCACTTACTGCTACCAAGATTTTCTGCCATTCTTGCCCTCTACCCATCCTATTACGAGCAGATAATTTGATGTTATAATATTCCATTGGATCAAATGTTTTAATCAAATAGGCTTCACGTTGTCTTCGAAGATAACCTTGCATTTGTGTTGGGCTGGTTTTTCCACGATCTTTAGGATCAATCTTATACCTAGGAATAAATCATAAAATATTGTCCACAAAAGTATCTAATGAAAAATTTTAAAGTTCGATGTGGGGTAGGTGTTGAATGATAGGGATCGGCAGGTAATTGAAAGCTAACAAGTGCCTTAGGAAGATTCATAAAAATGTTTGCTAGATAGACTTACCAGAAAATGTTATATTCTTCAATATAGCCATTAGGATCAAGTGGAGGATGCCAACTTAATTTAGCTGAATTTCCAAAGATTTGCAATTTCACGTTCAATGGTCTACCTGGAACTAAATAAATGAATTAACAACATCGATTAACACAAAAACAAATAAAAGATAAAAGAAAAACAAATTGTTGAAAAAAGAATAAGGAGGGTGTTTGGAGACATATAAAACAGTTGCCAGTCCGAAGAGATGATACAAAGGTAACAAGATCTTCCATCGAAGTGTTTCCAATGCTTTAAAAGAGAATTAACATATTTACCTCTTTGCGAAGTAGCAAATTCTACAACATTGCTTTCTGGACCAGTCCCTCCACTGTTAAAAGCAGCTACAGTAGCCATAAATTCCTGATCAGCGGTGATATTCGTTAATGGTGCACCATTACGGAAGTCATTACCATGGAAATACTGGTACTTTACGTCATATTCCTCCTCAAAAACTTCTCTTCGTTTTCTTCGCTTAAGAAACGATGGAGTATGACCTCTCTGAGATTCGCTATCTGTGACATTCCAATATGATATCTAAAAAGATATGTTGCAGACATTGTGAAAATGTTACTATCAAAAAAGTCGTGAATATCTGTTATTATGTGAAGTGAAACCTATTTTGGATTCAATATTGATAAAATTATCAAGTTACCCTGTATCCATCTGCCCACTTTATTGGTTGCCATGACAATTCAACGCTAAATCTCAATACAAGTTCTACATTTAACTGTTTAGGGGCTTCTTGCGGTTCTATAACAAGAAGAATAAAATTGAAACAGATTTATCGGACAATTAGTGGCTTATTAACCGTTTAGCCGGTCAATACGGGAAAATATTGACCGAGGTTGTGACGTCATGGACCGAGTGCAGTGAGCGACCGAGGTTAATATTTTTCCAAGTATTGACAGTCTAATAAGGTTAATAAGCCATTTAGTACCTGGCAATATAATTAAGAGAATAATTATAGCACTGCTAAAACTTTTTTGTCCTACTATTTAAAAGAATAACAAATTTTTCTTCTGTTTTCTTATATTTTCTGTGCTTGCAATGTAGAGTCTTCCTCATCATTTTGTTACTTTGTTTACATTTTTATGAAGCCGGTCACTACAGAGAAATAGCGACCGGTCACGTGACGTCAATAAACCAATCATAATGATCTATTTCGAGAAGACTCTACACTGCTAGGTACTAAAAAAGGAAGATCGACACATAACCTTAATATGCAGACACGACTTATAAGGTTTTCAATGTGAGAAGAAATTGTCAGATGAAATGAATGCTAAATAGGAGAACAAAAATACAATGCAGGATTATGTTCCCCAATATGTTTCAGGATGCGTCATGAAAAACAAGAGTAGACAGCTGTCACATACTTATTTTTCCGCTATAGCCAGTATGTATTTCAGATTCAGGTCCATATCCCATACTGTTTCCAGATCTCACGTAAAAACTGAATCCTTCGTTAATACCAGGATCTGGTACATTGAAAGACCTCACAGATGGGTCGTATATTTTGGTTTTCTTGTATTCTAAATTCTGGGTGTCATTCCTTCTGTACCCAATTTCATAAAAAAATCCCGGCGCACCATAATGAACGTCTGTGATTGGCTAAAAAAGATGACAACACTATAAAAGTTATTTGGTAGATGTCTTAATTGAAGTTAGAGCTAATGCAATTCCAAGCTTCAGCCAAACAAATCTTCGCTGATGCTTCATTTGAACATAAAATAGGTCAAACGAAACCCAAAATAACAAAATTAATCCTTTTCTTAATCGTTTTCGCGTGACACGTATCCTTTATACGCCTATCCAACAAACGCATTGATGGAGATGTGGCAGTACGTGGAAATACGAGATTTTCCACGCTTAAAACAATGTAATAGAGACTTTAAGATTTCAACGTAGTCAAATACAGAGATAGATGGTTCTTTATAAATACTTCCTTCCTTTGTAAGCATCAAAGGCTCTCAAATTCACTAATGCGATAACAAAAAAAAAATATTTCCCCGGTTCCTTACTTTCTCTGCCTCAAAAACACAAGTAGCACGTGGCATATGTCAGTGTCATTTTAGAGCTTGCCAAATTGAAATAAAATAAAAATCACCACCCTAGTTCAATGCTCTATTTTTGAAATGTACGATTGAAATTTTAGTACATGATTCATAAAAAGATAATGATACCCAAGAGTTCTCTCTTTCGATTTTCCCTAAAATAAATGGAATATTTGATTCCTGAAATTCCTGATTCTCTGTTAATGGAAAAAACTTGAATATTTTGAAGCCATACTCGAGAAATTCTTCTTTTGTTATCTTATTTTAGATAATTCATCCGAAAAGAGCTCCAAAAATGTTTTTTTTCGCTTCCTGAAATATTTTGTATCATTTAATAACCATCTACCAAATTTCAAACAAAGAGCATCCGTGGATAAAATGTTATTGGCGATAAAATTTCTAAACAACATCATCATTCATCATATTCGTTTAGCGTGCGTCTTCTACTCAGAGCAAATGTTAGAGTAGGTGGCAAGTTTGTTGACTACTGGAAGTTTCTTCGAGCGACTCTGTCCAATGGGTCAGTATTTGACATAAATTTCCGGATATCTGAGGATATAGTTTCCGAGCATGTCCTCTTGGATCTACCTCTTCCCTTGCTTCCAGTAACGATCAAATTAGTGATGTTATTATTATTATTAATGTTACCCAGGATAGCCTCTTCAATTCTGATAGAACTGTTATCAATGAGGGTCCTGCGAACGACTGCGGAATTTGGGCTACGGAAGCTGCAAGTATGCTTCAACCCCTCAACCGGACAACCCCCTCAGATATTAATCCCGCTCTCAAGCTGAGTGCTAAACTGAGCGGATCGATTCACATTGTTATAGTCGCTGGCATGACTTGGCCAGGATTTAAACCATAACCTCCCGCACTGAAGGCGAGCACTCTACCACAAGGCCACCAGTCGGTTATTGATTGTGTTGTTACTTCGTTGTATAGGCCACACCAGCGGAGCCTGTTACAGGTTATCAACGTTTCTAAATCCGGTATCTTCAATAATGTATTAAGGAGATCGAGCTGACTCTATCTTCTTACATATCTATCTTACATATCCATCGAATCATCGCTCTCTCATGACGTTGTAATTTCTGCATCATCTACCTCATCTACCTCTAACGCCCAACACTTACTTGAGTATATTCCTTGCCTCATGTGGCAAACGATATATTTTTGCACGTCAAGACTGGCTGCAGGTCTTGAAATTTACCCCAACCCCAAGTAGCAGAATGAGTCCAGCTTGGCTGATACCTCCAGATACCAATAATTCATTGGTCGATTATTGATTGGCCGTGCAAGACCAAGACAACTTTTGCAGCGAAAACCATCATTTTTAAGGCACCTCGCATACCACTGCATTTTTTGTGTACCCAGAATCAGCACTTTGTGCAACAGATCGCCAGCACCTTTTCTGCATACAGCACATGGGCATTTTCCTTCGTCTTTCAGAGTGTGAAGATCTGGTCCGCTTACCGGAATTTTAGTCTTTCCAAGATTTACTCTGACCAGCGGCTTTGTTTGGCTTCATCTTCGAGATGGCTTTTGCAACTGTCTCTGAATTGATGTATAAGGAAGCTCTGTTAACAGGTTCTCCGCTGAGGTCTTCTCTGTTCCACGGGAATTCTTCATTGAAATGTTCTTTCCATGCATTCTTTTTCGATTCGTCTGTGACTGAAAGTTGTCCAAAGTCATCTTTTATGCACATGTCAACCACTACGTCCTTATTTTCCTTCCGGATCTGCTTTACAATCTTATGAACACCTGTTAGACCTGGTACCAGATTGGCAAAAGCATTCTATTCAGCGGCTCTTTTTGCAAGGTATACAGTTCATCGTGCATTACGTTTAGCCACAAGATATTGTTCCTTATCGCCTCCATTCTTTCATGCCTTCCACAGCCGTTTCATTTCATTTATTGCATTGTTAACATCTTCATCCCACCACCAGGTTTCTCTTTGACGAAGAGGTTTCTTTGTTTTGCCACACGACTGGTTTGTTGTATCGAGCAACGCTGATTTCAAGGCGGTCCAAATCGCTTCCGTGGTAGCATCACTGGAGTCAAAGCCCTCGACGTTGTGTTCGAATAGCTCTTTGAAACGACTTCTTACATTAGGTTATTTAAGCTTCCACGATCGTAGTTTAGGGATGAATGACTTTGGATGATGATTTAATTGTTAAATCAGGAGAGCTGCTACTAATGGTTTGTGTTGTGGTGTACACTCCTCGCTGGGTATCACTTTTATGTCTTTTATCATTTTAAGATGTTTCTTTTTCGGAAGAATGAAATCAATCTGTGTATTACATGGTCCCGATTGATAAGTTGTAATATCACGTTTCGCAAAGAAGGTGTTACCGATCACTAGGTCATTGGCAACTGCTAAGTCAGTTATTCTTTCCCCATCAGTATTACGATCACCGAATCCTCGTCATCCATATACACTTTCGTAGCCATGTGCTTCCTTGCCAACGTGACCATTCCAGTCATTATCTTCTATCTTGGTGAAGGATGATTGAAGATTGTCATAGAATTTGTTCTTTGTTGTTTCGTCTTAACCTCCCTGAGGAGCATATGCGGAGATGATTGACAAAAGGCTCTCTCCAAGGACAAGCCTAATGACCAAGATCCTATCTAACACGCGCTTGACGTCAAAGATTTTGTCGACTAACAACTCAGCCAAAAGTATAGCGACACCACCAGTACCTAGCGGATTTCCTACCCAGAAGATCTTGTATCTGGAGTCTTTGCCTGAGATGAACCTGGCAGAGGCGCCTCTCCAACGAACCACTTGCACGCAACAAATATCAATTCCTTTTCTACTGATAGTTTCAACTATTTCAGTTAAAGTAAAAAATGAAGTTCATTAAAATACATTTCGGCAAGGTCTAAAAAAACACTCAGTTTTTCAGTATATTAAATAAGCACAATTAAGATCAAAATGGCGAAAACATAATCACCAATGAACCTGTCGATTTGTACTTATTAAAAAATGCGTGTAATATATCTTTACTTCAACGGGTGTTGCAAAGATTATGATACATATGAATTACCTGCCACTGAATAGCAAACAATCCTGTTCCCAGTACCAGTTCAGATACATTTCGTGGATTGATTATAGGTCCTAAATATGACAGATAAAGTAAAATATGAAAAATGAAATGCCATAATGACCAGAAATATGCTCATCCGTTTTCTGACTTTGTAGGATTTCAAACAACTTTCAGGGAGAATCTCATATCTAAAAACAATATCTTAAAACAAATGAAACGTACAAATAAAAATAGAACCCATTGTGAGCTTTTCATAATCTGAATGGTAACAAATGAAGGGCTTTCTATGTATCAAAAACTCCCTGAATTAGTTGTTTTGATGTGAATTTAAGGGGGAGTCAAAACACACTAAGGGGAGTCCTTATAATCAAGAAAACAGCTGCAATTTGTGGAGGAAAATGTTAGCTATTAAAACATAAAAATAAAACGTGCGTATTGGTGAACAGACTGAAAACAGAAAATTATGTTGATGTGCTCCTCCACAATTTTCGACTCTCTAGATCCGCTGCTAGTTACTCCAACTTATAATTCTCTAGTTTATAATGACTGGGGTCCTCTTAACGTCCTTTAAACGTCCTCTTCAAGTCTCTGTTGGGCATTCTATTCGAGCGGTCGGATTAGACTTCAATTCGACGTCCCCGGGTCGTCTACGCGACGTCCTAACTGAACGTCCATGGGATGTCTCTGTGCCTACTGGGCAACTTACGATAACTTACAATAATGTTCTATATTTAGTAACAGAAAAAGTTTAAAAAAATGAACCCAATTGGCCACAAAATGTGATATTTCAAGATGAATTTCTATAAAAAATAGACGCATTTTAATTCATTACTCTGATATCAAAAAAAATTGTCGAGCGGTTAATTTTTTTTCAATAGAAACGATGTAACTATATGGTTAAAGCATTGAAACAGTAATTAACACTTAAAGATGATAAGCTATAGAGAAAGTGTATGCAATATAGAGTAACAAAAAACGGTAGAAATGGCTGAGAAAAAAGTTTAGAAGAAGAAGTACTTCACAGCGAAGAAGTACGTCTTTTCCCAATCCTTAACGACAAAACTAAAAAGGTTAGAATGAGAAAGTTACAGTTCGAAAACTGTCATATAAAAAATATCCCTTGTAAACACAAATTAAATCTTAGTGGGAACCGATAAATATTTTTATATCGGTTATTAAATATCGTAAGTTGACGCATTTTAAGTGCAAGTTATCATAAATTGTCGCGTTGAAATTATTGCAAGATCGCAAATTGCCGCCTAGTGGGAACCGAGCTTTAAGGTGACACCGTCTTTATTGCGGTTATTTTTTAAACATTCAAAGTCAAATCTAACCAGACAAGACGTTGGCATATTCACTTACATCAAAGAGTAATTTGATGCTTCTATCAACAAATTCCAAAACGTAGGTACTTATGGATAGTCTCCATCCACATATAAAGCAAAGCGAGACTTTGCAGGAGTTCAAACGTCTTGTACTTGCCATTTTCATGATTTTATGATTTTTATGATTTTAATGACATGTTTTATTAGTGTTCTAGTGTATCGCTACATGCACACCAACTTTGAATAAAGAAATCTATTCTAACGCTTAGTCATGGAAGTTTAAGCCAACAAAGGAGCAGTTTCAAAAGGGTCGAGGGTATGCAATCTGTTTAAGAAAATTTTGAAACATTTTCAAAACGAAAATATATTATTCCCAATTCCAAATAGTGCTTGTGATGATTGTCATCCTTCGGATGTATGTAGAAAGACTAAAATCCTGTTTTCATATAGTGACATATGTGAAATACTTAGCCAATAACTTTCAATTATCAGGAAATGTCCACTTATATAAAAAGCCAAGTGAAGCCCAGATACTGAAAATTTTGTTACCCTAATATGAAGAATGGTTAGCATGCAATGCATTCATAATTTCCGAAATTACTTGTTAATTAATTACGCAACTTACTAGCAGGTGGCGTAATACATAATCCGAACTGGGTTGGTCTGCTTGCCCTCCCAACTAAGTGATCAGATGCTGCACGTACACGAAACGTTAAATTTGCACCAGGTGGCAAATTATTTTTATCGAGATTGTAGAAATTTATTGTTCCTGGTCCAGTAGACAACACTTCTTTAAGTTTATTGCCTTGAAACCAAACACCATTTTGAACGGTAACGTTAGTAGCAAATTCGATGTAAAATCGTCGTGTTTCTGCACCCAACTCCTGACCTCGACTCCAAGTAAGAGTAGCATCATAACTGCTACAATCGCCTTTCACAGTAAGTCCTGCAGGTGGTTCAGGTGGACCTGAGTGAGAAACAAATTATTCGCTACTTAAATTTTAAACAAAAACCTTATTAGAACATCAGTAATAGCTAGTACTCAGATGATTTGCATTCTTTACCTTTGATTCTGAGGAAAGCGGATCTTCGTTCTTCTGAAATAACATCTCCCACTTTTGTATAAGCGTGGCAGGTATATATTCCACCGTCCGTTATTTTCAAATTGTTAATATAAAGTATTCGTGGTGGTCCACGTGCGCGATTTTCCAAATATATATGATCGTCAAATTTCGCCATTTTAACTCCTCCTTTGTACCATTCTATTCGTAGATCTAATCTTTTGTCCCAAGATGCACCACAAAATATATTTGCGTAAGGCCAACCGACCTGGAAACTTAAATTTTGTGGTGGGTGTGTGATCACTGTCGGCTCTGAAAGAGTTATTTATCTGAAATTATTAATTCAATCATCGAAAATATATCATACCTTTTTTTTGCAGTCCGTCTTATCTACCTAATATCACGACTGTTCCGCTACTTTCAGTTGCATCTTGACTATTTTCTGCTTTACAAGTGTACTTTCCACCATCAGCTTGATTGACATTTTTTATTTCTAATGTTCCGTCTCCTAACACTTTCAAACGTTCTCCTACATCAATAGGTACATCATTCTTTAACCAAGTTTTCTTTGGAATTGGACCGCCTATTACTTTACACTCGATATGCATCGTGCTCTCACGAAATAAGTAAATTGGGTCGTCCAAAGGCACTTCAAATGTTGGCTTCATGGCTGAAAACAATAAAAAACTTCCTACTGGTAAAGAGATATTTTATGGAAATCTCAATCCTGGAGGGATTACAGATGAAATAACAAGGTAAAAAACGGGTAAAAAACGCGTTAAGACAAGACATACTAAAGGGTTATAGTGAATTCACAATCCCGTTTTCTTCCCCCATCAACCAGGCCTTATATTAAACCATGGTTGAAAAAAATCCTTCTAATGAAAAAAGCTAAATAGTTTTTACAAATCGATAATTATTGAAATGCACCTTTCGTTTCAATATATGTTGACATGGTAAGTGTATCCAAAGGGTTAATGGCTAAGCAAATATATATGCCATCATATTCGAATTGAGTTTCTTTTATTGTCAGCAAACCACCCTTAACAAATCTGTTCAACCTAAAAACATGGACAATCAGTTATCAGTTACTTTCATTTCAGCACTTAGAAATTTGGAATCATTTCTGTCAGTTTTGATTATGGTGAAACGACAGTTCATTAAATCTATACAACCATCCAATTACTTCCATCCAATTACTTCCATTATGCTAACGCTCCAAACACTGCATTATTTCATATGTGTTTTTCTCTAGCTACTCCTAAATATTCTGGTCAATTCCTACAACCACCGTTTTATTACAATATTTCAAACATTTAGAAATCATATTTGAAAGCACATGATGACTTACGAATTTTTGATGATACTCCCATTGTGATACCATTCATACGTAGGTACAGGTGAACCGGAAGCCGAACAATTAAAAGTGAAAGTGTTTCCAAGTGGCAACCGAACTGAATCTGGAAGAAATGTCAGCCATTTTGGAGGATCTGCAAATAAGTAATCAAAATTTAGGGCTATATCTGCTACTGTTCTTTTGGTCTTGTGGTTGATGGTAGGGTGTGTCGGTAGGGTGGGGGATGTTTGGGTGAAGCGCTGAAATCGAAAGGAGTTTGTTCTATTAGCGGAAGGGTAACTTGCGCTTGTGAATATAGATAGTCATTTTTTTGCGACTAAAGATTAAACCCCTATCTGATAAGAAGGCCACTTTTATAGATCCTTTTTTGAAACACAGGTCTTTATATTTAAACTTTTATGAGATTGTTTTTCTCTGTGCACAGTTGGGGAAATAAAAATATCAGCCACTATTTTTATTACTTCACGTCCGGGAAGTTCGATAAGATGTTACCATATAAGGCCACTTACATATTACTGCCAGCTGTCCTATTTTCCACGTTTTTCCTAATGCATTTGTAGCAAAGCATTTGAATGTCCCTCCCGAATATCTGGTTACTCTTCTTATCTTCAATACTTGTCCACCGCCAAGGATTCGGAAAAATTCAAAGTTTAATTCTTTGCTGTTGTTATAGCGACTTTTAACATCTGTTCCTTGGTACTGCCATGAAACTTTGGGTAAAGGACTGAGAAACAAAACATCACCACCTCAAAGTAATTGAAATAGTGCAGAGAAGAGGATGGTGTGACATGAATACTTACTATCCAGTAGCACCACACGACATCGAGAACTCGGAATTTATAACTGCAGTCATTTGTGGAGCCATGTGTTTTATTAACACTGGCTTTCTTCTCTCAGTGACTTCTATAAAAGTACAAGTGAGAGCTACAAGATGTGGAAATCTGACGTTACTGGAACACTGTATTAATATAGATATTTTTCTGAGAAATCCCAGGCGTGAAAAACAGTCGGTTACTGGGCTCCTGATTGCATTATGAATTCTTTAAATATACTATGGTAACGACAAAAGTGCTGGCTTGTTTAAATGCAATCTTGCTTTATTTTATCAGGATCCCGGGTAAACTTATTTATAATCCAATTTTTTATTTGCATTATGTAACTAAATGAAGGAAGCAGGCAAGCATGGTTAAACGAATTCGTAATATGATAACACCCTAAATAGATTGTTGTAATTATTTTATCTTTTCTTCTGTAACCAAATAGTCTGTTGTTAATTCTGCTGATCTTCTTCTACTATTTTAATGGTAAATATCCTAATTTCATAAGTGAATTTTGACAAGAAAAATAGATTTTGATATGCATTCAAAAATAGAAAGACAAAATAAATATACCTCCATAAATGTTCCAGAGAACCATTTTCCTAGATCCTACCACAACTCCGTAGTTCGCAAGAATACATCTAATTCCATCTGTATCACGTGATTGCTTGATGTCATCATATGTCACGTAACTGTAGACAAATTTTTTCCCATGTGGAAAAGCAGTTGCAACCGGCCTTCCAGATCCGTAAAACTGTGGTGTATTTGAATTTTCGAGAATAATGCCCCATTTATGTATCGTTCCATAACCAGTGCTATGGGGTGGGCACGTGATCGTAAATTTCTTACCAACAGTGGGATATAATTTACGTAATGGATCATGATATCTTGCACCTGGATCAAATTGACCCATCGCTAAAACATCAACATATATTCATTGTAATGTAATATTGAGTATCTGTCCAAAAAACAGTCCGAAATTTTATAAATATGTATTGCATTATTGAAATTATTCGTTCATTTTAAAAACGGACGGTGGTGGATCTAGCAGAAATTTGCCTGGTGTAAGTCAATTTAGAGGAGAACTTTCTAAAGTAGAATAATTGGCAATTATATTGCAATTATCCTTTAAAAAGCACTCTTCTCCATATTTTTACAACAGTGAAATTGCTTCTCGATCCGCTGCTGACTCACACTCTGATGCTCTTTTAAAGAAGCGTATACTGCTCCAGTGACTGGTTCATGTGCAAGTTAGAGTAATCTTTAATGTTTGTGTTAAGAAAGTAAGTTGACTGTCGGACCACTAATGAAGATTCTTCATGACCCCTTAGGACGTAAAAAGTTTCCTTTCCTTTCCTTTCCTGTTTCTTGGTTTGATTATCATAAAAGATACCAATAAGAATTAAAAACTCTGTTGGAGTGACACAACCTATCGTGGTTAATATGCTTCATTCGAAGGAAGACGCAAAGCTTTTCAAAAATTCGTATTTGATAATACACCTTTCCCGAATTCTGTTTTTAAGCTGTGCTTTGTTGTTATTAGCACATCTAACCTCGTTTCAGATATCAAAATTGTCATTTATGATTCTACTGGGAGTTTTAGTAATAGAGATAATTACTAAGTTATAAAACTAAAACATCATTGAAACAATAAATTTCATAAAAACGAGGTTGATGTACTAACTAGGTCAAATTGAATAAAGTGAATTACAGATCCATTAGCGTACTACCATCTCTCTCCAAAGAATCTACTTAAATGTCCAACTATTTTGAGAAGATTTGTTCTAAATTTCTTTGTGGTTTCCAAAAGAACTACAGTACTGAACATGCCTTACTAAACCTTTTGATGCATTGGCAAAAAACGTTTGATTTAGCTGGTGTTGTTGGTATTGTGCTGATGGATCTGTCAAAAACGTTTGATTCTTTGCCTCACGATTTATTGCTGGCTGCTTATAATAAGTCTTTGATAAGTCAAATCTTAAAGTTTTGTTTAGCTATCTTACAAACAGAGCGCAGAGGATGAAAGTTGGTTCAGTTTTCAGTATGTGGATCCAAATCTTAATGGGTGTTCCCCAGGGTTCCATTCTCGGACCTTTACTGTTCAATATCTTCATTAATGACCTGATTTGTTTAATTGAGTAAACGCAGATTTGTAATTTTGCTGATGACAACACTATTTACTCGTGCGGTTATTCAGTCAATGAAGTCATTTCAACATTGAAACATTGAAACCTAGCAAGAGGGTTTAAACTGGTTTTCTGCAAACAGATTGCAGCAAACCCGGCAAATGATGTTATTAGGCACAAGTAAGATTAACATTCAGTTACTTCTAAACGGGATCATGTTAGTTCCATCAGATTCCGTGAAGTTGCTAGGAGTAACCCTTGATAAAACACATAGGTTCATATAGGTCAGCCCTGTATTAAGGCATTAAGTAGAAGCAATCGATGTCCTCACAGAATTTGGAAGTTCCTAGATTTCAAAAAAATTCTTTTCTGTATTACTGTTATTCACAGTCTTACTTTTGTTATTGTTATTAATTGAATTTAATTTGGATGTTTTGTGATAAAACAACTTACCAAAAAGTGTTACCAGTTCAGAAACGTGCGTTAAGGGGTTTGTACTGAACTAGTGAAGCAAGCCTTCCAGACTTGTTGGCAAAAGATGGCATACCTGCAATTCATGTTCTTAACATCCGGATTTTATTTATTGAGATCTAAAAATATTTCACAGCTTAAATGCTTCTTTTATGAAATAAATTTTTGTTCAAAAGGTAGTCGCACAATCCCTGCGCGACACCAGTTTATTAGTTTATTAGTTTATTAGTTTATTAGTTTATTAGTTTATTAGTTTATTAGTTTATTAGTTTAGCCAAAGATAGACACTGTCTGTCTGTTATGGAACAAATTCTATCATCTTTCGAAGTGGAATTGTTGTGTGGAATAGTCTTCCCAACTCGATAAAAAAGAAACCTCTTCATGGTTTTAAGAACAAGATAAAGTATATTACTTCCTTCCCATGTACATGTCTTATATGTAAACATTCGTTGTTATTTTTATTTATTTATTATCATTTATCTATTTCTTTGTATTTCCTATTTGGTATATTTTTTTTAATTACTTATGTCACACCAACTTAAATTTTAATAAAAAATACATTTTATTTACTAAACACGGTATTTAAACAGAAATTCGGGAAAGGTCAGAAGCGAATCTAGAACCTAGGCGAAATTTATGGAGGAGAGCAAGGTCATTAAGAGTATAAAAGAAAAACGTGCCAATAAGCTAATCAACACTTAAGTTCTACCAGAAAATTCATGACACTGTACTCCTCCACTTTTTTGACTAAGCCTAGATTCGCTAGCCTAGAAAGTGTATTGATATGTGCAACAGAGATCTGAAATTCTAATGTAAAACGTGCATAGCTGTTAATGCGAGCATTTGTTTGATTTGGGAAGTGACTTGTATCTTTAACATTTGTTGCGGCTTGGATGGTTATCATTGATGGTTATGACTCACTTCCTATTGGCGAAAACAAAACAATCACACCTTTTATATCAGTTTACATGAAAATGTTATCGATCGTCACGATAAATTCGACAGCTAGTCAGGATGTGGTTTAATGTCAGTATGGTATTGGCAAATCAAATTAGGCATGTCCATGCATGAAATCTTGTTAAAGTGTTGAGATTTTATTAAATTACCTCTTATTTTGATGTTTTTTTCAAGAAAAACGGATCCCATTTTATTAGTTGCGATGCAGCGATATCTGCCACTATCTTTGACACTGCTTATAGGCGATATTTTCAAAGAGTCCCCTAGAAATAAATTAACAAAAGAAGGGAACTTTTAAAGACAGAAGACTTCCTTGACAGTTTTAATATTTCTCAACAAGGGATCTTAATTCCTTACCATTTAGAGTATGTCTAACCACTCCATCGATCATAGAGAAAGGTTGATCTTTGATGAATTTCACGCCATTTAAGGACCATTCGATCTTCGGTGCAGGAGCACCAGATGCACTGCATTTGATTATAAATTGATCGCGCCCAACAACATTCTCAATTGGAATTGGTTCCAATATTACCATTTGATGAACACGTGGTGGTATAGCTGAATAAAAGTAGGTGAGTAAAGTAACGGGGAGTATTAAGCCTTTAGGCTTCCATCTGTAGTGGTTGGCCATTCTGCCCGCCGACTTGCAACTAGGAAGTTGACTTACTGAATAGCAGAATAACTGAATAGAATTGTCGCGAAAAGGCTAATTTGTGCTGATTCAAGTTATATACCTTGGCTAAGTGTCTACAGAATTCTGAAAAGACATTTTGAAATTTATCAAATATAAAAAAATATTTCAGAATTGAATATTGAATTATACTATTCGTTTTCCTTTTATTGGAAGCACTCAACAACGTGATTGGATAAAAGATCAACTCACACTGCATCATGGTAAAAGGGGGTGTTAAGACTTGCATTGAAATTATTAGCATTCGCCATTGTGAAAAAGATATTATCAAATCTGAAATGAAGAAGTTAATGGTTGACAGACAACAACAACAAGCCAACTAAAAAACGTGAAGGTTTTGGTTTGACTAAAAAATAAAAAGGCCTGAAATGAAAATGGTAGACGAAATCATGCATATTTATTTCATTAGCGATATATAGTTGTGTTTACAGAGAGTTGAGATTTACATTGTGCACGCAGAAGAATTTTGCTGACTGAAGACATGAAGCAATCACGTAAAAGGGCAAATCAAATTAATCCTAGAATGAAATGAAAAAAAGGATGGCTTCATTCTATATCGTTTCTGCAATCCAAAATATATAAACACTCACACATTAATAATTTGTCCATGTTGACACGTATATCGCATGTATTCATTTATGTTTTGAAATCAAGAAAAGTCAGGAACATTTTGTCTTTCAGAATATTTTTGTGATACAAAATTGTGATAGAATGATAAGTGAAAACCACCAAAAGTCATACAAAAGATTCCATTGAAGATAACATCTTATCTTTCTATTACTCGTCAGTATGATATCTAGTTTTGTTTCATGTGTGATTTCTATTGACAGCATAACTACGAAAGTTCACGACATCTGTAAAATATGTCAGTCCTGTTTCCAATGCACTTTTTAATGTTTATTCAATAATATTTCTATTTCTAGAACACGATCTTTTCGACTAGTTAGAGATTGTAGGTATCGTATCGTATCGTGTAAGTATCTTAGAGCACATAAAATACAAATCAACTTCTTTCCAGTGAAACAAAACATTTATTCGAACCTATATACCGTGGCATGTATAGGCCATTTTACAGAGCAGTTATATAGTGCATTTCTAAGTGACGATTTTCGACAGTTAGCTTCCTTAACTGTCGAAAATCGTCAGTTAGCTAACCTAAGTGTCAAAAATCGTCAGTTAGCTTCCTAAACTTTTTTAGCAAAAAAAAAAAAAAAAAAAATAGAAAAAAAAAAGATTTTGTATTCGGCACGTCATCACACAGAATTAAAGTCATTATTTTCCCTTTGATTCTTTATCTGTTTTTTATTTCAGTCTTTTTATGCAGTTTTGTTGATTTTTTAAGATAGAGACTGTATATATTTGTGTATGTTAACTAATGAATCATCCACAACTGATCTGGAATTATAATAAATATTGACTCCCTTATATAATGAATCCCCAGTCATTAATAACTGTGTATTAAGACTCCCCCTAGTGTCACTATTTACTAGATTATAATTACTCCTCTAAATGAATTTTGACTCCCTCTTTCACATCAAAAGCATATTGGATATTTTGGTACATAGAAAGTCCATCAATTGTTAACAATAAGATAATGAAAAGCACACAATGCTTTTCATAATTTAGACAGAAGTTCTTTATTTGAAATTGCTTCTATTTGTTTTTTGTATGTTTCATTTGTTTTGAGATATTGGGATTCTCCCTGAAAGTAGTTTTGAAATCCTACAAAGTCAGAAAATAGAGGGGCTGGTTATAATTACCAATATTTTCGTAATTTGGTCATTATGAAAAGTTTATCTTATTTTTTCAGCAACTTTCAGTCCAGTTGTTCTTCTAAAGTTTGTCCTTATAAAGAAATATGTTTTTTTATTAAAAGTTTCCCTTTTCAAAATATCTGCTGGGTGGGATGTTTACGTAGAAAATGCACGAATGTAGGAAACATAGGAGTAGACATTTAAATTACACTCCAGTCGTTTCAAGAGAGTCATTATTTTACAGTATAGACTCCCCTATTAATTTATACTACCTTTTAGGGGAGTCATTACATTATTCTCTACCAGTAAAAAAAGACTCCTGGGATTCCCAGAATTATGACACCGGGAGTTGGTACTTTGGGAGAGTCAATATTTACCGCTACACCGGAAATGTAAGACTTCTGAAGGAAGTTGACTCTCATGATATTTATGTCAAAATATGGGATTTATTTGTTTAGTTTTTTAATCTTATTTAACTGTGAGCATATAATCTCTTCATATTCTAGCTGGGCGGTCTTCCTCGTATACTTTTTTGTAATATTTAACTACTCAAGATTCAAAATACGTCATTCACTATATAGTCTTCGGGCAATCATTATAACTTGCATTGATATTAAATGAATTGTGACACACATGTTTGATCTCTAGCGTGTTCTTTCAATGTGGGATGGCGTAACGCACTTTATCTCAAGTGGCTTCAAAGGATCATAATATTTTGACGTTTTGTGCATATATATCAGGAAGTGATAAACATTTTTGACGTACAAACAACATGATGTTTTTTTCTGTTTTTTAACAAGTTCACCTGCAGTTTGAATTAAATATTCTTCTTAAAGTGATTGGGCGGAAAAGTTCCGAAACAATAGTTGAAAAGCTTGAAGGAAAACAGCCTTCAACATTGACTTTCTCTGGAATATTAAATGGTGCATGTCGTTCAAGCCCTTCCCAAGTCTAGTTTTATAATGTCATTCGCACAGTTTCATAATTTGATAAAAATTAAAAAAAAACCATATATACTAAAAAAATAACAAAACAAACATAACAACAATAAAACTTATAATGGTCCGAACCTTAATGGCGTATGATGGCATATGACGTATGAATTCTATACAAAGGTGGAAGGCCTTAACATTGGTAATCGGAGTCCCAAGTGTTGTCGACATGTTATGTATAAAGATGTTTCGAAAGGTAGTAACAGCGTTTTTGAGTTCATGTTCCTAATACAAATTCACTTGCAGAAAATACCAACTTAAAACATCTTTATTCCTCGAATCTGGGATACATTTAGCTATAACCCAGCCGACACAGGTCATCATGCATCAGTCACACGACATCATGCAGCCGGCACACGACATCATGCAGCCGGTACATGACATCAGTTTAACGTCCAAACGGCCTTGAGACGTTGTCATGACGTCCATACAACATTCGAACAACTTCGTGTGACTGCTAAGTTAGTGCTAAATGTATCTAAAAAATAAAGTCACTCCAATGTAATTGGTCCCTACTCAACAATTCAAAAGCTATTGAAAAATGTGTTAAAATAAATGCGTAAAAATTGGCAATATTCAAGTTTGATAAAAGAATACGATTTTTGAATTATGCGGACCGGAAATATATTTTTGTTTATTTTCAACTTATAATATTTTTATTCATCGTGCCTCAATTGATTTTCTGACAGTGACAAGTTAATCTGGTCTGTATTTTTCTAGTGTTTCTTCTACGTTTTCGAAACAAAACAACACAAGAAGAGTCACGATGGATGTTTGGTGGCAAATTCGATACACAGTTTAGTGAAACGAAGGCTAATGAAATGTTTTCTTTAATATTTATAGTAACGTTCTGTACAATTCTACAAAACTTTTCTTGGTCCTATCTATCTTTTTATAAAAATCCTCCCAAACTTTCTGATAAGCTTTGGTGGTAACATATGATGAAAATATTGATTTCCCTCTAATTTCAAGTTCGTACGGTTTCTTTCCGTATTTCAATTTGTAAATTCTTTAATGGCAATAGCGAAAGGGTGACATTTGGATTTTTTCATAATGTCATGATCATTTTAAAATAATTATCCATCCTTGTACAATTTGACCAAACTTTAACTCGTTGACATAAAATTTTAACTAAATTTCCAAATTGAAAGTGCATCAGAATATGAAAGGTTTCAATTTTGTTAAGTTAACAAAATCCAATGATAAAGTCTTTTGATTGAAAGAAAACCTTTTTGTTTTAAAGGACAACGCATGATGCAGCCATGACCTTGTTAACCCAGGCAGAGATCGTATAGTTTTGACCGGAAAGAAATGGAGGTCATATAGGGCAAAAATGTTGACTCTCTATGACAGAAATAATGGAAAAACGAGAAAAATAAGATGATTGTAAGAAGTCTTAAGATGCTCTAAAATAAACAAAAATCGTTTAAAATAACCTTTCCGGATATGGTATAACTAACTAACTCGCCACCCACAATGCAAAATTGTAAAATAATACAACAAATCCCATATGAAAACGTGAAGTATTTGTTTTAAAATAGATTTGATTTGGCAATTGATGCAATAATCAAACGAAATTTCTTTTAAATAAATTCTCACCACACTTCAAATTTTTTTTTTGCATAGATTGCTTTTCATCAACAAACAAATTAAATCACGTATTTCCTCATCATAGCGGTTAACGTCTTTACAATTTCGTCAAGAAGAATAGTTCAAAACATTAAATGTTTATTGCGAAATAGCTGCTTGACCTCCGTTACCGCATACATCAAGCAGTAGCTAGAGCTCAGTCAAAATTTGTGGAGGAGAGTTTAGTCACTTAAAGTAGAAAAGGAAAACGTGCAAGTAACCTAATCGACACTTAAGACTGAAAAGAAATATCATAACGTTGGACTCCTCCACTTGTTTTGACTGACCCTGAATACCATGGCTCACCAAATTTTAAGAGAATCTCCTTCAAAAAGTGTATGCATGAAACCACGATATACATGCATAAAATCATATGTAAAGAAGAAAAAACTTAAATCGTAAACATGGCGTTGGAACAAGGCTGTTAAGCGTCATTCCATACCAAATAAATAAACAGATAAAGGTAATGCAAAATGTTTCACACACTAACGTTTAACCAGCATGTAAATAGATATGTAGACATTTCCCTGTTTCCATGTAAATATTCTCCTTCGCTGTGTGGGAAGAAATTGATTTAAAACAGTGGAGTAAACGATGGCTTTTCAAACCTAAATCAAATGTTGATCATGGACTTGGTCAATTTCGTAATTTCTACGCATCTCGATAGCGCGAAACAGGCTAATGTAGAAAAAACTAATGTAGAAGCAGTGTAAAGTGTTACGTCATTAGTTCTCTGTAGCTTGTGCTCCCTGAATCTCCATTGAGTTCTGTAGATACATTTCGTTTGCTATGTTATTACCTTTTTTTGCTCAGTATATACAACCAAGGTTAGAGGCCTTTAATGTATCATTTCAGGTCAACTTACTCATCTTCACTGACCCAAACATATTTGCAAGGTTTACACCATAAATGGTACATGAACTGTATGGTACAACAAAAAGTTGTTAATAATACTGAAAGAAGTCGACCTCCTGTCTCAACTCATCCTTTTCAAGAGATCTATCTGTCGACTTTACTTTCTTGTTTTTCTTGCAGATACTGTTCATTCAGACCTATATTCAGTACATTAAAGAAAAACGCTCACCCGTGTTTTCGGTCTCTTACACTTAACTGGCCGCCAGTTGTTTAGAGAACAAAAAGCAACGCGATAACACAATTCCTGGTCATTTAGCATGAAATAAGCAGAAATCGATACCAGGGGTTCTAATTATTTTGAGAGTGAACATTTGCTCCTGAGGTGAAATAAAATACTCGAATAAGCGCAAAGTTGACAAACCTGTCATCGATTTCTCTTTAGAAAGAAAAGTTTTGGAGCTATCTAAGTAAAAGGCGGATATAAATTTCACGTGGATAGGAAATAAAAATACAAACTGTTAAGATTGAAAAGAAATTTTACGATTTCCATCCTTTCAATCTCACGTTGTCTCACTTTTACCTTCGATTTCGGGTGGGGTGTGTGTGGAGATGAGCGTCCAGCATATTGCG
This sequence comes from Turritopsis rubra, assembly GCA_039566895.2. Classification (NCBI taxonomy): domain Eukaryota; kingdom Metazoa; phylum Cnidaria; class Hydrozoa; order Anthoathecata; family Oceaniidae; genus Turritopsis; species Turritopsis rubra. The sequence goes on from CM077630.1 coordinate 15,895,612, forward strand.
TATAAGTATTTAAACAAGAAGCCGACCAGTTTTTACACGAAGCAGTGAGAATAACGTTACCCAATATGGAAGCATATATTTATAATTATAAATTATTGTTATTTTTAGATCATTATTAAGTACAGGGATTTGAACCAATACACTATGTATTACAAATCCACCGCTCTATCTAATGTGCAAAACACATCTGTAATCATGATCACGATCTTCCGTGTCACAAAAAAAACATGTGTAATACAAACGGTAGATATGCAAATTTGGTTTTTTTTTTCACTTCCATAGACCTTTTCAATAATTATGCTACTCGTGACTTAACAGTCACTGCCACATTTCTAGTCGTGATAATAGTTAGGTTCCTTTGCACCATGATAATGATTTTATGGCCTCAAAGGCATTACGTCTTGTTACGATGCAAGACAATGTCTACACAGAGCGAACGTGGCGTATTTAAAGGCGTACCGCACTACCCAGGGCATCACGCATTTTGAGTACGAAAGCACAGGGCAAGTTATTGTGCGGACTAAAAATATTGAAATTACTCATGTTAACCTAAAATATTTTATTACTAATCTCGCCTACATTTTCTTAACATTAAATTAAATTAAGCTTATTTGTTCTGTATTTTCCAGCGTTTCTTCTTCGTTTTCAAAGCAAAACAACATGGAAAATGATTAAAAGAAGATCACGATCATCTTTTTTTATATTCTATATATTCATTAGTATATTCTGTCGCTTAAATTTTGAACTTCACGCGGCTAGTGATGTGCTTTACCCTACTGATTTGGAAAATAAAAGTTGAAACTTCAAGTGAGGTTCACACAATATTTTACCAAGGAAATATGTTTTTAAAATGACATTCGATTTAAATATGATAAAGATATATAAAGGCAAAGCTGAACTCCATTAGAAAATGTTACTAGTTCTCACGAGCGAAAGAACACATGAAAAGAAACAATGCACACGATTATGTTTACAACGTAGATTAAAATCAAAGCCAAATTTTAAAATTTGTAAAAACATAATAAGAACCAAACAAGCAATTGGATCAGTAATAATTTACTAGTGAATGACAGCTTAATGATTGGAAGGCTTCTCAGCAAAATGATGACGAATCCTGAGATTCAGTTTAAACGCTGATAAATTTGCTAAAATGTTTCTTACTTACCTACCTACCTGGCGCGTTGTTGAAAGCTGTTACAAATTTTCCCACAGCACTTGAGCAGAACATATAATGAACTAATTTGTGTGAAAGAGTATAACACATCAAAATGAGGCGAGGTAAAATAGTTTAGAAAAATATGGGCATGTAATATGGGCGTGTAAACTGCAATTTGACATCACTCTTTACTCAGGAAAATTGTATTAAATTTCACTCTTTATTTTGGTGACATTCTTTATAGCATTGTTGGAATTTCAGCAATATAAAATAGTTTTTTTCCTGCTGACTATTTTTCTTCCGGTTTGGAAATAGTGAGTCGAAGTCTGCCAATAAATGTGTCACAATGAAATAAACTTTTGTATTCGAAAATTCAAAAACTTAAACTACAGTAAGTCATAGGAAGTAAAATTTCCCATGACCTTGTATCCAAGAGCGGAATCAAACACGTCAAAAATGTCGGTATTTTACTGGAAATATTTTTTTGCCCTTCAGTACATACGGGTATAATTCCTTGTTTGGGCTTTTCATCTCTGTTCAAGAAATTATATGTGATGATTCCAACGTAAATATATAAATATATGCCTAAATATATTTTCTTCGTCAGTCAATAAAAGATAGCTATGTTTATTTGAAAGTCATGGAATAATTGACGTCATCATTGGAAAAGATTATTGAATGAGTCACGTATAACAAATTGTCGCCATATTTAATCTTATGCTATTCTTACGGAAGCCGTGTATTGCGTGTTCTTCGTAAATATAAAAGGTTGGGGGATCTGTTAATAGCTAATTGATTGCTTTATGAACTGCAGCTGAAGGTCAGGTGAACACGGGAAGTTTTGATATGTTTACGACTAAAGTATTTTTGTATGTAATTTTGGTGATGATCATGGTGGTACTGTCAATAGGTCAGTTGGTCATGATTTTGTTTGATATTCCTGGGAATTAATTAAGAGTTAAGGTGTCGGGAGTTAAGATCATAACCTTTCAGTGATACTGCCAAGCCTTTCAATTTTGCTTAAATCTCTGTTTCACGTGTATATTTTACAGAACCTGCACCAACTACAGAACCAGCAAATGACATGAACGAAATTATGGATTATTTTAACAATGCCACAAATACAGATTTCCTATTTCTTGTTGACGCAAGTGCGAATGAAATGCAGTATCTTACAAATCTTAGCAGTATTGGAAAGGAAGCAGTGGATTGTTTAGATGGACTCATCGAAGAGGAAAATCAAGTGGCTGTAATAACATTTGCAAATGATACAAAAGTAGAATGGAATTTCGATGATCCCTTGGATGCACAAAGTCTTACAAAGTTAGCTGATAACATAATGTAAGTTGTAAAATGCTTTTGAAATATGTCTGAGTGAAGCACCTGTTGTGGAGGAGTACAATAAGTGGTGGCGATGTTTTACTTCTCCACAGACGTTTTATTCTCAATAGTGCCCTCCATAACGCCCCTTACCCCTCGATCCTCCCACAATACCTTGCAATTTGTTTTCATACAGCAAGTACAGTGTTTGGTTCTCGTCGTTAGTTGTTATGGTGACGATGCAACTCCAATATACTTCTCCAATAAAATTTATATTTCCTCCACCTGCATTTTTAAATATTGCAATAAACCGTAATAAGCTGTTTTAAAAATTTTCGCTTCGTTTCCAAGTTTATCAGTACTGATGTTTGAATCGTGTTCACCAAAAAACGAAGTTGAGAAACGGCCGAAAAATATATTTTACGAAGTTCTTCTTACCAAGATAAAAAACGACGTAATGTCCTTTCTCTTTGTTGATATGCTAGTGGTCAAAAGTAACGATTTATTTCTGTGATGTTGCCATGAAATAAAACATTTGTAAATAAACAAACGAAGCAGTTAAGAAATGAGCAAACACTTTTATTGTGAATATTTCAATGTTACATCTGATCATCCCTATGTTTGATGTTCGGATGTTTTAAAATGACGAAGAAACATTTCTGCCGGAATAATTATAACCTTCCATTTTGTCGTTTATTGAACAAGAGCCAAATGGCGCCAACACGACGACCGGTAGTACCAGGAGGATCAGAGTCAGAGGATTTCAGTTCTTCCATTCATCAGCCCACTTGTGTTTTTGCCATTGAAATTTTTTAAATGTTTTCCGTCTTATTCTTATTCTTATTATTCAAAAATGTCTATACAGGATATGTACACTTCAGTTAAATAAATTACTGTTATATATGTGTGTCCTTATGCTTGGCAAAGAAATGCGGCGGCCATTTTGAGATCGATCAGTGTGTGGGATATTTCCATGCTCACGAGAGTAAAACTTAAGCAATCTTATGTGGGATTACAATTTATTTGGGAGATATCTTTAACGAAAGTTGTTTGAATAGGAGAAGCTTCGTATACAGGCGGGACTCCAAATCTGGTAAATTAAAATCGGGCTAAGATTATGTTTTATTAACAATTCTTTCTCACTATAAATTTACGGTGAAATGTCTTATAAAAATGTTTAAAAGAAGGGACCATAAATTGACTCCAGCCTCGCTAACCCAGACAAAAATGTTAAGCTTTACACCATTATTTTAGGAGAGGAAAAATTGTCACTAATTATTTTTTTTTATCAAGATAGTCTAAGCTGGCGAAAAGAAGTCGAGAGTTTTTAATTTTCCCTGAAAACAAAAGAAATCGCTTCATTCGCACGAACTGTAAAACTGACTTCAGCCCGATTTCAATTTACCACATTATAGTGGCCGTATACGAAGTTGCTTAAATTTATGAGTATGGAAATCAGATTTTTTCCCTTGCCCTATTCAGTTAACTTTCGTTAAAGATATCTCCCAACTTGGTTGTAATCTCACATAAGGTTGTTTAAGTTTTACTTTCGTGAGCAAAGAAATATCCCACACACTGATCGCTCTCAACATGTCCCCTCCTTTATTTGTCAAACTTAAGACGGATAGGATTTAACAATGTCAATGGTAAAAGCATAAGTGCGCGTTGATTGGAAGGGGTCTAAATTTATGACTTTCTGATATCCTTTGGCCCTGATCCTCCTTGTCCTACACGGCCAGTTGCAACCGTGTTGGTGCCATTTGGCTCTTGTATAATTTTTGGTCCATGCGATTTAAAACGTGTAACAATGATACAAAAAAATAACTATTGTTTGTGATTAAAGATTTAAAGTTTCAGTTTTTCAAAGCAGAATCATTTCGGTTTCTTTTAATTCAAGAATGTAATAGAAATCTACTTATTCCTAAATTTTATTCCACCATATTTGCTATTTCTAAGGTTCAAATTGAATCTAAACGGATGATATTTTATAGATGACAATGTTACGTTTATTCATGCTTGTGGGATCTTTTGGATGAGAAAGTAAGTGTCGTAAAGTGACCTTTGAATAAACCCAACATGAAACCATCACATCATTCGTATAATGACCTTCTTCATGTTTTGTTTGGAAACACATGAAAAAGGGTGATGAATAAATGAAAGAAAGTTTGCCAAAATCAGGTTTATAAAATTATTTTCTGCACATCCACTACCTCTCCTCTCTATATTAAGGTTTGCGTAAGCAAGAGCTAGTTGGCAAGCCAAATACACAAAAATTCAAAGCCTGAAAATCAGTATAATCAATGAAACTAAATCACCTGTATGTACACAAACAAAAATAAACCAGAATAACGAGATGAATGTATCACTACGTGATAGAGCTTGAATGAAAAGCTGATAAAAAAATGCATATCGCTGATATATCCGAGATATCGCTGTACTAAGATTTTACTGTTGAATGATTTCATATTCTCATCACAATTTGAATGACCAAAGAAGACAAGAAAATTGTTTTGTGACTCGATGAAAATTCTCAAAAACAGTACAAAATTACATCAGAGCCTGGAATAATCGAAGCAATGGGGCAATGAAAGTGACTCAAAATTGGGGCATTGAAGCGGCACAAGAAACGATATATCTAAAAAAAAACTGTCATTGGTATAAAGAAATTTCTATAACGTAATAACATTTGATCTTGCCAACCCAAAAAGAAACTCCAGCTGCAAAGGAGCTCACCACACTTGCTACTTTTTATTTACGCAATAAAAGACTTCAGGGACCCAAGAAAATTTTTTCATACCATTGCAATAAAATATTTTTGATGATGTGTCAGCATTTATGAGTTGACGTGGTACGCATGTATAGTCCACTGATCTAAAAATAACACTGGATCGAGCAACTTATTGTTTCGGAAGTCCAATTTTGAAGCTTAATCCCATTACGTATCCCTGAACCTAAAATTACAAAAAGATTTAGACAGTAGAATTATCTTTCCATAAACTACTATGACATTAAATGCACTTGTTATACAACCCATAAAACTGCATTGTTTATTTATTTATTTCTAAAAATTTCATACAGGATAGTCGTTTCAGTATATTCATATTTACAAATGTAGTAGCTACTTTTTAACGAGTCTACTTTTCGTTTAAGAACTACAAAGAATTTTGTCGACCACCAACTTACTAGGTCCGAATAGCTTAGCAATTTTAATAAATTTTTTAAGTAATAGAAGCTCGATTCAGTGTTAATTTTAGATAAATTCGCCTCATCGAAAATCACATCCAGTAAGCAGAAGATAGTAAATCCAGTGGGCTATGTTTAGAAAAATAACGAACAGACACTTTTTCGCAACGTTTTCATTTCTATTTACGAAAAAAAATTGAATATACAATTTGTTCTTAACATAATAATGTTTATGTTTGAAAACATAAAAATGTTTTCGTAATGTAGCGATTTCCGTGCTCGGAAAAATGAATATTTTTTCATAAGATAGATTTTTGGATGTTACGAGATCTTACCGGCACTAATACGCTTCCGTAGAAAACACTGATGAAAAGATGAAATAAGTAGTCTTAGATGAAAATACTATTACTCCTTTGTGCTGACGTCATCATTTTAGTCCGTGACGTCATCAAAACCGGGCGAAGGTAAAAACTACGGACATTAGAACAATAGAAGTAATAATTAATTTATCATTGCTTAGTATTGAATTACACCAGGGTATTTTTAATCTTGCCAAATGAGCTCCAGCTGAAAAGCATCTCACAACGCTCCCTACTTTTTGCTTATTCAATTATTGTAGTTTGACAAATGGAACGCATTGTATTCCATCATTGAAAAAACTTTTGCTTTTTGGAAAATGGTGTCACATGAGCCCTTAGATAATACTGTTTTTTATTCACTTGTACATTTGTAAATAGAAATTCTTATCCCGTGACAATCATGCGTTTTTAACATGTATACTTTTATAAAATAAAACTTTACACTTATGTATACTGATGATGCCGAGAAGTACTTTTATAAAGTTTAATAAAATAAAATTTGTTGTTTTTCATCCTTTTTTCTGGCGCATTGTATTCCAATTTATGAAATATTGCGAAAAGTTTGGCATCTATTAAAATAATTTGCATTTAGAGAAAGAGATGGTAACTTGCTTCTTGATAAAAGCTTACAGAATACAAAGACGTACTTAAGCCAACATTTTCAAACTTATGAAAGAAAAACGAAAACGCCCTACGACAGAACATCAGCTGTAGCGTTAATTTTGTTTGGTGTTGGAAGAAAAGGAAACGAAATGGACATTTTAAAAGACATATTGAAAGCAAATATCGATTTCATGTTGATAGGACTTGGTAAGAATGTCAAGTTTTGTGCTTTTGAAGGCTACGTGGGAAGCGAGATTTAATTCACATATCTTTATACCAGATTGGCCCTTTATACGCCGGCCCAAATATAGCGCCGACTCTTTTTATGCCGGTCGTAATTGACGCTATTTTCCACGATCCAACTCTTACAGACAAATATCTAACAGCGGCACGTTCAACGCCAGGTCATGAAAATTAATGTCATTAAGGACCGGCGTTAAATTTGGGCCAATAAGGTAAGAATCATAGCGATTTTACACAAGAATGTAGCACCCTAGTGCCCGTCAGGCAAAAATAATCAGCTCTTAGATTGTCAGTATCACTTGACTTGATCACCATACAATTTACTTCTCTACACGCCTCAGGGTTGGTATTAACGAGCAAAAATTCCGACTTCAAGTTTTCATGACAGCCTGGTCAAAATGAAACCCTGTTTCGAGCGAAACTAAGAGCCACGCAATCAATGAGTGCCTTCGTTTACTGTCAAACATAACAAATACCACAACTTCAAAGCAAACAGGGAAAAATGATATCCACGTTCGCACGCATCTTTCTATTTAAAAAAAATCAAAAGTGAAATTAAAAAGCAAATATTGATATTTTGATTTCAGACAATTTAATATTTACTTTTGTCTGTTAAGAAAACTTCCCCCGTAACAAATAGTGGAAAGACTATTAATCCTTTTCACAAGGATTAATACTTTGCATACCTTTAACCCGATGCATCTCATTCGCTTTTAGGAGAGATTCCATATAAAAACCATGGCTATTATGAAAAGTTGATTAAAGACGCAAGAGAGAACATCACAACAAAATCTAAAACATTTCTTTATACGACGCCTCACGTTGATTATGCCTTCACTTTGCTTGAATTGGCTGTGCAATACAGTAAGTAAATGGTGAATTTATGAGTGGCATTTCTTTCTTTGATAGTTAAAAATAATTCAAAAATTGTGTGTTGAAAACCAAATGTTTATGTAAACCTTCTTTTTTTCAGCTTGCTTATAATCACAGCAACATCACAGCAAATCTGAATTCCAGATGCAACGAATTGTTTTTGTAGGAATCTTGACGTCCTCATAATTTATAGTTTATGTTGTTATTGCTGTATTTTATATTTAATGCTTAAGTTATTGCAAATACAATTCATTTGATAGTGTTCACCTGTTCATAAGGGATGGCAGCGCCCATCTTATCTAAACATTGGTAGGATCTAATTTTCAAATGTAATCAGAAAACTCTGAAGAGGTTACTCGACATACAGAAAGAAATTTCGTCAAAACGCTCATTCGTTAATGCTTCCCTCAAATTTCAGACATGTACTCATTGTTCAGTAATAATGACAATGAAGGTAAATTACTTCGTATGTTCTCAAACAATGGCTCTTAACGCTCAAATATATGTTACACAAAATATATGTTACACCCACTCCGAAAAAATACCACCTAAATTACTCAAAATGCTTCCAAGAAATTCATTCTTGATAAAAAAAGAAAATATTGGCACACATTAACAGAATTTGACTCATTTTCCGCCGTTGGCAATCTGTAAACACTTCATTTGTTTTCATGTTACTTCCTGTTGGCTTGTATATTTACGATTGTTTATTCGCGGTCAGGTCTTTGGACCTATACTGGTTAAAATATACGTATAGAGCTGATGTGAACATTGAACCTTTTGTGAAGATTTTTTGGACAGTTTGTTACTGTTTATTAAAAGTAAACATGGCAAAAATCATGACGAGAAGTTGTACAGATGACATATTTTCACACCATTGCATACCATTTCACACAGGCTGTTACATTTTTCGATGAATTTATCCCCCTTCTTCTTTTGAATAGAATTTACGGCAACGAGAAATGATAAACCTCTTGTAACTAACTATTAGTCACTCTTGTCAGAAATTTCAGAAAAGGGAATTGGGAAGAAGAAATATTATTGAATTTTCACAATTTGTTTGTATATGGGAACATCTTATTTAAAATCAAAGCCTGTATTGAAACAAAATATTGATCTAATATCTGAGATTAAGAGAAACTCTGGCAGAAGTTATTCCACATTTTTTAAAAACTAGCTTTTTCGTTCATGAAATCAAAACATATACATGCAGCATTGAATTGTGGGTTTGAGTTCAACCAATGCATACGAATGTTTTCGTAATTTGAAGTAATATTTCTTTCTCTATTAACGCAATGAAACTGTTAGGATAGCTCATTCATCATGATAGAAAAATTGTGATTTGCGTAAATGGTGGTGGCAAAATTTTCACATGACGTTGATAGTGTTTGCTCTTTCCTACTCCAGACAGTTCCATTACATAGATCAGATTCGTCATGTTATTTGTTTAAAGCAAAATGAAACACGTTTACCTACCTAGTGTGACCTAGTTGAAGTTTAGACAATAAACGTTTTGCCGAAAGACCATAACACTGTAGTGGGCTATGAAGGATCTGAATGGAATTTTGATCATTGTTTGCATATGCTGTTGTTTATGATCAAGCGTTTTATGAATGGCGTTTTACACCCAATGAATAATCACCTTATTTGTTTCGACACGCAGACAAAAAGTTGATAAAAATTTGCAACAACTGATGTCTTTACATTCCTTCTCAGTGAAATATAACACATTATTGTTTTTGTTTTTGTGCAAACTGGAGACATCTACTGCCCATCCCAAACTTTAATGAACGAAGTATTACACATTTATCAGAAATTGTGAACTTGGACTTTGACCTGTGTCATCATTATTATGATGATGTAATCTATGTTTTTTTGCCATATCCACACCCTTTTGAAATATAGACGTTTTATTTTAATCGCAGTCGATTGACAATTTTTCTAACGATTTTTTTTGTTTATCTTTGCCGTTCTTTTTTGTCGCATAAACATAATTGTTTATTTTAAACATAATTGTTTATTTTAGAAGTAGAACGTATTTGCGGTTTAGTGGTACAAATATAAATCAATACAGTTGTTACTCCTTTTAAGATATTTATCCAGTGACAAAAGTTAAAAGTTACATACAGGAATGAATCAACGCTGGTGTAAATTAAATATGCTCTTCTTGGCAATGATGGTATCTTTTCACACCTTTTCTTCAGGTAACGTGAAATATTTTCAATTGAAAACACTAACTGACTGTTAAAGGGAATTTCTCATTGGGTTCATACCTGAGTTACTGAGTGTCCTGCGCAGTGGCGCCTTTTGGGGTACAATAAATGTAATTTAGAACAGCTCATTTGGACAATCAGCGTAGAAATTATCCCTGCTCTCCTTCCTACGAACACAACGTTGAAGTCATTGGAATCACTAGGACGGAGATTGAACCCACTACCTCCCACAACGTAAGATAACTGTCTGCAGTATATTAATAATAATAACATACATGGAGAGATGATGGACCAATAAAAGAATTCTCCTGTCACTATGACAGCAAAAGACTGTAAAAATTTTCAATCTCTCTGTAAAACTCAAATGATTAACTCCTTTACTAACTTTAATAGTTGATGCAGACCGAGTGTGAACAGCTATTGGTATTATATCGTAATCCAGTCAAATATGGTCGTTATTAGTAGATAGTTTAACAGTGAAAGCGGTCACGTGCTTATATATTCCGGAGAAATTGTTTTTCTAGAGCTCCTATTTTTCGAAGAATCAAAGCGATAATTTATTTTGCATAACTGGTTTTAGCATACTACTAGATTGTGGATCTAAAAAATATTCTAAAATAAAAATTTCATTGAGTTTAACTTCAAAGTTTGTTTATCATGGCTTTATTGCATCTTGCATTACCTAGGTCAAACTACTACTGGCCCAATAACAAAACCTGTTCTGCTGGAAAATGAAATTGAAAGCATTATGGATTATCTAAGTGAGCCAACGAATGGAAATATTGTCTTTGTGATTGATGTGAGCCAAAATACATCGAAATATTTAAAAGAACTAATTGCTGTTGGAAAAGAAGCTATAAATTGCATTTTCAAGATGAGTGAAATTACCAGGAAGATGGCAGTTATTACATACGCCAACGATGCACAAATTGAAATGGATTTCAAGAGCTGTCAAAATTCAAATTGCTTACAAAAGTCCATTGATAATATAAGGTAAAAATTTAGATGAGATGGGAGAACTGTTTGATTGAAATTGATGAAAGTAAAAAACGTAGAAGAAATAACAACTTATTCAGCAAGCTTTTCAGATATTTATTTTTCCATCTTCAATGCTGATATTCAGTAAAATGTGTTGATGAATAAATATCCGAAAAGTTTTTCTTCAATGAATTGTTGTTTGTTCAACTGGCAGGAAATATTTATGAGTTGAATAATAAAGAAACCGATGAGCATGTTTTTTTTTATAAGGAAATAGACAGTCCAAGATATGGACAGACCTTAGATGTTATTTTTCATAATTTTCTTCAGCTATTTCTGCATTACAAAAGAAATTCATAATCCTCTTTCCAATTTTAAGTACCAGTCCAACATTTGAACAATGCGCAATTACAATGTTTTAAAATACAGTCAAATCTCTGTAGTTCGAACTTCCATAATTTGAACTCCCTCTATTTCGAACTAATTTCAATGTCTTTGAAAGTGTACTGAAAGCTGAAATAGCCTGAGGATGTATTTTACGAAAACTCGGTTACTCGAGTTTAGTATTACTCGGTTTTAAGTTAGTAATCATTGCTCAAATAACTTTATGTATACCGATTTCATCAGTTAAACGCCACAGCCTTTATAAACTTTTTAAAGTTTATTTCGTAATTACGATCCAAGGATGTTAATGGTTGGTAACTGGACATAAGAAAAACAAAAGTTTAAGACATGTAATTGTCTAAAATTAAGAGGAAAGCGTTTATATCATTTAAACACTCCGGATGTGCGGCATTTATTAGAGGTGACGTTTGCTAGAGGAAATGCGGTATTACATGTCAATACATAAAACATTAATGGAGGATAATTTGATTTTTAGAGAAAGGAAAGGAGGTAGAAGAACAGATTTAGCATTAAGAAAAGCGAAGAAATTACTTCTTCAAGATGCCAAAGATGCTGGAAGAAATACTGTTGTTCTGGTGACATTTGGTATTGGTAGGCCATCAAAAACGAAAAAAATAGCGGAAAAAATAATAGATCGTGGAATTGATTTACTTGTGATAGGATTAGGTATGTTTCAAGAAGTTATATCTTCAAATATTAAAATTGGATCTTCTTTCTTGTCATTGTATTGAAATATAAACCCATATGTTACAATGTATCATGCTAACAAAAAAACGCATTGTTCTTTAGGTGAAGCAATGACAAGTGACAAGAAAATAATTAGAAGCCTTGTGAAGAAAAGTGCAAAAAAAGAGAGTGGACGAGGATTGTCGTTAGTTACTGAAAAGTTTGATGATTTGATGGAAGATTTTACTATCATCATATCATGGAGTAAGAAGCTAGCTTTGTTGTCTGCATTAAGAAAGGGAGTACTGTCGTTGCATTTGTTTATTGCTTGCAGAGCGATGTTGAATAATGGGGGCAGACGATCAAATACACTCTCAGTGTGGTACAAGAAAAAAAGAAAAATCCAGCATTGATATTCTTTTATGTCCATTTTAGAGAGTATAAAATTCAAAATTTTCTCCCATGGTGGGATCCAATGTTCGACATAATTAGATTGATTTGCTACAGTAATTAATAGTTCCTGGGAATTACTGCTTGGTTTAACGTTTTCTTGCTACACTATGTATTTACTTTTGTCATGTAATCTCCAAAGCTCTGCATTGAAATGCTTTGAAGTACTTGCTAAAAATACTTATACTACGAATACGTTATTGATTGAATTGACTTTAAAAACCCTTTGATTTTCTTTCTTTCAGCATGCTCTTTATTTGATGTAAGTTTTTTTGGCTGAAACTGGCGACGATTCCAACCAATGAAAAAAATTAACGAAAGACCTTGTAATATGTTGTAATTTTTTAATGTTCCTATATTAATAGTTACTTATTTTGATTTACCTACAATTTTAATATTAATATATGACAAGAACAACAGTTTGCATAATGTTGACACTCTCAAATATGAGTAAGCTTTGCAAATGATTTGCTAAACATTGTTGAAATGCTAACTTTGATCGCTGTCATCAGAATAAACGTTTAAACACAAATATGTTTGCACAATTTAAATATTTAGCGAAGAATAACATCAAGTAAGTTACATAACCTTACAAAACCGATTGTTATGAACTAAATCCTGTGAAAAATAGTTAAAACTGGAAAATAGTCAAAAACAGGATATTATACATACTTTTTATTCCTACGAATATAAGGATTACACTTATTGATGTAATTTGAGAAAGTTTGATATCAGGAAGATATTGATACATTACTTCGTGTATATTCTTAAATGAAGAAAAAAACGTGTTTTATCAAAGCTTATCTTTTTCTCATTCCCTCGAATCATTCAATTCCATTTTCCTTTTTTGTCGAGAATTCAACCTCTTATTAATATTCTTTTTTACGAATCAGAATATCAACCTCGAACCCAGGGTCTCTTGCCTTTTCGATATGCGGACGGCGAAGAAGAAGACCCTGGGTCCCGGCTGTTCAAACTCAACAGATATACTGTTGATTTTTATTGATGAGATTTTTCTCGTAATTTAGTAAGGGGAGTAGATGCAATAAAATGCTTTCCTGTTGATAAGAAGTGGTATTAAAAATAAGTTATTATTAATTCGTTAGGTAAGAGCTCGCCCTAAGAAACCTCCTATTGTAATGTCATCAAAAAACGTGTGACCTACAATACAAGAATTTATATCAATTGTTTGTGTACTTTCAAATGCTATGCATGAATTTCCAAAGTTTCGAAAAAAGTAGCTAGTTGCCATGGAAACTGAATGGAGTGAAAATTTGTTTGAGCCTTAAAATATGTCATCAAGGATTATGCTTTTACGTTTCTTCCCTATTACCCACACAAATACGATTACAACAGCATTCATCATCAATATTGCTTTGAGATCAAATAGAGAACTTATGAAATGACCATGACAAATGACGGTAACGTCAGTGAAGCAAAACCTTTTCCTTTTTTGTGGATTTATTTTAGAAAGAACTTATTTCATAGTATACTACTGGGAAAACGTTGCTTGTTAATAAAATAGTTCATCGCTCAGACGTCATTATCAGATTTGCACGTTCTGAACGCAACATAAAAAGTCTTAAGCAGGTGCCATATAATCTACGCACCAAAAATCCCTTCCTAAAGATCGCACTAGCCGCTTCGCTTCGGATTCTTTCATATTTCGTGGAGCTTTACTATAGAACACAATCCGCGATGACTTGATGAGTGCAGAATCTCTACAGGTATTAAAAGGCGTCCTTCGCACATACACCCTCCGGACATTCTGCACTTGGAAGATATGCGCAGGTAATAGTTGATATTTATAAGTGGCATCATGCTCTTTTTTTTCCCCTTTATTTTTATTTTTGTGGTGTCAACAATTTGTAAAATCAACTTTAAAAAAAGAATAAATACATGAATGTGTTTTGAAGTCGCGATGGAGAAATAGACAGGATCATGAACTAGAAATACTGTTTCTCTTGTATCGGTTCTCTTCTGGTTTCATACATTACCTTCTTTTTCAGTTCATTTATCAGACATTGTTTTATTATCACAGGCAAGATTTACAAACTCTCATTGAGCGACTATTCATAGATTTTCTCACAATCGCAATTCCATGACATGTCGTCAAAATTACTAAAATCGTAAAAAACGTCAAAAATCTCAAAGACATCTCCATCAAGTGACTAACTGCCCAGATAGTGGAGATAGCGCCATCTGAGGTAATCTTTGGTAAGCTGAGGTCATCTGAGGTCAGCTAAGTGTGCCAAATATGATCGTCTTGACAAAAAATAATCAATAATTGTATCGACATAAACTACTTCCCAGCTACTGGAAAATAGCTCGTGTCTTCCCTGTTCCAAAAATTATAGATGCATTAAAACCAGACGAATTTCGTCCAATCTCCATTTTGCCAATTCTATCCAAAATATTTGAAATGATCACACTAACCCAGTTAACATCATAAAAGTTGAAAGTCATAAAATATACGCTGATACGCAATCGGGATTTCGGAAAGGACATTCTATCACAATGCAACTTCTTAAGAAGTTTACAAGTCTATGCAAAGTGGTGAAATAACCTTATCAATCGCTGCCTGACGCTGCTTGATAAAATGTCCGCTCTTAATTTCTCAAACGATGTCATACATGCCAAACAGATGCTTTCAAGCTACTTCTCTCAACGTAAGCAATACATTCAAATTGATGATGACAGATCTGATGAGTTACTGATAGATTTCGGCGTACCACAAGGAAGCATACTGGGACCCGTACTATCTAATATCTACGTTTCTGACTTATCATTACATGGAGCAGCGTTCGGTATGCTGATGATACCAATGTCACCACTAATTTAAAAGATATCAACGCGTCCACCGAGAAATTACAGAACGACATCACAAAAGTACTCGAATGGTCCAGTGACAAAAACTTTATTTTCAACGTAAATAAAACAAAATTAATGCTGTTTTCAACTAAGCAACTCAGCCGCTTCGATAATTTGAACGATACCTGATTGCTTAAAATCGATTGCAATGGATGTTGTGAGCAGTTTACCCTGGTTGCCGATCAAAGAAATATTTCATTGTTCTCTGGCTAAATTGGCACACAAAATTCTTTATAGGACCGATAAACCTGAATATCTCCCTCTGGAGAGGTAAAGTAGGGATCCCAGTCTTAGCCAGAACAATATGAGTCACTTTTTAAAGCCTGATAAATTCAAGAACACTTTGCAGGACTCTTGCAGTACAGTATTTTATTCTCTGCCTGTGCCAGTTTGTAACATTGTTAATAAATTTTGCTGAATTCAAACAAGACGTTGAAAAGTACTTCCTCGATAGATCTCTCACCTGAGTACTACCGATTGACTATCGATTGACTATCGAACACGTAGTTCTTTTCTACTCCTCACTCATTTTTATATGTCTTTTATAATAATTTGATACTAAGAATTGGTCAGCGCCGCGAGGCAGCTGATCTTCCATTTACCCGTGTCTGTGGGTGAGTCAGTGAGTCTATATCGTCGCAGTTCTAAGCACCCCTTTCATAACACCCTTAAAGATAGCGGTGTTCTTTCGTGCCCGTTTACGCAACCCCCATCCATCAATTCGATTTATAGTTGGTTCACCTAAGAAAACGGGTTCTTAATATGGCGTGAAAGTTCCGAACGTTGAAGTACGGTGGCTCCTATGTGCCACATACTGTAACGAAAAAAGTGAAAACGTTTGTGTTTTACAAAATTTGCAAATACGCACACAGTTTTTTTAGGAAACGAAAAATTAAAAATTGTTTGTGTTTTTCAAGACTAGCAAATGTGCACAAAGTTTTTTTTCACAATCAGCAAATCTGCGAGTTTTGTTCAAAAACTAGCAGACATGCAAGTCTTTTTTCGAAACAAAAAATAAAAATTGTTTGTGTTCTGAAAAACTAGCAAATCTGCGAGTTTTTTTTTAAACTAGCAAATCTGCGAGTTTTTTTTCAAAAGTAGCAAATCTGCTAGTTTCGATATAAACCTCGTGGTAGTATTATGGAGATTACAACATGGCGGATGAAGGAGGCGAAGAGAATTTTAAAGAGGTAAACACTATTTTGTATCATTTATCTGTTTATACTTGGTAACTCTATTACTCGATTCATGACATGGGATGATCATACCTTCAATCTATCCGTATGACCCAGCAAGTCAGCTGTAAGATAAAATTCTTTTGCATAGACAGTTTTATTTTGATTTAATCAATAAATATTTTCAGGTTCGTACTACAGTGTCAGGGAAAATATGAGCCCAAAAGTAAAGTTTTCTGATGATGATCTGTATCAAACAACTATATTATAATACAGTAGAATCCTGGTAAATCGAATCCTTGATAACTCGAAATTTCAGCAACACTTCTTTAGTAAACCCTTGATGTAATACTCTCTCATAAAAGTTAGCGGGAGTTTACTGTATCTCTTTGGAAGTCATCTGGTGATTTCAACTATTATAGTGGACTAAAATGGTATATAAAGTTCTTATAAAGATATCTTCTTGAAATGGAGAGAAATGTAATTGTGTGAACCATTTAATGTTGATGTATAATTTAGCTTGTTTAAAAGTAAATATAAATTTGTTTTCATAGATCACATGCAAAGGCATATTTTGAGTTTTGAGTTTTGTCATACATACCACTGTTGTTCCATTGTTATAAATTTCTGAAGATTGCTTAACTTTTCTTTAACTTTAACTGTTGTCTTTCCTTACAATTGCAATGTATCCACATTTAGGCAGAACAAAATTTCTGTTTGTTAGTGGAAGGTGCAATATTTGATGAAATCTAAGATTGTTCAAGACCTGTGGACAACTTTATATGAGGACCTCTTTTTTATCTGATTTTTCTGTATGTTGATGACTTCATTATGTATCATTAATTTTTCTCTGGGAACCAATGTTTGTTTTCACGCTCATTTCTTTTGAAGTTTGCTAACATAGAGGACTTCCCCATATATAAATTGGAAAGCCAGTATCTACAACAAACTGCACTTACCACCTATCATACTGTAAATAACTATAAAGTTGTAAAATTTCTTTTAAGTATAAATTTAAAGTGTTCATTTTTTCCAATTCTTTGTTGTTGGTGGTGGTGTTTTTTTGGTTGTTTGTTTTTGTTTTGTATAAACATAACAGTGAGGTTTGTAAGATAGTGGAAGGCACTTTTTATAATCGTGACACCGTGAGAAATTGTTTATGTTTTTTAGCCAATAAAAGGGTATATATAATTTTAAACCATCCAAATACAGTCTTTTAACATTGTTTGTTTTTTAAATCAATAAAACATTGCATTTTGCATATTTTTAAAAGTAACAATATAGTTTAGGTTTTCATAATTCTTCATGCTTAGTTTTCCACTTCGGCAATGATTCTCATCACTTGTTGCTGTTATCTAAGTTCTGGTCACACAAAATGCTTTGCTAATGTATCACATACTTCATGGAATTTTTTCTTTATTAACATAACATTACAGTCCGCAATAGTTGTTATAGTTGTTATTGATATAGTTACCAAATGATCTCTTTGTTATTTCTTTTACTGCAGTGGGAATTGAGCTTTAGTTGAGCTGGAGTGTAAACCTGACCTTATTTGCCTAACAGCCTGGTTCTGCATACATAGTTGTATAATACAACTCAAC
Organism: Turritopsis rubra; assembly: GCA_039566895.2. NCBI lineage: Eukaryota > Metazoa > Cnidaria > Hydrozoa > Anthoathecata > Oceaniidae > Turritopsis > Turritopsis rubra. Next base: position 15,913,708 of record CM077630.1, read on the forward strand.
TATTTATGCACAACTCAACAATCTATTGTTTTACAAATTAAATTTGCAAGAAGAAATTTCACATTGTCTCTGTCATAATATGAATCAGTTATTCATGGTGGATGTCATTCAAGTTCTTAAGACATTTTTCAGGTTCCCAGTCCCATCATCCTGTGATGATCTTGTTCATTATGTTTTGACTCATAGTAAAATCAAAGGTAGTTTGTTTCTTACTGATCACTGATGGAATATTTCTTTTTTGCTCTGATTTCACAGATATTCACTTTGACAGTGCCAAATATTTTGAGTGCTTTGGAATAGCTAATAAAATTCTAATTTCGCAGCAATATTTAAAATTTATGGATTTTATGTGGTTCATGAAATGTTGTTATTGTCAAGGTTTGTTTAGATAGTCCCAATTACATTAAACATTTATTAAGTAGGTTTCTCCATAAGTTGTTTCTCCTTGGATTCCATCTTGAAATATATTTTTAAGTTTAGAAATTTGTCAATTTGTTATTGAGAAATTTCAAAAGTTGAAAAAATTGGAAAATTAGTAAGCTGAAGGTTTTTCTCTTCTTGTGACTGTTTTTCAGGTTTTACATTCTGACAGGAAAAAGTGTGGTAAGCAATAGCTGTAAGTTAACCTAAATAAATATTTGTCCAAAATGATTCAAACAAAGTTTTCCATAGAATGAAAAGTCTAACAAAAGTCTGGAATATCAAGCATGAATAATTTTAAAAATTACAACCATTGGTGGACTCCAGTCTAGAAATAAAGTAAATAACAAACCATCTGCTTTAATATATCCATTAAAATTGTATTGAGAAGTTCATTTTCATATTTTGGCAAAATTTTGAAAGTCCTTCAATTATAATTACTTTTTGTGCTTAGAACAGTTTAATATCCACACACTATTCGTCTTGTTAAAAGTCATGTGACTTGGACATTCAGCCAATGAATTTGATGCTTCATAATAATTTAAAATCTTTTGTGTGGTTCCTGAAAATCGACTTCTAGAAGGGAACATTTAACAAACGCCAGTCGTGTTTGTTTCTTGTTAGGTTGAAAGTTACTTGAAAGAACTGAATGCAAAAGGAGATGTGATCCAAAATTTCAAAAGAGAAAAGGTAATTGTGCTTTCATCCTAGATTGTGCTCATTCTTAACTTCTGCAATTATTAAGTAAAAAGAACAAGGGAAAAGTGGAATTATTGATTCCTTTGAGTTTGTAGCTTATTAATTGGAGAGCTTGTGTTGATGTTGTTGTTTTTTACCACTGTCAACTCTTTCATCTCTTGTTCAGACAGTAGGGTTAACTTGAAACGAAAAAAAGCACCAAAAAAAACAATAACAAAAAATATGTATTATCATCGCTTCTATTTTCACTTAGATGACAAACTTAGAAGACTTGGCATTTCTGCAGACGGTGACATCATTAAACTTAAGTTAAAGTGCAAACCTTCCAACGATTTGCAAGAATTTATGAAAACTAGAAATGATCGTCTTCATCCTCTAAAAAATGTGGCAAGAACAACAAAAGAAAAATTTTCTTGTCATGGGAAAACTATGATAAGAAAAAAGAAAAGTATATCCGTGTTCAAGCTAAAAAGGGTGGTGGAAGCAAAGACTATCTTTTCAACATAGATAGTTTGCTTGATGATGTTATGGACATATGTACGAAGCTGTATTGGCCTAAATCATATCCGCGGAAAAATGAGTTTGGTTGGAGGAATTCCTATAATTTCATTCTTACTAGTATTACCGGTGATATCATCACACGAGAAATAGAGGACATCAATGGAATTGCAAAAAAAGTCTGTCCTTGAACATTACGAAGTTAGTGAAAGTGATGATGATAGTCTTGACGATTTTGACATTGATACGAAATACAAATCAACTCCGCACATGCGACGATCAACAACAACTGAAGATCAAAAGATTGAATTGGCGCCAATCAACCATACTAGATCTATTTCGACCGAACGAAGAACTGCCGAGTCTCATACAATCACCAACCGAGACCTAATTAAAGAGCAAAATAAAGAATTCGAAGCTTCCTTATTTGCGGACCGAGAGAAAGATCGAAAACTAAAAGAAGAAGAAGAAGAAAAAAAACGGTTAACACAGGTGATGAGTAGCAGAATCCAAGAAACACTTGAGGAGCCGTCATTGACCGAGCCTCATTGTACTGTAACAGTGAGGTGTGTATCTGGTGATAATAAAGTGCGCTTATTTCACACAAATTCTACATTCAAGTCAGTTTATAATTGGATAGGGGGTTTGTATGTCTCTCCGGAATATTTCCTCTTAAAACGCTTTGATGGTAATATAGTTAATTATGATGAGCCGCTAATGTCAGGGATTTTCAACCAAGAGGCGGCATCTTCCCATGAACTCACAGCCAATCTATCCACTGGCATTAATTATGGTTCAATGTCAGAAATCATCGACCAAGAGATGCAACCATTACATGACTCCGCAACCGAAAACAGTATTAATGAAGATCCTGAAAACTCTTTTAATTTGCTTTGAGAAATTCGCACAAAAGAATTAGATAAGCTTAAAGATAGCATTGATGTTACTATAAATAGAGAAAACATTTATCACGAAATGCTTGAAATATATAAAAAGCGAAAGAGCATTTCGCATAGAACAATAATATCTTTCCGTGGCGAGCAGGCAGTTGGAGATGGGGTGATTCGCGACGCATATTCTTCTTTTTTTGATGCCCTGTTACGGCAGTTAGAGGGCGAATCCGAACGCATACCTAACAACACAATGCCGGAAGGCGAACTGGAGACGATTGGAAAAATCATCAGCCATGCGTATGTACAGTTTGGTATGTTTCCAGTTGGCATATCAAAAGCAGCGTTAAAGTACGCGCTATTCATTAATATCGAGGAAGAGGAAGTTCGCCAGTCTTTCCTTAACTTTATCACTACTCATGAAGCGGAAAAAATCAATATGCTTTACAGAGGAGAAAATGTTAACATCCACTCAATTACTGATATTCTTGGTGAATATTCCATTTATGCTCGACCATCCAAAGAAAATATTTTAGATCTGTGCTTTAAAGGTGGCCAAATTGCGCTTATAAGAACACCTCATTTCACTATGAGAAACCTCATAAAAGGAATGGAGTTCTTCTCGAATAAAGTGGACAGTTTTATGTTGGACGCTTTGTATGATAAATCTAAAGTAACTGCCGAGCAAGTGATAAATAAACTTTCTTGCAGAGAAAACTCGAGCAAGGACCAAAAGATAACAACATGTTTACATCGGTTCATTAGAAGTTGTAACAAAGAGGAATTGGTTTCGTTTGTAGGTTTGTTATTTTCTTTGCAACGAGCAATGTTTTTTGTTCATTTATAAGTTTTCCGAATTTCTTTTAAATGTCAATAGCTTACCAAACTGACCTTTCCGCCTCGTGCGATGTTTTTACAGACATTATCACAAATACAACTTTCCAGAATTCATGTTTATATGTCACATCCTGACTCAGTTGTGCCTACTGGCTCGGTTTCTATGTTGAAATTAAAGAAGATTGTCCCACTCCGATTTGCTAATGAACAATATATATAACTAGGTAATTACCATGAATTAATGAGGACAAAGTCAGGATGCGCCAAACATGAATCCGGGAAAGATCAATCTTTTGACATAATATCGGCGGTAAACTGATATTTGGGAAAAATAAGTAACTGTTATAATACTCTCGGTTTCTACGCCTGAAGATTCACGAGTAAGATCTTCTGAGATACGTATTCTTCGTACGGCCATCTTCCTTCTCTGTGTGAATACGTTTGGAAGAATACTTTAGTCTGTATGGCTTATGTTTGCGAAACTATTTTTGAAGACACATTTTTGAACAAATTTTAGTTCTTCTTTTTTCGTTCTTCGGGAAAACGGATACGTTAACCCAGGAGAAAAAATAGCCGGGTTCCCTGGATATTTTGTCCCTCGTGAGGTTACCTCTGAACTTCGCGGCTTGGTTCCACTACAAACAAACCACGGACCAGTTGGGTTTTCAATGATACTTCACAATTGCCAAAGTCTATTTTTTTAAATATTTTTATATCAGAAAGTTCATAATGAAATGAAGAAAGTTTTGAGAAACGCAATAAAAGTTAATTACGCTTATAAAGGCTAACTGAGAAATCAAAGGAACAAAGGAGACTAACGTGACATAATTATTACGGTAATACTATTTCTAAATAATCTGAAATGTTGATGGAATGTACCCAGCTTATGATAACATCATAAGAGAAGGGCGCAATTGCCCATCGTGGGTGGATGTTCGCTTCAGACAAAAAGTTGAATGGGGCGGTACAGCTTAAAGGCTACTTAAAGGCTACTACCCAGAGTTTTGAGTGCGAACACTCGGGCAAATCACAGTGTGGTCCAAGCACGTGAATTATACGGATCAGAAATAATCTTTTTTTTATTTTGAACTTTTAATATTTTTATTAATCGCTACTCCATTAATTTCCTGACCGTGGAAAGTTATCTGGTTTGTATTATTTCAACAATTCTTCATCGTTTTTAAATAAATTATTTCTGGTTATCTTATTATACTGATACGATGAGTTCGCAACCTGGTTGCATGATATTTATTTCGCTTTCGTATAAAAGCATTCATTTAAGCATTTCGGTAAGTGTAGTCACCGAGCTTTTTTTTCTGAGGATGCGCAACATAAGTTCACACAAGAAATGTTGCTCATACTTTTTAGTTTGAGGTCAATAAGTCAACCAATACATTGTGTACCCAAATGTATCCAAATTTAATGGAAATATCGATAACAAATGGGGAAAACTGTCGTAGTTTGGGGTCAAATTTTGTCCATGGGTCCTAATATGTGACAGAAAGAAATTGGAGACGTCTTCATCCCCGTATGGTTGGTCGTCAACATGCGATCACATACATTTTTGGATCAGCATTTCGAACTCTATAACTTGTGATACTTTCCATGTGTAATTTCATTTTCCGTCAATCGTTCCGAGAGGGGAGCTCGGGTGAGGGTGGGCAGTAATGGGGTAAATGAACCTGTAAAAAACATTTACTGGCTATTCTAGTGTTCTGTGTAATTCTACAAATCATTTCTTGGTTCTATCTATCTCTCTAGCTTAAATTTTTAATTTCGTTGGATCAACTAAATTAACGGTATACCAAAGTTTGAACAACATAATTGAATAATAAACGACCCTAGTGTTAAAATATTACGGGGAAATGCAATTGTTTCGTTTTTCTAAGTAAATCCTTTGTTATTCTTGAAATATATAAAATACATATAAAATAAACAATGAATACAACTCCCTAGGATATCAGGTTTACAAGTCTTACGAATAAATCTTTTCCAGCTATTGCATTTCTAGGAAACAGTAAATTATTCTCATCCATCAAACGAAGAGCAATTGCCAAAAACTCGTTTGTGCAAAAGTGACCATCCAGTTGTCCTAAATAGCATGTAGCATTGACACCTGCTTCAAAATCATTTGCATCAAGAGGAGACTTAAAATCATGTAACCCTTGATTATTAATATTTGGTGTAAAATACAGCACATCAGGTCGACCATGGAGTCGAACAATTGGATCTGTTGTCGGATTTCTTCGAATATAGTGGCTGTTCTAACTGTCTGAAAAGTGCATCAATTCTTTTTTCAAAATTGGGCCAAAAACAAATCTAATGCACTGAATGTGTAACTCATTCGTAATATCTAATTCATTTAAATCAAGCATTTCTTTGAACAAATCTATACCAGCCTGTATACTGTCTTCTCAACTGGGACCAAAATGCCTCAATTCTTTGGTTACTGATAGATCGTCCATAAAATCTGTTCCCTTTCGACGAAGAAATCTTTGAAATGCTGCTACATTAACATTTTCTGTTCCTCTATCAGCGACAACTTTCCTAGGAACACCATCTATTTTTAGTAGGAAATCGGCATAATAAAAGCAAATTATTCTTGGGTCCTTGTTTGTACTGTAAACTTTAAGCCATAAGAGTTTACGACTAAATCCATCTATACAAGCATGTATTGCTAAGCCATAAGGCTTAAGTTTATCGTATCCGTCCATATGCCAAAGGTAGTTTGGCCCATGTGAAACGTAATATCTTCTTCGAAATCGGTTTCTACGGGGTGACTCTACACCAACAGGGTCAAGCGATCTTAATATATCTGCTACAGTTGCTCTTGAAACTCTCAATCCAGCTTCTATACATCTCTTATGGATTTGACGGTATCCCAAAGAGGAAGCAGACCCTTCTAACAGGCTTTCGATATAATTAATGATAACACTTGACTGGCTTAGATTTCGTTTTCTGTAAAGCCCTTCTTCTCTCAGTAACCGATGCAGTTGTCTTAAACTGATAGTCACGTTATGTAATTTCAATGCATCTAAAATGTCTTTGTAGTGGAAACCACGAGAAAAATATTCTTTAACTAAAGCTTTCTTATCTACTAAATCTACTAAAGCTTTCTTATCTACTAAAGAGGCGTCAAAGCCATTTTGTTTTTGAAGGTAAACAGACCCTCCACCAGAGATTATTAAAGTATTAAAACAAAAGAAACCCTACTGAATATGAGGAGGAGATCAATCACGTGATTATTGAACAAAACTTGCGTATTTGCGAGTTTTGTAAAACACAAATTTTTAATTTTTTTCTTTTCGTAAAGAAACCTGCATATTTGCGAGTTTTTGAACCAAACTTGCATATTTGCTAGTTTTGCAAAAAAACTTTGTGCGTATTTGCGAGTTTTGCTAAACACTTTTATTCAAACATTTTTATTTTTTTTGTTGCAGTATGTGGCACATAGGAGCCACCGTATTGAAGTGAAGAAGACAGAATCTTACCTTTAAGAAGGTAATAAATTGTTTGATTTATTTGCAAGTATTCTTAGTGTTTGAATATAGTTTTAAATGCATTATAAAAGCAAGTTTTTGTGTATACTTTGTGATGATGATGGGCTCTCGATATATACAAATTAAAAGTGAAAGTAGCACAGCTTCACCACCCAGAAGAGCAAGAGCAGAATAATTGTTTGATTTGATTTGTTGCGTTGATCTTTTGAGAATGTTAGCTATATGTATATTACATTCATTTCATCGTAATTTCTTTAACTTATTTCCATTCCAATTATATTATGTAAGGTGGATTTGAAAAACTGTAACTAAACAATTTTCTGACCTAATCCAGTTTTTGTTTTGTTTTTTTATGCATTTTATGATCAGCTTTTTTATGTAACGATGATTGAATTCAGTCATGTATGCATGTACTAGTTTAATTGATTACATCTTCCCATTGCTCTTCAGAACTCTTCATTTTTAGAACGTTTGCATATTTTCCTTACCTCTTTCTTTCTATCAATTGTTCGTGTACTATTTGAAAAATCAATGACAATGTGTTTAGATGCCTGGTAGTTTTTTGTGCACGACAGAGTACCTTTCAAAAATATTGTCATTCTTTAAAGCAAAATATAAATATTCAAAACAGTTTTATAAAGTGGGGTAAACGGTTACTACCTACTTAATTGAAATGGAGTTAACTAAGGGACGGGTTGCGAGTCGCAGGTCATGCGCGCCACACAGGTCGTTCAGGAAGCCATGTGACGCTATATTTTGGGCTGGAGGTTTCAATAAATAATTACTACGTGGGTGACTTTGTTGGTCACCCAGATTGAACAAATTCATACCATATAATTCTCTATAATTTTGTGCGGTGAAAAGTTATCGCTGTTTAATTCTGGGTCTGGTAGTAATATTCCTTGTAATTCATGTTTTATTTTTATTGCCACCGAAACTCCCAGCTGCCGTTTTGTTATATTGTTTTTCTGTGAGGTTAGAAAACAGAATCTCATGTTTACATTTGCTTTTAAAGCATACATCAGATTCCTCAGTTCCTTTATTACAAAAAATGGTTATGTTTCGCATGCAATAAAATACTTCAACAAGGAAAATTAGATATTTGATATGAAAACAGTATACGTCATAATACGTCATATTACGTCATAATGGAATTCATCTAATTTCAATAAACGTTGTAACTCGCATGGCCTCCTTTACAACCAGACTGACTCGGTTTCACCAGCAGGACCTCCTTTTTTACCTGCAGGAGCTGGCTCGCAACTCGCAGCATGCAAAATAGCAGGACCGATTGTAATGAAGTAAGTTGTGTCAAAGTTAATTCAATTTTTTTATGTGAAAAACGTTCCCGGATATTAGCCTACGACCTTTTTGGCTTAAAACTAACAATGCTATATGAAAAATAAATGAAAGATTTTACAATATTGCTGTTACATTTTCACTTTCCCGAAATGAAAAATGCTTCTCACTTTGAAGCATAGTTGCCTATTGGCTTTTATGGATGACCAGATTACACACGAGGAAATAAGGTATTATGTAAAATGCATTTTTCATTTCTTTGTTTTTGTTTGCTTTTTAATTTGATATGTTGATGAAAATATAGAATTGATATCCAGAAATACTTTATTTTCTTTTTGTAGCACCACCGCCTCTTTTTAGTTCTTCAATTACATCCCAACCAAATGATAATATTACCAATGTCCCTCTCAGAAGTGCCAGAACCGTTATGTTATGCTATTGGTCTGTGATAGCGTTGCGAATTATGTTAGCACAGGGCCTATGAACAAGGTCTAAGTGGCGCTGACCTTTTTGTTTTATTTCATTTCTCTTTCAATGTTTAACTTACTGCCACTTTAAGTCTGGTGACTCTTTTTTATAACTTATCCAATTAATTTATTCCTTCATTTTCCGACTCATAGTATGTTATCCATATCAGTATTACCTTATCGTACAATTTCAATTTCAAATTCGTCATTTTTGTTTTAGATTATATTTATTAGTTCTTATATGTTGAAATTTTCTTGTTGTTATGTTATTTATATGCATAAGAACATTATTTTATGGAAGCAAAATATATGATTAAAAAAAAAAGAAAAGAAAAAAAGCAGAACTTCTCCGTTTTGTTAGATCGTCAAAAAAGGTTTAACCCTATTCATACCGGGATAATTTTGTCCATGTAAAACCGGGGCAGGTAAGATCAACCCGGCTTTATTAAATCAGGAACCGCTGGAGCTAATGAATCCAAACTTTTCACACAGTTAATACATCATATACTGGAGCTATTTTAGCAAATATCAAACTATCAAATCAGTTTCCTGGCTCTGATTAATAGAATTAACATGGCGGGTAGGGCGAAAAAGGCGAAAAAGTACCTGGTATAAAATATGTAAAATTTTCAATAAGAATTGTTTTTTGAATATTTTCTTTGTAGAACCCTAATAATGAAGCTTATAAAATACACAATTTTAGAATGACAGAAATTAGAAAGCCTTACTTTAGTTAAATTTATCAAAATCACATCAAAAACAATTTCTACATTTTTGTTTGTTTACGATACGCTACAATTTGTTGAATAGTTTTTTCTGAATTGATAATTCTTTTTCTGATGACATTTTTATTATTCTATAATTCAACACAAATGGGTTATGATATGTATAAAGTTGTATATAAACCTTTACGTCACCTGTGGAATGCACCCCAAATATATATACAATTTATACATTTTATAATTTTGGTAAAGTTTTGCCTTTTAGAGATGAAGGAGTTCAAATTGATTCAAGAAATATCACCATATCCATAAAATATCCCATTTAAATTGTACAAAAAAGCATATTGATTACGGTAACCTTTTCTTATGTAAAATCCGCTAATCAAGAACTTTGCGGAAATGTTGACCGCCCCGTACAGATGACCTGAAAGAAGGGAAAATAAATTGCCGGCATAATTTCTTTTAAAGATCCTTTTCCATCATAGGCTTAGGAACAATATCATGAATTTTCTAGGTTAACGGTCAATTAATTCAGAGTTGATCAATTAATTCAGAGTTCCACTTTTTAAAAATAGGGCGGGTTGAGTTTTCCCGCTTACGGAGGTAATTTTTATCCATATGAACAGCCTCAGCCCCCTACAGACGTCACATTACTTCCTCGACCTGAGGAAATGGACCTGAAATGTATGAAATGTATTTTCAGGAACATAATTTACAATTGCAACCAAAGTTCCATCGTTGAATCTGCCGTCTGGATTCCATTACTGACGTTGTACTCCTTATTGATGGTGACAAAGTGTCCCAGGGCATACATGATATCTGAAAGAAATTCCGTTTGTTTCTATTTTCTATTTGTATGTGTTGGAGGTACCGACAAACACCTACCAAACTGAAACATCTCCCACATAAACTGGGGGTTCAGATCCTTTACCGCTATGTAAACTTCAAGCATGGGTGTTTGAAGGCTTTTGACATGAATATTCGTGCTACCATCCAAGACACCTGGATAATTCATTTTGTTGGTGTATAGGATTCGCTACAAGACTATTTATGTTCGTACTGAATAAACAACGGAATCACCTGAGACGATCTGAACCGAGCTGAGACGATCCTATACGATCTGAGACGAACTAAAACCACCAAGATATGAGCTGAGACGAGCTGAGACCATCTGTAAAAATCTACGCACCATATTCCCTAAACCACGTCGGCCGATTAGGGGATTTTCGGAGTACATAGGAATCCTCTCTCTTATCGTTTTTTCTCCACTCACAAATTTATTCGTGCAAACAGATTTTTCAACATCAAATTTGCTGTGTTTATGTAATGGGTTTTAATGCGCATGCGTCGATGTATTTGTCAAGTGGAAAATGGGTATAACAAAAATTTGTAGGAAGTTATAGTCGGTAGTCGAAAAAATCATGTTTTGCAGGCATTAAATGGAGCGAGTGGCTGTCTGTTTCAAATTTCGTGTACTTTTAGAGGATTAACTTGCCTTTCAAGTATCAATGTATTGCAAATGAATCGTGTGATGAAGATCTTGTAACGTGGCAAAATTTTCGTCTTAAAACGACTGAAAACTAAAACAGGATGGCTGGATCAAAGTTGACTTGTGTTAAGTAGTTGGATTTCGAGTTTATTAAAAACACAATTCAATCAACAAATTATGTGACAAAAAGATCCTTAAAAGGTTTTTTTTTATATTCGGTATTATACATCTCGAATAACATAACATTTTTTTTTTTAGTTTTTTTTAAATAAATATCTTCTTTGCTAGGACGACACTCGAAACATCCGGCAACCGAAAGGACGGGGTTGATTTTTGTTCTCCGTGGTGGATTCAACTCGTCTCAGGTCGTCTCAGCTCATCTCTTGGCGGTTTCAGTTCGTCTCAGATCGTCTTAGATCGTCTCAGCTCAGTTCAGATCGTCTCAGGTGGTTCCGTTGTGTAGTCGATACGATTTATGTTAAGTTAAGTTAAAACTTTATTTCAAGTTGGTCACATTTACATAGTTAAAAACTAATTAAAACCAACATAATAGAACATAAAACAAAAAAATATTTACATGGTGGAGCATATCCTGCATTGACAATATAAGCTTTCCAGACTGTTCAGGTCGTGTCTGAATTTATGTATGGTATCTATTTCCTTTAATATCGCAGGCAGACGATTCCAGAGGAGTACAGCACGGAAAATAAATGAATTTATCGTACAATCAGAGGTAGTCACAAGATTTCCTCCACGCAGCTTCCCATTGTACGATTTGGTGACAGAAAAATTCCACATTAATAACGTCAAATAATGTGAAACCATTTAATGGCTCTATTGATATCTCTTGGTAATCGGTCAATAACAAATTCTAAGTTGGTATCGCAAGCGTAAATAGTGTTGTCAACTGCAAAGTTAGAGACGTCCGTGTCGCGCAAGAAATAGAAAAAATCGTTGTAACTTTGTCGGAAGCCCCATAGAAAAGGCAAACATATTTTGCCACAGTAGATAGTCATCTGATCATTTGACCCTAACAAAAACTTTCAAAAAGTCGTAGCATGTGTTTTCTCACGTCCATTTCTGAGACCGGCTTAAAATCAAACTGCGTAAACTAGCGGATGAAGCATATATTTGTGCAAATATGTTAAAGGATATTTGACTTTCCATGCGGTGTAAAGGCTTCACTGTGCGAAAATTAATGCTGTCCAATTGAACAACATGCTGTTGCCCGTCGGAAAATATCAGATTACATAAGGTTTTCTGATTTTTTCGACCGGAAAACTGCATGTTAATTGGACAACATCATTTTCTATGCAGTGCTTCAGTGCTTGGTGTATTTTAAGTTTGCCTAGATGGGAGAATACGTCATCAGAATGTTACTGTAATGTTACTCTGTTGCCTTTATGGCTTTTCCCTTTAAGAAGTTGATATGCGTAGCTAAACATCCATTATAGAAAAGTCCCAAAAATCCGAGGACAGGAGTACTTATGGGTATAAACGTGGTGATGGTTTTCACTGTGTTATAGCTTCTCTGAAAGTTACAAAACCCATTAGTACAAGCTTGACATTTAGATGATCTTCTAATGGGTCTGAGGTTCAATGAGTGAAAACAAGGCATAACTGAAAATTACTAATGTTAGGACTGCATTTGTGCCCGGCAACGTTTTCTATTACCAAACTAAAATCTCAAAAAAACTGATGAGCTCTGGGAACAAATGTTTCAACAAAACAAACTATCAAAAAATCCTTTACTAAGAATCACCAACAAAATTTCGACGTCAAAATGACGTGTTACTGATACCTATGTTACATATCGTTTTTACGTTGAGATTTTGTGGAGTGTACGATGGAAAAATTAGAAAATAAAAATTATTAAAAATGATTGCCACTAGATAGTATTTTAGCAATAGTTATCCCATTCTCGCTCTTCTGCGTCTTCTTTTTTTTGTTCCTTCATCATTTTGGAAAAAAAATCTTTGTTGCGTGCTTCGATGCTTCGAGGATTCGATTCGATCTGAGCTTTTTGTTATTAGACTAGCTCCTCTTGAAAGGATCTTTTTTATCCTCAATCTTTCACTTCATAGATCTTAGCAAATCCATCTATTCCTCGTTATCCGTGCTGCCACTATCATCATTATCGTCATCGTAGTTATCGTTCTTTCTGATAAGGCTCTAAAATAAAAAAAGAAATGTGTGCACCCTACATGAGTTTGTGTTCCTGTTCTTCCTAATAAAACTGAATGAATTTTCCATGTTTAAACGACGTCTATTTGAAGACTCGACATCGTACGAGGAAGCCTTTCGACGTCCTTAATTTTACATACTTTCAAGCCTAAAATTGTTCTTAAATGTTCTTAAATTTAAGGTTTTGCAAACAAAGTATTTCCTAAATAACTCCCTAACCTAAAGCCCTTCAAAACCTAAAATGTTCTTAACTTCTTTTAAACTTTTGGGCTGTCAATGCCTTATGTTCTTATTAGGTTTGTTCTTATAAAAAAACGTGTAATGATAAGCAACTTTTTCTTTGACTTTCTTTATTTGTCAATACACCAAATTCTGCTTTTTCGGGAATGTTCATGCCGTCTCTACAGCCATAAATTTCGTCCAAGTCATGATAAAACGGGGGGAAATTCGGTGCAATGCCACTTTTTTTGTTCTCTTCCTTTGCTTTCGTGTATTGTTCTTTTAGATTTTTAATTTTCGTTTGGCACTCCTTTATTGTTTTATCTCCAATTTTGTTTGATATTTCTCTCCAAGCTTCAATGCATATGGTCGCATGTGTTTTGTCTTTCCTTTCGACCCAAAGTTTTACTAACAGTTCAGCTTGGGTCTTTGTCCAAGAATTTCTCTTTTTTTTTTTGGTACCCTCATCTTCCTGTGATGGTGGTTGTTCGATCTCCTTGTAGGAACTGTACGAAGAAGTCGTAGTCGGCGTTTGTGGTAGCGTAAATGTTTGCGATGGAAATTTTAGACAAGCCAGGAGTGATACTAGTTATTGTGAAAGCCTTCCCAACTTCGATCCGTTTTTGAAAGAATTTTTCGCTCATGAAATATTTTTTTTTAAATTACGGAAAATCAATCGAGTGGGTTGGGGTTAAAGGGTTACAGGGGTGTATTAGATGTCCTTAATATTTAAAGTACAGTCAACTTTCGCTGTCTCGAACACGCGCTATCTCCCACTGTCATTCAAAATTAGAGAGAGAACATACTAAACGGAAATACTAACCCTCTTTCACTATAAAATTTAGTTCCTTCTGTTATGGCCAACAATTTATCAGAAAAATATGATTTTTAAGAGAAAGTTCTGATAAAAATTTTACCAGAGTGTCTTATTTTTGGTCCGCATAATTCATGAGCATGACCCACGTTGCGATTTGCACTCAAAATGCGTGGTACATAGTTCAGTATATCAGTAACTGTCAAATGTCAAAATGCTACTGTTGAGAAATTCCTATCACGTCACCATGATGTCATTACTACTAAATTAAGGTTTCATCATTTAAGTCTCGATAACTTTCCTTATCGGTCTGTTCTTTCTCCTGCGGCAAATGGCTTTTTCGAGAAAAAATATGACGTCATCATGACGTCATTTAGGACTTGTCATTGAAGTTCCAATAACGTTCCTTATCCAAAGATTAACCGCATCATATGTTTTTTTCAATCTTCCTCGATTACCTCGATGAACCATCGATCTTATCCGAGCGTAATATCGTTTTTTCGCAATTTTGTCGGCTAATGTCGTAATCATATGTTGACAACCTCTTCAATCAATCCATTCCTTCATTACTACTAAGGACAAAGGGACGCAAATTGTGGTTCTGTTTTAACGTTTGTTTTAACATACCACTTCCAATACATTCGCCAATGTGTCCCGAATTTCATTTTTGCATTGTATAACATATCCTCTTTTCTTACACGACACTGCGTGACCGATAGTAAATGGAACGCAGGTGATTGGGATGTAGTTTACCTGCCATTTATATCGAACGCATACAGCATCATAAAACTTTTGTTTTCAGTCCAGATCTTCTTATAAAGTTTGTTTTTATCAAGGAATATTTTTTTCAACAGAAGTTTACTTTCTCAAAAAATCTGCTTGGTGAATGTACAGAACATCCGTTGGACATTCGTATTGCACTCCCATGATTTCAAAAGAGTCATCATTTTTCCATATAGACTCCCCTATTAATTTACAACACTTTTTAGGGGAGTTATTATTCCCTTTAGGCAGTTGTTATTCTCTAGTTAATAACGATCGAGATGATTATTGTTTTATTCGTAGAGTTATTATTTTCGGGGAGTCACTATTCACAGCTATGCCGGATCTTTAGTCCCATTTCATGAAGTAAAAAAATATAACGGTTTTAAAACCTGTTTCATTAAGTCACAACCGTGAAAAAGATGTGTAATATTTAAGTTTGCAAATCAGATAAGTTCCAAAATGGTTTCACCAAAATCGTCCACCTAAGCGGCTGTTTTGTAAAGAGAAATGATTTTTTTATCATATCTTCCTTTCCTATAAAAACAACAACAGAGCACAAAACAAACAAACAAACAACATAACTCAAAAGAAAATAATGCAGTGTCGTCCCGTTAAAACATTCCACCCGTTCCCCACCCCTGCATAACGACACCGTTGAGGCAAGTGATTTACAGAACAGAATTAATTCCGAAAATGGCCTGTTAGAAACTCGTGTGTTATCAGTGACGAATCTGTGTGGCTTTTGTTACTTTATTGAATCTACTAATCTATTTGATTTTCTAATTGTCTCATAAAAAATGATCATCATAGAACGGCTTTTGCGAAAAGGTAAAATCAAACGCTCGATTGTCTCGATTACTTTATTAAATCAGCAACTAGTTATTGTTTAAAATGAGTCAGATTTATCGTAGAGTCGTTACCATGGTATAATTGTTTTTGCAGTTTACACTAATCGATCCGTCTCTAAAGACAAATCGAATAATCTAAATGGAGTTTTAGCGCAATTGTATAAAGGATTATCTCGTGCCCTCTGTCAGACTCTTCGAGAATACAATGTTGAATCTATAAAGTTTCTGTGTTATTTTATAAGTTTCATCTTCATTATCAGCAAGCATTTTTTCATTTATATGAATAGAGAGCAGCGAGAACCTTCGGCCCTCGGCACGGCTAGTCAATGTCGATTTAGATTCTATTATAGTTCTTAGCAGCCTTAACAACTGTATCACGTTTCGTTTGGCTTCCCAGACCTAAACAAAGCCATAAACGCTCATTTATACAACGAAAAATCCATCTCTACTTCATTAATCCAAATCTTAATGCTAGCCTGGGTTGTTTAATCAATGCTAGGCTGGGTTGTTCAATTCAATTTTATTGTCAGTTAGTAAGCTAGATTTTGAACCTCGGCCTCCTGTTCTGGAGGTTAGCACTCTACCACTAAGCCACTGGTCAGAACATTTTTTTTTGTCACAAGATGATCAATAAAGTTATTGCCTATCTTTTATGATGCATATATCATGTGGAGAGGGAAGCTTTCAAAAAATCATTATTGTTTGATAAAAGACTCAATAAAAACTAAATGTTGTCCATTAAATCTAAATAAATATGTTTTTAATATATGTTCATTTAGCAGAATAGGAGTCTAAAAGATGAGTTCAAATATATTTAAAAGACAAGATTTTCTGTGATGTGAACATTATCCTCTATGAAGATCGATAAAACTATGGTTTAATTTGATTTAATAGTTCAAATGTATTTATTGTGAAACACTTGCACCAAGCTTCAAACCCACCGCTTCCATAGAAAGCCTACATTTTCTCGCATTGATGTAAGTAATCATCAATAAGAAAAAAGCATTTTTTAAGAGTATGACCTTTAGAGCAGGTTTTGTTTTGTTTTCACGCTGGGTAACCTGGTCGGACATCTTTTAAGAAAAAAGCATTTTTTAAGAGTATGAGTTTTTTAGGGAGTGGTGCTAGTTCCTGATAAATTCTATCGTTTTTGTATGGAATTAATTGTTAAAAAGAGAGGTGGAAATTGCATTTTTATGACGAGCTAATATAAACATCCATGCAGTTCCAATTTTCCCGTTTTGACAACAAGACTTACTCGTCAATAGTAAAGCAGGCTAGTTTTTTGTTTTGTTTTCACGCTAGGTAACCTGGTCGGACATAATTAACGGAAATGTTCGTAGGTCCATATACACTGATAGAAGCTACTATGATTTACTGTTTAAGCCTTTTGATGAACTTTTTTTCGTTCATAATGAAGATTAGAGGATAATAACCTCGTCACAACTTTCAATACCTGAATTACACTATCCGGAATTATCCAAAATTATTGCATCCAGTTTTCGACTGAAGCGTGCCTGAAGCATATTAAAACGACGTGTTTTCTCCCAGCTACTATAGCTAGCCTCGTTTGGATACACAGCATTGCTTCAGAGACTGTTTGAAAGTTCATTTACAAAAGTCGACAATCAGGTTTATTTGGAAATCAACCAATTATGTTGAGAGAAAGGTGCAACTCCTGATAAAAGATAGTTAAATTAAACATGAATGCCCCCACTCACGCCTCTTGCCACACCACCCTACCTCTTATATCACATTGTTAGTTATTAATGAAATAGAAACAAGTTAATTACATTCATTTACAAAATTCTGTCAATTGATTGTAAAACTAAATATCAGGTGATTAGAACGTGTTAACACGTGACAGTAAACACCTCATGCTTGAACCACTGGAAGATTTATTATCGTCCAAACAAAAAAAATATTTGTAAATAAATGGTTCTTGTTGGTGTTATTCTAGTGCGGGTAAGCCAGAAATTATATCAACGATGTTTTTCATCACCAAATAAATTTCCAGTCAAATGTTTCATTGTTTTATTTTGCTTGTATATTTTCGCTTTACGATCCTATTATTTGGTAAAGTTTTAAAACTTTATGCGTCAAACTTAATTTTCCATTTATACTGTTGGCACAAAGCAATTTGTTTCGTTTCACTCCAAAGAAAAACTGTTATACACTCCATTTTTGAATTATTTTTACTTGTTCGTGTAAAGCATTTGTGATGCTGTAAGATCAAAGACTACAAAGTTTTTCTGCTAATATTTCAAAGATTCTTGATATTGTTTTTTAGCTCATTCTCCATAAACCTTATTTAGTATGTTACATTACGTTACAATTTTCTTGATTGGTATCACCTGGAAAATTTCTGCACTTGAAGAAGACGTTGGCAGAGCTGCTTTTCACGAGGACAGTGGCACAGGCTTCTACAAATCTATTGACACTTTCTATAACAGCAATGGGGAAGAGCAATTTTGTGCTCTCCGCAATGCAGCCTGTCAAAAGCACGACTGCAGTGAATGTCGCTGCTCTGGTATCGAAACTGAAACCTTCGTTTCTTATGAAATAGGAAAAGGATGTTTAAATACTTCGTCTACTAATAAGGTCTTTCAAGGTATATCTTTTACTCAAAGTTTTACTAACTTTTAGTTTCTTTCTGTATATGATCTGATGTATTTGAGGTTTTGAAATCAACAAATTAGCTTATGGATAATTTTAAAGTGCGTTTCAAAACTACTTTTTATGATTGCTTGCTTCAAAACCTGGCTCGTTAGGGCAGTGAATAGGGATTTCAATGAATAGGGTTACAGCAGTGAATATCCTGTGTTCCGGTGTTTCGTCACAACTTTTATGACTGGAAAGGATAATCAATAGCTGTAAAGCATGCAAGCTTTGTTTTATTTATTGTGTGCATTGTAAACAACAATTACGTTGAGAAAAGTGTGCGAAAGGGGAATTCAGAAGTCATAGCAACAGAATATTTGGAACCTCAAGGCAGCCAAAGTACCGAGATTTAATAATTTTGAAACTATTAGTGACGTAAGTCGGAACACATAATATCTAGGACAGAAAGTAGTTCATGAATTTTTGGTGTAGTATGTGTGTAAAAAAAAAGAGGAATAAAAGGTTTCTCCCTACTAGTAGTAGGTGTTCAGACCGGGATGATATCGTGAGCATCAAACTTAAACTATAACGAATTTCTGTCATAGTTGAGGAAATGAGTCATTATTTTCATCATGGTGGCTCAAGTATTGTACCATTGGTCAAGTTTAAGGACAATGGATGTAAAATCATTAGAATCGATGATCCAAAAGCTAATGAATGCAAAGCCGGACATATAAAGAAAATCAATGAAGCAAGTGGAGAAGTCTTTCTGTTATTTGACAATTCAAATCAAGCCCTCGTGGAAATTGAGAATTCAATTAGCAGTATGTGCATGAAGGTAATACCATTACTTTTAATTGGTCGAAAGTCATTATTCAAATACCCAAGGAACTGCGATGTATGGGTCAGCGGTCACCTTCAATGTCAGTTGAAAAGGAATTACACAGTGTACGATACTTACAATTTATAATTGATTTTCGATTCATTTTTACAGATTAAATCCTTCCAAGGAATGGAAAGTTTTCTTGGTTATGTTAATATTAATTGTAAAAGTGTGAGCAGCACAATGTTCACAATACATTCGAGATTCATTTTCAAGGTGGAAGGAAACATAACAGGTATTGTCATTATAACTGTTTGGTTTCACCCATTGACTGAACCTGATTTAAGCGAATTTCTTACATCAACTTAAGGGTTCCCCCTAAAATGTCGAAAGAATGTTAGGTGAAATTTTATGTCTGGATAAAACTACAAGGTTTGGGGATATTTTTCAACATGATTTTTGTGTTTTCCAAGCGTTCTTAAGGCAAATAAGCATATATCACTAGGATTTCTATATGCGTTGATCGGCGTCCTTTGCTTCTATTTGGCAAGATGGCGTAGAGGTGTCTTTGGGAGAAATGCGTTGCACTTAATCGGACTTCATGTTTCATATGGTGTGGACGTGCTTCCAGCTCCGAAAAACATTCGGAAATTTGGTGATTAGTTTTAAACTGACTTTACTCAAAAGTTGGATTTCTGAATTCGTCGAACAGATATCTCATAAAATATCGATGCAATTGAGTTGCCATCTTGCAGAAATGTTATCACCACTTTCTCCATAAAATGAGTGAAGACATTCTTTTTGGCTCCATTATCCAGCTGAGCAGTGGAACGTCTTATCTGTCCAAAATTAACCAATTTCAGGAAATCTAAAATTTAATGGTCCTAATTTTCTTAAATTTGATTTTGGAGCAAACTTTCGTTGCTCGTTTCACACTCCAGCCTCTTTCACTTCATTTACTTCCAAAACGGAAAAAATGCAATTTCGGTAATTTTGGAATTTAGGGTAAGAGGGGAGGGGGGGGGGGGGGGGGGGGTGTTCCTTCTTAATGTTTGCTAAATTTTCATTTTCCTTAGATTCATCTTTAACTACCACACCGCCTACAAAAACGACATCTAAAACCAAGGCTAAAACGACAACAACAACATCTACAACCAAGGCTAAAATGACAACATTGACATCACATGGAACAACACCAACGACACAGTATCAACCAACATCTCCTGCCGGGGTATAACATAACACTTTCTGTTTTCTATCTTACTCTCCTTTTTGTCATAATGATTGAAAATGAATGTCTTTCCACTAGCCTGGAAAATCTAAAGAAGTGAAGGATAACAACACAATGACGATAGCAATTTCCATTGCTGGAGCTGGCGTTTTTCTGTTGATAATAAGTGTGATTATTCTTTTATATCGAAGGAGAGGAGGAGGGTTAGTATATATCTGTTACTTGATTATTACTTCTTGTTGTACCAGTGTACAGATGACGTGGTACAGATCACATGGCACAAATGAGCGTATATTGTGTATTAATAATATAAAGTTTTGCGAAACTAAATGTCGTAATATAAACCGAGTATGGCAACATAAATATTTAAGAACGTTTGTTGTTGTTGTTTAGGAAACCCAACGATGATTCTGAAAACCAAGGAAGGGGTAACAAATTTAAAAATATATTTCCATTCACCAGACCATAGAAATGATGGGTGATTCTCCGATTTCTTTCATTATAGAGTTTATCTCTTTGTATTGCATAAACAACATGTTTTTCATGTGTTTATTAGTGGTTCAAAAAACTTTATCTTGTCTGATATACAGATGTCGTTTTCATAAAGCTCATATTATATTAGATGCAGCGGATTCATCTCACTATGAAAGTTTAAATGCATGGGCCAACGAACAAAAAGATGACGGCTACACAAAGAGGGTTAGTATACGACTATTCCTAGTTAAAAGTGGGATCAAATCTCCCAGACACCAAATAACGCTAACAAACAAAGATTTTGTTGCTTGATTGAGTTGCTTGTCAAGTAAAACGAATTTCATCAGCAAGATTAAAGTTAAACGAGTTCTGCTATTGCGCATGTGCAGAGTTTAAAAACATAATTTTTTTGTGGTTGCCGGCGAACGGCGAAGAAGCTAAAAAATTTCAACTTCTCCGCCCAGCCACAACAAAGTTTTGTTTTTTGAGCAACAGAATGTGGCCATTTTTGCTGCAGTAACAAAATATTTGAATTAGACGCAACAAAAGAGAGACCGTATAAACTTATTGTTAGAACAGGTGTGGTGTAATTTAAGTAGAGATTTGATCGACATTTGATGCTTGTGGAAGCACAAATTATCAACAGTTAACTTTTAAATCCAGAGCCTCTCAAGTGCTATTTACAGAGGTTGTCCCTCTTTATTTATAGAAAACTTTAGAAGATTCTGATGAGCATCTTTATGATGACGCAACTGATGGCAAAACAGATGGTGAAAATGTGCAAAAACTCGATAATCCTTTATATATTGCTACCAAAGAAAATAATAAGAATTTCCGAAATTCAAAATCGGAGAACCCGATATATGGTTGTAACGAGTATGAAGAGGTCACTGGAAATGATGATTCAAATATTTATTCGGAAATATCCAATCCGAACGCGTTTATAAACCCTAGTCTGGAGACCAGCACGCAGGATTTGAATAACGACGGTGCACGAGCACAGAACGGGAAAGAAGAACAGATCAATAGACCAAACCCAGCTTTTTATCAGGATGTTGGGGAGAATGGTAATGAAGGTGTCACCATAAAAACATTGGATTTTTCTCTATAGAATTAAAGTTTGTAAAATGATACATGTTGGCAAGTACAATTTTATGGAAGCGTTCTTAAAATGTTGTGCAGAATGTGCATATCTTATGCACTTCTAAATTCGAGATTCCTAGCGGTTATTGGGGGAAACAGTTGCATCACAATCGGCTCTGTATAGCTTATGACGCCACCAAAAGGAAACGAAATACTTGTAACCCATATTATACACGTGACTTCATTACCAGTATTTTCGCTGTTATATATAGATTTGTTTATATACAAATGAACTTAAATTGAGTACAAAATTGTTATCTCATTCACAACACTTAATTGTTCGAAATGAATTGATGAAAACATCCCAATGTTTCCTCGAAAACCATCATAAAATCTTTTGATGACGGTTGCCAGTCTTGACTAGAGGTAATACACCCTGTGAACAATTCAGTGTCGAGATGGTATCCAAAAGCCAATCCCCCATCAAAGCCTGTGTACGTCAAATGCCTGATAGGCTCATAGGGCACATAAGAAAAATCCATTGCAACTGACAAAGACTTCTGAAAAAGTTCACTTTTGAAAAAGTCCAAACGTTTTCCAGTGATTACCGCATAATTTTCCAAAGCTTTCAGATGTGATTCAACCGCCACCAATCCAAGCACAGTTTGTGCCAAATAGGATTCATACTTTTCGGAATGCAACCTTAAAGAGTCTATATCTAACGTTCCCTTGGAAATAAAACTTCTCGCAATATCGACAGTACTTTCCCAAGAAGTGAAGATAACAGAATAATGGCTGTTGATAAAATTGGGAATGAAAATAGGAACGTCAACGTTCTGAGGCTGACCAAGTAGCTTTATTAACGCAATTTGGTTAACTATGTTCAGAACGCTTTCAGGATGAATGTGCCTCTTATTAAACTCTTTCAGATTCACGTTTTCCATCTCGAAGTGAATGCATTGGTAGTTTTTCTGCATATTGTCGAATTCCCTTTTAGCCAATTGAATACCCGTTTGGATTCTATCATCAACCTTAAACGTTAGTAATTCAACGGGGGAAGAATTTGATGCAGGTGTTTGTGATGATGTAGGAACGTTTCTATAAATATGCATTACTCTATTTGCTATATTTCCCACAACAGAGATATGTACCTCGGTGACATTAGAAGACCACCCAACAAAGCGAGCTTCTTCATCTACAGATAAACTCAGACTTCGATCGAACCATCTATTACCCGCGTTACCACCGAACAATACATATTTCCCTCGGGTTGTTTCATCGTATTTTCCGTCAAGTGAAAGAACAGTTATCGATTCTTCGACTTTTTTCAAAATGTCCACGTTATGTTGGTCAGCTAACAAATGATGGCGATACCCTGCCCACATTTGCCTTTCTAGGGCAGTTAAAACAGCGACTTGACTTTCTGCAGGTTTCTCGCTTTGTTGATAAATGTACTTTAAATTCGCTAGCAACTCTGCTACGGTCATTACACTGCCATCGTCCTTTATAAGATCAAACGAATACATATTTGCATTTCGAATCACTACAACGTTTTTAGAATTTTTCCCAATCCGAAATGAATCCTGTTGGGAACCTGGTATTCTTGAAGTACTCAATGCCTTAGAAAACGGTTTCATATTAAAGGGAGTAATGCCAAGACTTTGCGCTACTTGTGTTCGATAGTGTTCCGGTGTCTGCAGAAGGAGCCTCTCTAGTGATGGCGATGAGTTTATCATCATTGGCTTGTACGTATTTTCCCTTAGCGATTTTTGAACCATACCTATCGCATACAGTAATTTAGAGGCGATCTGTAGTTGGGATTCACCGGTATCAACTTCAAAATGGACACTTTCATACGTTTGCTTGAGGAGAGGATTTCGCCATCTAAGTAATTGATTCATGTATTGCAAACCTCCATATATCTCCTTGTCAGTTTGGTATTCTGTAAAAAGCATGTCGTTCAATGTTTTTCCATAATTTTGATGGAAGTCGTTAGTCATCTTCTGTAACTTCAGAAAATCTTTTGCTTCCAAAACGCCTTGTTGTTGGTCAAGATATCCAGAGAGCGTATCTTTAAGGTTTGGAAAAGGTAATACAGGCAACGACTTTTGGAAAAAATCAGTTGGTAACGATTGAGCATGTGTTCGTGCATTTTGTATGTAAAAACATCTTGCCACATGGACACATCTTCGATCTATCAATCTTCGCATCGCCATTTAATAAAGCTATGTAAGAACAATAAAATGAAAATCGAAAATGTAGAACATTCAAATGAAACGTTTAATATTGTAGAAATATCAACCAATCAACATGCAGAACACAAATTCGAAATTCAGAGTTTAGATCAGCAAAAACATTACACTTAAGAAAGATAAAAAGCCAGTAAAAACATAATGATAAATATGGTAAAACAACAAAAAAAATACGACACAAGTTTAGACTACTTTAGTCGTACAAACTTTCGCGAGCAGAAAGTTTCGCGAGTGTCAAAACTCGCGAAATTTTTGGCATAAACTTTCGCGAATGAGGCAGAAAAATTTATTTCGCGAGTATAAATTTTCGCGAATCGAGCATTTTAGAAAATTTCGCGAGCATAAACTTTCGCGAATCAAGACCAAACTGAAATTTTAAATGCATGGATTTTGAAGAATAAAAAAATGTATATGCAACAGTTGTGTGTTACACCAGTGTTTTATAGGCATACAGAGGCAGAATATCTTAAGCATATATTAAGGATATCTTGAGGCTAAGAAGTTAGCATAAAGAAGTAAATTTTACCAACCGAAATAGTTGAGTAGTTAATAATATTTGAATAGTTAAATTTATAAGCATGTTTGAGGCTTGACTCTTAAGATTTTTTAGCATGGCCGAGGCTGAACTCAAAATACATGATGCTTTTAAAAAAGGTGTGTTTCTTGATATCGAGCAAGAAGAAATTAGGAATCCTAAAAAAACAACAAGAATCCTCCAAAGAACAAGGTTCCTCCCAAAAAACGTGCAAAACAAACGGATATCAGAACTATGTTTGGTCCTGCTTTACCAAGACCCCGAAACCAAAATCGCGCGAACGATAGAGAGAAAGTTGCTGATGTTATTCAAATAGACTAGATTAGTGTAAATTTGTTTATATTGAGACGTTTCGTTTTGAAGAATACATACAGTATCCGAAAATTCTTCTCAAACCTTGAAAAAAATGAGCTTTTTTAATTTTTTTTCGCGAGCATAAACTTTCGCGAATCAAGGAAAAACATTTATTTCGCGAGCATAAACTTTCGCGAATCGCTTAGTCGAGAATTTTTGAAGACATTAACTTTCGCGAATTGGGCCAAAATTCCCGAAAATCGCGAAAGTTTCTGCTCGCGAAAGTTTGTACGACTTAAGTAATCCATGTATTTTTGACAACGTTTCAAACGACACAGCGTTCATTATCAAATCAATTTTTATACAACGTAAACTAACATTTTATATAAAAGGCGTATTCACACGCGTGAAGCATAATTAGCTATGTTACAAGTAGTTACCAGATTAACACATATAAGAAACAAAAAACTATATCCATAAATTATCAAAAATCTATCCATGCACGTTAATTATAAAGATACTAGTATACCGTGTAAAATTTTTTTACATCTTTCCAAATAAGATGTTTTTACACGCTATACTAACCATTTGATAATAACTCTATGAAATACAAAAACGCAGTCCAAAACGCCGCCCTAAAATCTTTCATCGATTCATGAATTTTTTACCCGCCATACATTTTTACCAAGCATTGATAACCGGTGTATTGAGGTAAAACTATTGATTTCTCCTTTATTTGTCGCCAAAAATAGAATTCACAGAACACGGAAGAAGTTTGTTTGTTAAAAATGTTATTACATGTTTACGTTGAGTCATATTTAATGTAAAGTTTTACTGAAGAAATCAATTTGAGCCATAACTCAAAGCCAATATGGGCCCCAAACGGCAACAGTTAACGCAATAATTATGCGTTTAATGTCATATATATTAAGCCCAGCGAAAAATTGCACACAAATGCAATTGTGACCGACATGTAGTCGGCAATATATTTTAACGTCATGATAATGACGTCATAGTTCCAAGTCCCTCAAACAACTTGCTACAAAAAAAATTAAGAAAATAAGAAAATTTAAATAAAAGGCTGTATTTTTTCGACTTCTGAATCCTAACCAATTCTTAATTCTTTCCACTTTTTAACTTTATTGTCAACCAAAAATTCTTTCAGTCTTTGTGGTAAACATATTCATAATTATCAATGCTAAATCTCAGAAAAATTATTCACAAATTGTGAAATATCTCACTCACACACTAAACTACCCACGCAAAATTAACTTTTGGAGTGTATACAGATTTACATATATACGATATAAGGTATTAACTAAATCCTAAAAAGAATCATACCTCCAAATAATGTTTCTTTCTTCAAAGCTGAAGTTTCTTCAAAGTTCTTTCTTTATAAATTCCAGGAACAGAGAGATCTCCAATTAGATAAACGCCATCGGTATTAACTAATTTTACTCACGGCCGAAACCAACAGATTAATTAAATCTCTAATCTTTTATTCCTTCTTGACTTTCTTCTTTCTAACATACTAAAAAATACCATGCTCTACACAGTTTTTACTAAATTTTCTTTTTTTTCTTTGGAAATCTAAAAAAACAAACCGAGATAGGATAAAATGCCGTTTGATACGTCTTCAACCTTCAACATTACACAACATAAGTCGTAAATGTGTAAAAACTATTCTTCGTAATAAAAACTTGTTTTTTTATGCATGTTTCTTATTATTACTTTGTCTTAAAAAATGTAAACAAACGCTTCTTTTTTCTTCAAACGACTATTTATCATTCGTTGTCAATAGCTGCTACGTTCGATTGTAATTCGAAGTCTCCGCCTGAGATCATATATCATGTCTTCCCTAACGTATTTCGTATCATAAAACAATTATAAGCACTAAACCGGAGTGCCTTATACTAATACGGAAAAAACATAAACAAATATCCATTGACGAACTTCCCGAGAAAACTTTCCGAAAGTTCTTTCTTTCAAAGTTAGGTAAGAAAAAAGCAAGATTGCGTATTAGTATAAGAAGACTAGTATACCGTGTAAAATTTTTTTACATCTTTCTCAATAAAATGTTTTTACACGCTATGCTAATCATTTTATAATAACTCTATGTACAGTGTCCAGGGGTCTCTAACTTTTAGTAAGCATACCTTGTGTTCTTTTCGCTTATTTTTTGCGGTTTTTACATCAAATGAAAGATAATCTTTTGCTCTTTCGAATCCTATGCCCGTTTTTTACTTAAAAATATTTTATAGGTATCTGTAACAGATTTTAGCATGAGAACATGCAATTAAATAGATAATGATCAATTAACTCTTGCTTGAATTGGAATTAATGACTCGAGTAATGTGAAAAGTCATAAAAAATAAGTGATTGTTGTAAAGTTGTATTTACACTGAAAACATATACTTTTTTACAAACGTGAAAGACTTCGTTACTAGAGACTTTTGACAAAGATAAGAAGAATAAAGGATAACCTATGAATAAAAACTAAATATTCAATTACATTCAACGTGTCCGCCGTCTCTTTGAATACAAAGGTTTATCCTGTTTCTCATTTCAGTAAACGAGATAATTTAAAGAAATATGACTGTGGCCATCATGGAATAGGTAGATGTTATCAATGAAGCGTATAAAGGAAAGATATTAAGCTAATAAGATCCTCTCCTCCACTAAAAACAAAACAAACAACACACTTAAAAGTATATATAGCAATATAGAAACATAGGTTAAACAACGAAATGGAATACCTTATCGGTAAAAAATCCGTCGGTAGAAAATTTCGTCGGCAAAAATTTTCGTCGGTAAAATATATTCGTCACCTAGACAAAAATTCGTCACTTTTTACCGACGAACTTTTTTACCGGGCTATAAATGAAACACATAATAAAACGTTAAATTTTACTGTTTTTCTCTATTGACTTTAATTACTATAAAAGTATATCAATAATACATCAATCTATTATGATTTGAACTGGTATTTCCTCATTTATTATGTTCTCATTTATTTGTAAGTCAATATTACTCGACTGACTTTCTGTTTCAATGTCTTGGCTTCCAGTTGCTTGAATTTCGGATTGAGTTTCTGTCTCTTGAATTTCAGTTTCATTTGAATCGATAATAATGGTTTGATAATCTTCGTCTTCGTCATCCTCATTATCGTCAATTAAGAAATTTCCGGTGTATTCATAACTGTAAAAATTAAGCACAAATTCTTCCATTGTATCAACAACCCATTTATCTCTAGCAGAAAATTTTAACAAGAGAGGGACTTCTAATCCACCAGAGGGGATTGGCGACGGCTTGTATTTCAGGGACTTTAGAGTTCCAGAAACGTTCCCACTTTCTTGTTTCTTGTTTGTTTTAGCAATTCGTCGGTAAAAATTATTCGTCGGTAAAAAATATTCGTCGGTAAAAAATTTCGTCGCAAAAATTTTCGTCGGTAGAAAATATTCGTCACCAAGGCAAAAATTCGTCACTTTTTACCGACGGATTTTTTACCGATAAGGTAGCTGAAAAAATTGGATCTGTGAAGTATAGATAAAAAACCTATAATTTAGGCTGGCGGTGTGGGTTGTATGTAG
This sequence comes from Turritopsis rubra, assembly GCA_039566895.2. Classification (NCBI taxonomy): domain Eukaryota; kingdom Metazoa; phylum Cnidaria; class Hydrozoa; order Anthoathecata; family Oceaniidae; genus Turritopsis; species Turritopsis rubra. Next base: position 15,942,242 of record CM077630.1, read on the forward strand.
GGAAAGGGTTAGGATTCAATCATCATATGAGGGTAGGGGAGAGAGCTTTAACTTTCTTGAAAACAGATGTATCACTCTCTAAAATAAAAGTGGTATGCACAACTCGCTATTAGTATATAGATAATGGAGTGGAGCGAATAGTTTTATTAAGGACCGGGTTGTCTCGTATAATAAAAAGAGGCTCTGAGTTCTAACATAAAGGAATTTTTAGCGTGTGCAAGAACAGAAAAATTATCATAATCAGCTGTAAGATGACCCGTGGTTCTATGTGAACTGTACATACCTTGCAAAATACTTGGTATAACATTCGATGATCACTCAGAGACTTTATCGATAATAACATTACGTAATAATAACATACGTACAAATAAATCTGTATGTCAATGAACCATGAAAAATATGGAGATTTTATAAATAACCTTATTAATCATTTAGTGTCAAATAATGTTGATTAGGATCTTTGCACTCTCTTCCATATATGTTTCTTAAGTTCTGGATCAACATCAATGTCAAAATTCCGTGGATTTTAGGTCAAGTCGCCAATTTGACATTACATCGTCCTGAACCCTACGTCATTAAATGGACGTCATTCCGACCAACTCTAATCAACTTTTAAGGCTGACACCATCAATAAAGCAAGACCATGTGCATGCTGTTCACATCGAAATGAATACAAACAAATCACAACTGTACATACCTTGCAAAATACTTCGTATAACATTCGATGATCACTTAGATAGGAATGCTCAAATTGATAAACTCTTAGAGGTATGTTTTGAATCAATAAATGTACTAAACAAGTTCAAACGTTATGCACCGCTACAAACTTGTAAAAAGCTAATTTCAATCGCTAATAATTTCGAAACTGGACTACGGAAACACGCTATTCCACATTACCAAAAGTCTCGCCTTCAGAAAATCCTTAATGTATTAGAAAGCTTTGTTTTTAATAGATATTCAAGAATCGCATACGTCATCTCTCTCAGTTGGTTGCCAGTTCAAGAACGCCTAGATTATTCAGTTGCTACCGTTGTTTACAAATCCATCCACTTCCCAACGTTTCCTTCCTATTTAAAAGTACAACTAAAACAAGACCAAAGAGCACTTCGAAACAATACCGAGTACGTTGGACCGCAATTAATCAAACCATCGGAAGCAAATACATCTAAATAATCCTAATTTGCGTTCCCCAGAACGGCACAGTAAAAGCATTCCGCAAAAGTTTTCAACCTTCACCTTCATTGTGCTCAATTCATTGGAAATTGACAATATGAGCCAGGAGGAATATATGTTCGAATATGCAAATAAAAAAAAAAAAAGAATTCCAGTTTTTCATAAAAGCTTTTATTACCACCACCCCACCCCAACTTTTCACTACTACCAAAAATGCTGTTTTAGTTGTCACACATTTCTCTTGTTGATCGTCTCTTATTTGAAACAAATAACGACCAACATTATGACGAAATAAACTATTGACACAAATCACAGTAGCATAAAAAATGTGCCTAAAAACCAGTTCCAGGCAAGATTTGAAAAAAGATGCTATATCACTATATCGGTGTATTAACCGAATAGTTTATTCACTAAAAATTCAAAAATTAAATTTTTCCTAATATATTATATATATACTAATATAAATTTCACCCACAAAAAATATGACACTGCGATGGAGTTTCTATGGAACTTCGTCATATCCAATCGGAGAATAAAACTTTTGATCATTTTATTTTCATAAAAATAGTCCAATGATCCATACAGTACAGACCGAAAGAAACTTTACATTTCCACGTAAGATTATTAGCTTTTGCGATCTTATTTTGTTTATCAAACGCATATATCAACTATCAACTAAAAATAGAAATCGTATTCAAATCATATTTGGGTCAATCGACGTAATTTTGACGAAATAGTCTATTTTAGGGTCACCTTATCGACGTCAAAATTTTGACGTCAACTAATTGTTGCATTTTTGACCGTGAGTTGGGGTCATTTCGACGTCATTGTGCCGGCTGGGATTCCATCTTCAGAATCGATAGAAAAAATAAACAAAACCATTTATATTGTTTGAAAATAAGAAAATATTATTTTGTTGACTTTTGGAGAATCCAAACAACAATGTTATTTGTTAAAGTCTGTCTTTGCACTTGGCATATTTAAAAAAAAAATTCATCGCGGTCTTGATGAATTTCAACAAATTTCCCCTTGTTCAAAAGATATGTTGGACTTGGGGGTCACTAAAAGACGAAATACAATAAGTGCAAAAATGGAAATTTTCTTTCAGTGTAATCAATTAGTAGCCTATAGACCGCTGTTAACTGGCTATGGGCTACACTTTAGCTTTAATTTTTTTACACTTGTTTCAGGATCGGATAACACATTAGTACCGAGTTGTTTTTTGGTTCCCAATCTCTTTCTTTCGTAAGGCGGACAAAATCGACCAAACGACTGTATAGGTCATACCGAGTCATACCAAGTCAGCTGAATAAATCGTGTACCAGTGGATTTTCAAATCAATTTATTTTAAAAGTTGGACATATTCAACTTTTTAAATTTGTCGAAATCAATGTCAGCCAATTAGCTTCTTTAATATTAAAGCAAAATGAGTATTATCATGCGTATTATCATGAGAAAAACCGCTAACTTATTCCTTCTTTGTGATTGGTTAAAAAGCTTTATAATTTCTTTTGTTGTGTCGACACGTTGTCTGATCGAAGCAATGAAATGCATAACGGGGTTATATCTTTAGAATTCATGAATTTGAACAAAACACGAGAAAATAGATGGTAGGTATCACAGAGACATCAGAATTTTGGAAATTGTCAATTCTCCCCAGAAATTTGGAATAAAAGAAAAATATTTAATAATGACTACGTCGTTGCGGCGTCGTTAGCGTGCAAGTGACATTGAAAATAGACTTCAAATTGCCTAAAATAAGATAATATTGACAATTAAAATCGAAGCAACGCTTCCAGCATCACTTAAGCATCATTGGAGCCTCAAATTGGTGTAAAGTAATCACTGTGACACGACAATAGACCAATTACAAGTAATTGTTGAAAGCTACAAAAATTTTCGGTGAAAACTTTGACTGGGTTCACAAAATCTGAATTCAGAAATGCCTAGTTCTTTCGAACAAAAAAAGATAGCGTCAACCAAACAGTTGCATTTATTTCTCGAAATTGTATTTATTTAAGTTTTTATTATTATTTATTTTATTTAAGTCGCATATTTTATTTATATTTCATATAACGGCCAGTTTATACTTATCTTCTTGACATGGAAATGGAAGCGTAAAAATACTCCTTCGTAATTGATTCATCCAGTCAACTCTCATCCAGTCAACTCGAACACACGTTCTTGCGAATTGCTGTTATCTTGGTCCCTTGACCGTTTCGATTTCGTTTCGTTTCAATGCCTTAGAAAAACATTCGCTGTCTCGAAATCCTGTCATCTCGAACATTTTGAAAGTTCTAAATTTATTTCTCGCGTTACACTATTGTCCAAGACGCAACAAGTGTAAATTTAATACTTGATGGTTTTATTATTGGAATAACTGTGAAAAATGATAATTGATCTATGAAAGAAAGCCTGTAAACATCATACAAAAATTGGTGAAAAAATTTATCTGTCGTATAAATATTATAAAAATCGTTTACGTATCAAAAGCTGCAGTATAATAATATATATGAAAAGATGGCAAACGATATGGTCTTGGTTCATGCAGGAAGTAATACATTACACCAAACATTTGGACTTCGATTTAGAGAAAATTCACTCACATGAACATTACCAGCCGTTTGGACGTTATATGTTCTCTATACAACGTTTCAACGCTGGTCGGATGTTAAAACGACGTTGCGTGTATACTGGGTTTGTTATTATATGATTTTGAAGATTTTGATTTTATTGAGTTAAAGAAGTATTAGGGAGAGATTTTGAAGAGGTTTTGATAAGATATCAGTGGCTATCGTTGTGGGGCATCTTTATACGGCGTATTGTGAAAATGTTTGTGAAAGTTATTGCACTCATTTGATGTGAATGAATTAAAACTTGCAATAGCAAAATCTAAAATTACTATTAATCTGTGCAAGCTATACTGAAACACCTCCACATTTCCAAGTTACCTTCCATCAGGTATATGGTAAATGTGTTTTACTTCAAGCTTCTATAGTTCTTACATTTCTCAGTTCGATTTTGTGTTTTCATTTTATATAAATTCGTTAAGCTACTGGAAAATTGATTGTTGGTACACTTTACTTCACTCTGACCCAAATTTCCAGAATAAATACAAGGTATGTTAAAATAAATTTTGAAGAATTCAAGGTTCATCAATATATATATTTTTTATGTATAACATATTTCTTAATTTAGGTAACACACAATTTGTCAAGAAATGTCCTTGAATGCTCCGTACAAAGCTTAAACAGATCTTCCTTAGTTGTTTCTAAGTTGTTTTCAGAATTTAACGAATGATATGACGTCATGGATGGCTCATCAAACATATAAGTCATGTAAGTGTGCACTTGCAGTTGTCGGTCTTTAAAATTGATTGCTCCTGTTCTTAACAGCTGCATCGTGAGCTGCTAGTTCAGTGGCCTCTTGCTCTTTGTTTTTCTTTAAATCGTCAACACAGATTGGTTCTCTGATATCTGGATTGCAAAGGCCATGGCAACTTGAGATTTTCTCCATTTTATCACGTACGTATCTTGATTGTATCTCTAATCTTCGTAGTTCGTCTAACAGATCCTGTACTTGTTCTTCATTCTTGGAATATTTTCGTGATAGATCTAAAACAAACCAATAAAAATTATAAATCAAAAAGCCTATTAGATTACTTGAGTTTTCTGGTTTACTCAAGTAATCCATCCAGATAATTAATCTTTATGTGTGGCTACCGTAAATTCTAAATACAATTGACTCTCGATAAGTGGAACCCTGGATAAGTGGAACTTTTGATATGTGGAACTATTTTCGTCGGTCCCTTGAATTTCCCTTAACAAAGGCTAACTTCGGATAAGTGGAATATTCGCTAAGTGGAACCATTTTCTTCGGTTCTGTTGAGGTTCCACTTATCGAGAGTCAACTGTAGCTAAGAACGGAAAGTCTGTTCTGTGTTCGATCACATTCAACGCAGTCACACCTGTTTTATTATTGAAAATTCGTTTTTGGGTATGTATGTTAACATCCATGGTTGCACTTTCACCGGATTCAGATTACATAAATTATCTTGGTTACTTGAGGACAGTAAATTCCTGCTATCCCAAACACTCACAGGGACCGAGTAAGATTACCGCAGCTTTTGCAGGAGAAAATAGATGTTCGAGATCGTGTGATTTAGTATAACATAAATGAAGTATACTCAAGAAAATCATTAATGACGAAAATTTACCTTCCAGCAGCTTCAACTTTATGTTGGATGTTTCGAACAATGATATGGCGCCGTCACCTAATTTTCTGACACGTTCCCGTACTGCTTCTGTCATGTTAACTTTGTCATTGAGTGCTTCTTTAGTTTTGTTATATTCACCACGCAGTTTATCGGATGTCTGGAAAACAATGTTTAATGTCACATGTAACTCCCTTTTACATGTAACTCCAAAGGCTATTATAAACATACCATAGTCATTTATGAAGATTAGAATGGCTTAACAAGAATCATTTTAAAAAAACATCTATCTGTCACTTATCTTGATATGATAAACAAACGATCTTGCAAAGATAATATGAGAACCCTGAGTAGTATCATTTTTATTAACGAAACATTAAAACTCAGATATAACTGTGATATGAATGCTGAAAACTGACCTCATTAACTTTCATAGCAATATTTTCAGCTTTTTCCACTTCGGCTTCTGCTTCAGCTACACGTTTTCGATTATCATCAAAAAGCTGTTTCACTTCATCTTTTTTGCGTTCAATCAACTCTGTGTCATTTCCAGCTTTTTTCAAATCACCGTCAATAATGTCGAGTTTTTTCGTAATCTACACAAAAAATGGACTAAAAAATTAAACGATCCTGAACGTTTTAACCCTTTCAAACCAACAGTAGCCCTACCGCAATGGTTTACCGGCTGCACAAAGAACGTCACAGCGTAGAAGCCGCTAGAATAACGTCTTGACATGCAGTCTTTTTTAGGGTTGTAATTACGCTACTCAAAAATCCAAATTTCATGCCAAAAGGACGGTAACCGAGGTTTGTACAGCCGCGAAAACATAGAAGAATTTACGGACATACTAGAAAGAACTTAAAGAATGGGTTACAAACATATTATTCTTATAATGGTATAAACTGCCAATCATATAAATATAATATAAATAACCAATCATAATGATCTTGCGAGAAGACTCTACATTGCCAGGTAGTTATGGTATTTATATACCTGTTCGATTATACTTCTTGCATCTTTCATGTCGGCTCTTGCAAAACTGATATCAACAGCTGTTTGGTTCTGTAAGGCAATAGCAGAGGCGATTGTTTGCAATACAGCTTGTGTTTTGTTCATCACCATCAAAGCAAATTTCCTGAAAGAGATTTGGATTTTTTTTATATTATGAATTCTAAAGTTGTATTGCACCTTAAAGTAAAAGTCATTTCCTAAAGTTTAATTACTCTATATAAAAAAAATTATAAAAGATGGAGTTTGTATATTTTGAGATCAGCTAAGTTCATTTATCGTCTTTACGTGAAAATAGTTATGTATTGTTTCCATACTTGGCACGTAGCGCCTCCTCTTTCAAATCAATAGCAGTATTGTAATCTTTCTGACTTTCTTTTAAGATTTCGTCAACATCGGTCAACTTGCCTACGGCTTCTCGAATCTGTCTGGCTAATTCAGACACCTCTGACGGCGTTAATGAAATGTTAAGCTGGATTGTTTCCATAGCAAGAATCTTGGAAATATTAGGATGCTTGAATTGTTCATTTAAAAAATTGGTGATATCCTAAAAATTCAATGGCACATGCATATAACCGAAAGTAATTTCCTAGATATCGTGATTAGATTTCAATATGCGAATCGTCCTGGAGAACACAGCACTTGATGTCGTCCTGGAGAACACTGCACTTGATGTGTTTACTTGGGGAGAAAAAACGTTAATTCATTTTGTTTTAGTTTAGACGTCGGTCGGTAAAATTCCTAGGGCATACGACCATGCGATGAAAGCAGTTCTTTTATTAAATCGCAACATCGCGAAGATTGGCATATCATGAAGAAGAAAGTGCTAACAAGAGTCATTTTACCTTTATTAACGACGTAATATTTTTTAAAGCCGCTTCTCCTATAGTTCTCGCTTTAAAGGATCCTTTTTCTGCAGTACTTGTAGCATCACGTGATATATTGACGGAAATTTCGGCAATTTTGATATCTGCCAATATTTGTTCTGCATCAGCTGCGAAAATAAATAACAATTTGAAAATGGAAGGTCCTGGAGCGCTTTAGATATAAAGCTCCAAAGAAACCAGTTACCTTTCTTTTTCAGTAAAGCAGCTTTAGCTTCGCCAGCTTTATTCAACGCATTTGTTGCCAATTGCTTAATTCCAGTACAATTCTCACTTGCTCCACAAGTTGTGCAACCAGTAGCATCACAGCCACCACAACCCGACGAACCACCACATAATAACTCATTGAGTTCCTTCAATTTCTGTTCTAAGTCATCAACTCTAGACGTTAGGTTATCAACAAGATCGTTATTCTGTTTATCCAATTCTTCAAAAGAGGGTGTTCCCATAATAATCTCCTTTTTGATCTTTTTTCTTAATTTTTTGGATTCTTTTATCTTTTCTGAAGCTTCGTCGACTACTTTTTGGGCTTCCCTCGATCGCCTTAAACTGTCACGCGTGCTGTTCAATGCACCGCCAATGTTGCTTTCAATAATCTTGGTCACATTGGCTTTGAATTCAAATGAGTTGTTCTTCAAGTTTCCAGTTCTAATCTCTAATTTATCCAATTCATCGTTTGCATTCTTATTGCGAACAGTCGTATTTTGTACGACTTCAACGTATTGATCAGCCTTCATATCGAGACTCATCAAATCTTTCCTGAAAGTATCCAACTTCTTTCTCAGTTCATCTACATCTTTTGACTCGACTGATCGAGAAGCCATCATCTCCTCTATGTTTTTCAAGTGATTTTTCAACCCTTGAATTTCTTTGGAATACAAATTGATTTCAGTGGCATTGTATGTAAAGTTACCTTGAAACTTTAACAAGTTGGTTACGTTTTTCTCTAATAAAGATACTTTATCCTCCCACTGGTCATTACAAGTGTGGCAATTTTCACATTTAGGCATTATTCCAAAAGTATTAGCAGCGCACATATTGCAATTTTCACCAATTACATTGTCTTTACATTGGCAGACACCACTAGTTCTATTACATTGCGATGTCGTAGAGCCAACTGGATTACAATTACATGCTAAACAAAAGAGAATTTCAAAACTATTTGTCTTAAAAATGAATGGGTTCATTCTAATGAATATGGGGCTTGAAAATTAGTATACCTTTGCAGCCATCTTGTATTTTTGGATCACCCCAAAAGAAATTTTCACATTCTGAACACGACCTTCCACCATAACCTACACGACATCTGCATTGACCGTCAAGCTATGACACAAAAACAAGTTTTAAAACATTCAGAGAAAAGACCGGGAATGGCTGAAATTAAAATAAAATGACTTTAAAAATAGACTTCGTAGTAATTGCTTTAGATACCTGATTACAATTTTGTTCAAGGGATCCTTCTGGATCACAATTGCAGGCTACACAACCTTTTCCACTTGCAAGATTGTAAAATCCTGGTTTACATCTATCACATTGAAGCCCGTCAACGTTATCCAAACAAGGACATTGACCAGTTTCTGCATGACAAACTCCATCAAAGTCTGGTTCTGTTCCAAGGGTATGGCAAATGCACGCTAATCAAAAGAGAAAATAAAAAGGGATGCAAAATTTTGCAGAAACAACAAATCAGAGAGACGTCTATATATCTACATCTTTGAAAACAAAACTAAAATTAGTACTGCTATTTGCTCCAGTAACTAGTTACCTTGACATGTTTGATTCTTTGCATTACCAAAATAACCTGGTTGACATTTCTCACAGTGATCACCATAAGCATTATTGATGCAATCTTTACAGAAACCTGTTGAAGCTGAACATTTGCCACTGGCTTGTAGATCAATATTATTGTTGCAATCGCACTTAATACATTGACCACCTAAATATCAAATACATTTGTTAGAATGAAGAATTTGAAGGTTGAACTTCATACATATATGAACGGATTCATATACCTGCTATGACAGGGTTACCAAAGTAACCATCGTCACATTTTTCACACTGATTGCCAGTATAACCACGAATACAATCATTACAAACGGCTCCATTTGCTGTTTCCACGCAAGTTTTACTAAACTGGTTACCACTGCTTCCACCAGGACACTGACATCGCTGGCAGTCATTAGGTGTACCTGTAAAAATATGAAGGAAAAGATTAGTACTTTCTTCAGCTGAAAATTAATGAGAACAAAATGTCTGCTTGAAGAAGCAAAAGCGTATAAGCAAATACATATTATTCATATCATATTTTCAGAATTTACCTTTACTTGCATCCCCATAATATCCGTTTGCGCATTTCTCACAGCTCGTACCAGCAGTGTTATGATTACAATTGGTACATTCTCCAGTCTTTGGATCACAAGTGGACGAATGTCCATTACATTGGCAAGGTCTGCAATTTGGAAATCCATAGTGATTTTCTGGGCAAGAATTACATTTTCTGCCTTTAAGTTGTGGTAAACAGCTGCACTGGCCAGTGGTATCATGGCAAAACTCACTTGTGGAGCCTGTTCTGTCACAGTCACAGCCTAAAATGAATTCCAAAATTATCTTTTATACGACATTCCAGAGAGTATTCAATAAACATTCTAATCTATACAGTACATACCTGTGCAACCTTGCTCACTAAAGCCAAAGTATCCTGCAGCACATTGATCACATCTTCGTCCTACAACACCTGGTTTACAAGGACACTGTCCACCTGCCGCTTTGCATGTGAGTACATCACTCCCACCAGTGGATTGTGTTCCAACTTGATCACATAAGCACGCCAAAGCACCATTATTCATAATCACTGATAAGGAGAACTGCGTATTCTTGCACACTTCAGGTGCTTCATCGGCTCTATTTGGCTCCAGATAATACTGCTTACAGTTGTATTGTTGATACAATCTAAAGCGTTGATTCCCTTCGCGTCCATGGAAGATGGAATAATCATCGACATTAGGCATTAAAACCATCTACATTGGAAAAGCAGAACTGTTGGTATTATCAGTTATGGTTTAGTTATAACAAAATGGTTTAGCCATGATCTGTATAGAGATGTACAGACAGAGATGTACAGACTAAATGATGTAGGATTAATGGATCGGAAAAACTTATGCTAAAATAAATCGTTGTCTGTTTTAACAATTTTCTACTGAAAATCATGGCTAAAATTAAAATTAAAATCAAAATCAAAATTTCTTTAATTTATTTCTGATCAATGAGTCAATGAAACAAGAAATACCGAGTCAATAAGAGTCTGTCCATTTGCACTTCCTTCATTAGAACGGAAGTCAATTTCCACATTGTATCCAACACCTCTTTCAAAACAAAACGACTGCTGAACTTCAAAAGCCTTTTTATCAGAAGGCAATTGCGTATCCAAGCGTCCTACAAACTCATTACTTGCTCCACATGTTATACCTCCCAGTCTGCCACCATCTACTCGAGTTATCTTTACCTTCACATCATTCCAATTACCAGATTGCTAAAACAGTAAGATAAGTGAATGCATTTATAGTTAAATACCAGTACAATTCTTGCAAAAAAATAAAAGTTGTGAAAAAATTAGGTTTTGGTCAGAAAACTTTCGTAGAGTGAGTCAGTTGAAAGGAATCCCACCCTAACATCATAACATCAAACATAGCATTAAACGTCTTAGAGTTAACTCTTTAAAAATTATTTAGAAGTCATATGAAATCGTAAACAAAATGGTACCTGAGTATCGTATCTGAGAACAATGCTATAACGTCCGCTGTATGGCACTCGAATACCAGAGAACGTAATAAGTGAGCCTTCTAGTACTCGTACAAAACCTTTTCCTGTCCACGTATCATCTTTTCCTTCCTCTCCAATTTTATGAAGTATATAGAATGGCGCCTTTAAGAAAAGTAAAATACAACTTAAAATGTTGAAATGAGTTATTATCAGCGTGGACATGATTGAAATAAGCGTTTTGCATACCCCTGAGCGTCCATTTGTAGCTTCCTCACCCTCAAACTTGATACTATCAAGGTTTGTGTAATAATACCCAGGTCTAACTTGATTACATTGCCGCCCCATAATATTTGGTCGACAATCACAATTTCCACTGATATCATCACATGTCATATTTTTGGCTCCACCTGCATCACAATCACAGTCAGAGCAGCCATCTCTTGTGGAACCTAGATTCCAATACCCAGCCTAATAACGGTAGAATTACACGAAACGTTAGAATGGCCCAAAGGTAGATTTATAATCAAGTCCAATATGGTGGCATTAGTTCATAGAACTTACGTCACATTTTGTACATCGTGTTCCTTTAACAAACCGTTTGCATCTACATTTACCATCTTGCTGATTGCATGTATCCTTTTCAACAGTTCCACGAGGGTCACACTCACATGCTAAAATAGATGTAAACACGTGTATATATATATATATATCTCTAGTATGGGATATATGGCAGAAAAGGTTCGATATTGTTCCAGAGTTTCTATTCAGAAATGTCTTTTCTAAACTTCCTGATAATTTTACAAATATGCTGTCCACTTACATTGGCAACCACCTGTATTTGATTCAAGTAAGTTCCAGTAACCATCTTTACATTGATCACACCTTTTTCCCTCAACATTTTCTTTACAGATACATCTACCAGCAACAGTTCCAAGTTCTCCATTAGCAGCTTGTCTTCCAGGATCTGTAACTGTCTCGCATTCACCACGACCATAAGAACCAGATGGATCACAATCACATGCTGTTATGTAATATATATATATATATATAGAAATTAACATGGTAAAAGTGTTAATCAGGATATTGTAATAGCGTCCTCTGTGTTGTAGTATGACACTGCAGCTGAATACATCCATATTTGTGTTATTCAAAGAGTGTGTTTATGCAAGGCAAAATTCACATCATACGTAAGAGTATATACTTACGTTTACAAACATCAGGATCAAAGATATTTTTGAATGGATCACGGAAGTAAAGTGGCTTGCATTGCTCACACTGTCTCCCCGCAGTGTTGTGTTGACAGTCATCGCACACACCTCCACTTCTAAAACCAGTGGCGTTATAAACAGCTGGATCAAAATGACACTTGTCTGTGTGATCGTTACAGTTACATTCTAAGAGAAGAAAATGGTGATTTACATAATTTGTTATGTTGCATCAATTTTCTAGAAACGAGGCTGAAGTTTACGTTACATGACATACTTTTACAAAGATTCAACTGATCTTTATAAGCTGGCCTCCATGGCTCATCATTGTAACCATCCTTGCAACGTTCACAGTTACGACCGGCTGTATTATGGGTACAATTACATTTACCATGTACCTGAACAAATATATACAAAAACAAGGTTTGAACAGAAAAATATGGTAACCACTAATGGTGTTTGGAGCGCCTGCTGTAATTCATTCATTTGCGAGTTGAGAATTATATCATAACTATAATGTTTACCATGTTAACGTTAGCTGGGGTGCCTTCGGAGGGAATACATTGTTCCGCATGACCGTAACAAGAGCAGCTACCTCTGACAACCATTTCATATAACGCATAGTAATATTTCTGATTGATTTCAGGATTATCACCAAGCACGTCATCACCAAATGTGTGCAATTCAGTGAAACGTATTCGTAAGTTTGTCAATTTCAACAGATTTTGAACTTTTAAACTATATGGATCTTCATTTTGTTGGATGTATGGATCGAGCACTTTCATCACAACCTAAAGAATGCATTTAACATTTTAAAGTCCAAATCATGCAAAAGTACCAAGTCATAGACCAGGAGCAGGAAAGTGTATTTAAGTAGCCTTACGGAAATACAAAGATAACGAGGGCGACGACGTGAGTGAAATAAAGATTTCAAAGAAATCCTGTCAGTTAATTACATCATAATTACATCATTACGTCAGTTAATTACATCATAATTACGTCAGTTAATTACATCATAACCACATTTTCACGCTCTAAAGCTTGGTTTCCACAGTGAAAATAACAAATTCTTACTGAGAGGAAATTATTGTTACTGATAATTGTTTTTTTTGGTAATTCCACCTGTGATAATTGGAAAGTGAGAATTATTTGCGAAATATTAAATATGTAGAAAGGACACGAAGAGACGTATGAAAATTATCTAATCCAACGTCGGCGTCTTTCAGTAAAAATTGGTGAGAATTATGAATTGGTGAGAATTATGTTTCCACTGGCGAGAAATTTGAAATTCTTATGAGAATTTCACTGAGAATTTGTTATTCTCATTGGTGGAACCCAAGCTTAAATACAACGAGAAAAGTTATGTTTGAAGATGCAAAGATAGTAATATTTTGTCAGGACTTAATCAGAAAAATAATTCTTCGCAATTTCATCAATTGTAGGGATAAAAAATAATAACTCGCGTACCTCTCCTTCTGTGCTTGGTTCGATTCGTGAATATCTTTGTTCGCATATGATGTCATCTATGTTTATCTGCGGACCACGCGGAATATCAGGAAAAGATTGTTTGCAGTCGTATGCAAAATATCTATACACACTCCAGTCTCGTCCATAATTCCAGGAACGTTCAATATACATAGCTTTCGGTCTGAACGTTTTAAAGGTCATTATAAGATGCGTGAAAACAAATTCAGATTCTAAATTCAATTGTAGCGTTACATCCTGCTTTCCATTTACCGACTGCCACCAGCCTTTTAAACGATCTCGTGGTGACGTTGTAATCATATATTTCGGTAAATGGCTGCTTTTATACCCATAAGGCCTGCTGTCAACTTCACGCGTTGACTGACAGTAAAAACATTTATCAGTTTGGTCTAAAAAACTAACTATGCAATAACGTTCTCTTCTATTCAAACCACAAGTAGATGATGCAGACAACTTGCTTTCGCGACCAACAAGTAGATCACCAGTTGCAGGGAAACAGCCTCCACGTTGGCACTCTTCTTGGGCATTTATTGACGAAAATAAAACTAAATTAAAGAACAAGAAATTAACGAGCCGAAGAATAAGATAAAAATGTATTTCTTAAAGAGATCCATTTTAAATTTTCATTCAAGTGTCAATATATAATAGTCCAATAAATAAATCCTTCAAATTGGTTGATTAAAGTGGTCCGAAAGAAAACATCATTACCTACGAGATAGATACACCTTAGTACTGCTTTACAATACATATCTCTGTTGTAGATGAAATTTACCATACGCGGGATCCTTTGACAAATTATTTTTCTTTTATGTGAAAACAACCTAAAAGAACCCAGAAGAAGAAAATATAATTTCATAAAACATCGACATTTATTCCAGAAATATTATTTCAATTGTCAAGTGCGTTATTCAATTGGAAAAATGGATTGTATCACATCTGCATGGATAAGAACATGAATTGACTCGTAGAACAATTTAAGTTCAAAATGGCGCTGAAGTCGTTTGAATCAGTGGTTCACACATTTCTATGTTATTACAAACAACACTAGCTACGATAAAAGATAATGTTCTCTATGAAATAAATAAATGTATTCCCATATGTTTCATGATTCTTCACAGATTAAAAGGAGTATATGCACAAAGCAGTCTACTCGAAATTAAATTATATTTTGCTTGCAAAATAAATAACCAAAGTTTCTTCATGTAAAAAAGTAAGGAAACTTATTTCCTTCAATGTTTTGTTTCTGAAAAGGTTCTGACCACTTCAGGACATTGTATGTTCAAATACTTTAAATTTAAATCCGAATGAATCAATGAAATTCTAAGGAAAGTTTCCTTTTCCTCTTATAAGAAAACAGACAGTTTCCTATTGTCTCACTCAGATTGAAATTATGAACAATGATAACATTAGTCTGGTTTCTTTACTCATCGTTATAATCACATTTGTTTCTGTTTTCATTCGCTCTTATTGTCACTCATCATCCGGATGTTTGTCGTCTTTTGTCAAGAGAAAGATTTTGGTGAAGTATGTCCTAACATTATTTTAAAATGTAACGTCAAGTAAATAAAGTGGAGATCAACGAAATACCATATATACTTTTCTGTTTTTAACCATCGCCTTTCATAACCATAAATGTGTGCTCAAAATGGGAAAATAACTTTTTTTTAATTCTTGGGAACCAACTATGAAAATATTAAAATCTTTTCACATAAACTTTTGTGAATTTTCATCACCTTCATCACCTGTTGTACCAATATTATAGAATTTTTTTAAAACACTTTTGGGTGTGTTGTACGTATTAATAAATCAATCAATAACAGTGTGTTTTAACTATTCTTTTTTTTGGCTGTGAAGATTTCCTCGCTATTATACACGCTTTTTTTAAAAAAATCACCAGTAAAAATCGAATAGGCTCATTGGTGTTTATTTGATATATAAAGAGTATATATCCTCAAAACTTCCAAAACCGCCTATTACCTATATTTGAACATAAGAGAGAAGAACTATCTGTCTCTTGAAAATGTGGAGGGATATTATGTGGATGGAAGAAAGGCACAGATGATTTCTTTTCTTCGCTATGATTTTGAACCTCGGGTCTTAGGTGTTTTGTGAATTTGAGCCTGGTACAAAGATACAACATGGTGCAA
This sequence comes from Turritopsis rubra, assembly GCA_039566895.2. Classification (NCBI taxonomy): domain Eukaryota; kingdom Metazoa; phylum Cnidaria; class Hydrozoa; order Anthoathecata; family Oceaniidae; genus Turritopsis; species Turritopsis rubra. The sequence continues at coordinate 15,958,117 of CM077630.1, forward strand.
CATATCTCAACTTTGACGCACATGCATAAGAATGTTCAGAAACAATAGCCCTTTTCATTACTTCGTTTCAAATCAGAACTATAATGACGTCACCTTACAACAATTTGAGCCTGGCACAAAGATACAACATGGTGCGACATATCTCAACTTTGACGCACATGCATAAGAATGTTCAGAAACAATAGTCCTTTTCATTACTTCGTTTCAAAGCAGAACTATAATGACGTCACCATGCATAATAAAATGACGTAAAAAATACGTCATAATTATTACAATTAGAAACGAGACAATGCTAAATCGTGGAGTGACGTATTAAAGAAAATGTCCATACAGGTTATGTCGAAAACTATGCAGCTACATATTAACACATTTTTTGCTTTTAGTCTGTATCACAAATGCGATTATTTGCAAGTTATTCATTTATGCGTCAATAGAGGGTATGTCGAAATTTGTGGAGGAGAATGTTAGCTATTAAACCATAAAAGAAAAACGTGCAAGAAATCTCATTGGTGATACAAACTGGAAACAGAAATTAGGTTTATGTGCTTCTCCACAATTTTTGACATACCCTAGATCCGCCGCTGATATCCTCTAGATCCGCCAGAAATCCCCGCACTAATACGCAGTTGTCATCCATTAGTTGTCATTTTTCGTCTTGAATAAAAAATAAATTTCATTCATAATGTGTTTGGAAGTTATTAGCAAGCAAACAAAAAGAAAGTTTTATTATCGTTTGTCAGCTTCTATTTGTCGGTGGATAACTTGTAACAAGGTTATTGATTACACAACAATAAAAAATGTAAACTATTCTCATGGGGAAAATGAAATATAAACCGCCAACCGCAATTACATAAGTTATCAATCCATTTTAATCTATCATTTATATCTAAAAAGAAACTGATCCGGCCAAAATATATTCTTTACTAAGAATATTTGTTGCAAACCTCACCAGGGGGTGCAGTCATAAAAAAGAATATTAACTTTCAGTGATCTCTGGAAAACGTTTTTTGAAAAGACGAAAGAATACTCGAGATATTTCTGTGCTTACGCAAATGTTTGACTTGGACACGACGCCTATGTAATTAGGACCAAACGTGATATTCACATGAACCATTGTGTGGTACAATTTTAGAAATCGTAAATATTGTGTTATTTTCACACGGGTTTGCATGACTGTTATTCTTTGAAAAGTTTCAAATTAAAAGAAAATGGAAAAGTGTTAGCTATGCGTTAATTTTTTAATTAATCAATAACATTAAATGAATCAAATATGTCTTTTGACGAGAAAAAATCTGTTTAATTATGATGAATATTTTCAGGTTAAAATGGCCTTTGTCGGCCTTATGTGGTGTGCGTGCATATTCTCGTTTTAAATTTTTGGCTCATTTTTGTCTTTTGTTATCGACTGCTAAAGTACTAAAGTTAAATCTCTCGCAATAACTGCGGATTGCAAAAGATCCTTTGAATTTCTTTATGACTCAAAACCTGAGTCGTGAACTTTTCTATACGACGTTGTTGATTCAATCAATATTATCACTTATGAGAATAACAATATTCAAAACCTCATCACATATATTGAAATAAGGTTTTGTTTACATCCTGTAATTATTTATTGAAAATTGAACTAAAACAAACATGAACTAAACTCATCAGTCATTACAGAATTTCGCCCAAAATAATAAATCACAAATGTCAGGAGTTTTGCTACCGTCCTATCACAGAGCGAATATGCGAGCATGCGTAGAAAAGAAACATAAATCATTAGAATTTTACATTAGAACACAAAATATACATTTTTCTTCTTCGGAGATTTTAATGGGCGTTCATGGTACACAGTACCCCTTTGGTTTTACAGCTTTAGAGATCAGTTGTCAATTAGTAACGGCAACCGAAATAACGTAATTAACACAAAAGCTCTAAATAACATTCACTATACAAGTCAGGTTAGAAACTTTTATAGAATCAGAAAGGTCTATAAACTAGCCTTGCACTTGGAGGAAAATATACTGCAGACTACAATTAACAAATTTGGACAAGTTATGTTATGGCTCAAAAAATAAGAAAGTGGGGCTATGAAAAAAATTACAGCGAAAGAACTATAGCGTAAAAAAACGTGATTTGTGTAAGTATCATTATTACCTTGAAGTGAATTGTTAAACTATGTCCTGTTTATGTCCAGAATCACTAATCATTTGTTCTTTTCTTATCATTTTTAGTCAAAATTTTGAGGATTTCCTTCATCATATCCTTTGTCCTGACGGAAGAAGCTCTCTTTCACATACACGATCACAAACACGATACAAACAAAAACCTGCAGCATATCAACAAATCATGTCACAGTAAAAACAAACAAATGCGTCATTCAAAACAAAACTTTAGAAATTTTCACATAAACCTTAACTTCCCGAAATATAAGAAGGATGACTCATCCAATGTTTGTCATGTATTATAGCACTTCTTCATTTATAAGCAAGATACAAACTTTTTCAATTATTATCGAAAAGTCGTTTTGATAATAACAAGATGTCTCTTGACTAAGACACAGCCATTATAATCCATTGACAAACATAACACCGAAGATGAATTTTGATTTAGTTTTTTATCATACCTTCATCATAAATGTCAAAATCACAAAAAGGATCATACTGTCTGCCCATAAAACTTAATAGGAGTTATTTAAAACTTTATAAACGATTTGCTATCTTTTCAGGGAAAAAAGAGTAATGGATATGTATTAAGTTTAAAAATACAAAAAGTATTAAAACGTAAGAAATGTGAGTGAATTTGTAGGCCGCCTCTGTCAACCACTTAATACAACATTTTTATACATTTTTATACGTTCCATTATTTTAAACGATAACAGCAATAGAAAATAGATTGGATAAAAGACATAACCGGAAAATGGTATAAATCACCTACTTTGATAAAAGAAACGATAAATGAAAATAATTCACTTCTTTAAGGTATACTGAACTGTAAAATGAAAGTTCATAGAATATTGGGTTGAAATGTAGAACCTAACTCTGATTTTCTATTCTATCATTAAGCAGATGTGAGGCAGCCACAAGCATGTGTCAATGATGCGATCATGGGCTAATCATCTGAAAAATTGTAAAATCATCTGTAATACTATACAATAATTTGGAAGAGTAAGTTGACACTGTTAGTAAAAGTATCCAAAATCCAAAATCCTTCTTCTAAATTTATTTCTTTTATAATCAACGCAAATACAAAAAAACAAAACAAATAAAAACTTACCCTGCTAACTACATAATATGAGAAGCTATAACATCAACAAAATTTCCAAAATCAAACAAAAGTTTCTTTCGTGTTCAGATTTTGTGGGTTATCAAATGAAGTGGTCGATTGCAACGTGAAACTGACAAGTTTAACGACTAAAAATACGCACGATCTTCTTTGAATACAAAAACTCCACAAAGACAACGATTGTATTACAACTTTCGTTTGTAAAACACTCTTGCTGATTTTAACCGGCCTCTTAGATGGTTTGGAAAGTCTACGTTAGCCTTGTTGTGTTCGACAAACCGTCACTCTCAGCTACACAAACTGCGACGATGAAAGATTACCGGAAGTCAGAAAAAGTTGATATGAAAGCTTATGTCAACCAATCGAATTGTTTACCATCTAATGGTCACACCTCCTTAAAATGTTGAAACATATTTCTTTATTGTTTACATTTTGTTGAGCCAATCAGATTAAATTATATTTACTGTAAACCAATGAAAGTTAATGTATATTTTGTCAACATTACTTCATTTGGTCAAAAGAACCGCAGAGACAGAGTTGACATTTTTCATAACAAGCAAGAAAGCAAAGTATAAAAGCACAGGAAAATACAATACGTAATTTTTTTTTTTGTTTTCATGGCAAATATCAGTTTATATAGCTAGAAAAAAGACTGTGTCTTTGTGAATAGAAATGAAACGGGAACAGGGTAAAAAAACGGAAACTGACATAAAAGATCGTTTCATTTAAATTTTTTTATATATATTGTCGAGATTAAGAAGGAAAACACGTATTTTTTCTTCTTCTTTTTTTTTTTTTTTGGGGGGGGGGGGGGGGGGGGGGGAGGAGGGGGGGGGTTGGTTTTATCGAATGATTTAATAAAAAAACCCGGAATAAAATAAGAAGGAAGAATACGAAACGAAGCAAAACATAACGTAAAAAACGTAACAAAACATAACGCAAAAAAACGCAACAAAACATAACGTAATATAACATAACGGAAATGTTGCAAAACCGAAATGAAATCTGATACAATTTCAAATCACCCGAAAACCGTAACCACAAATCGGCAAGGCCAATTTTGTTAAAAGAGAGTGGGTTGGACTTTTCGGATATTTGAATATTATCCTCATAATAGGTTTACAAAATCCATTAGAATTTTACTTGATTAATTGATGATATTGCTAAGTACGCATGCGCCTCTTTTGTGTGGCCAAACAGTCATTAGATCTTTTTCTTTTTCCTTTTTTCCTTTTCTACGTCATCTTATAGGCCATCAAAAAACTAGGAATAAATTATATAAGACCAGAAAAGAAGTTATAACGGTTTTTTGTCAAATAATTGTGACGTCATCAACTAAATTTATAAAGAAACTAACGTTCAGTCTTGCGTGTTTTAACTAATGTGAAACTAGACTTGAAAATATGGAACTTTGTTTTCTTTATCACAAATATTTTTTTTCTCCCAGTCTATGTTATCATTAACCAATTACACAATAAATTGGATAATAACTGTTGATAAACCACAGACCAAATCGCCATTTATTGTTTGGTTTAAGCTTGTGCGTCAGGGGCACTTTTGGGAGAAAAAAGTCTTTGTTCGCAAAACGTAATGTTCAACAACGCAATGACCATCTTGTAAACGATCGAACAACAACTGCTGAAGGACCCATTTGGAAAATAGTCCAATCTTAATGTATGTATTTGTGTATATTGTGATTTTACTGAATGGTTTTATCCTGCGTAAATATTCGTCATAATAATAATAATAATAAGATATGGAAATTAACTGATCATGCTGATAAGCCAAAATTAACTCGTATATTGAGTAATTTTCATCACGTGATAACTTGGACAAAGACGATCGTGTAAAATTATGCAGTTGTTGGTTGATGATTTAAATGATTGAAATTATGAAAATGATTTGAAACGCACAGCACTGATTTTTACATGTATAAAAACTCGCGGGCCTCCTTCCTTCCGTGTGATACAAAACCTATTTTTAAACGTGCAATGGTTAAATTTACAAATATTGTAAATAACTGTAATAACGGTTTTGATTGGCTCTGAGACCATGGAATGACTTAATCTAATACTGTCCTTACAATCAACATGTTATAACTGATCACAGGATTTGAAAGTGAACAACAAAATCTGCGTCTAAAGTGGAAAAGTTAAGCGAATTGTTCTCAATTACTTTCATTGTACTTGATATGTGGCATTTGCAAATGTTAATAGAATAATAACATGGCATGATATACATAAATATTTTTTGTTTGTTATTAAATTAAAAAAAAAAGAAGCTATACACAACTATATAATCTGGTCTAACGCAACTATTCTGTATAATTTATCACATGCTCCCTTTATAGATTTCATGAATTTGCCTCAAAAGGAGTACATAACTCATTCACCACAGTCGCGCCACTGGCAAATGCGATATCTGCTTTTATTATGGACAATTCAGTTATCTCTGAAATACATCATACAAACCACAATGAAATGTCATATTATCTTTTTGACGAAACTAAAATCTTACGCTATTGGTGGGACGGAGTTGCACTGGTTCAGTAGTTATTTGATTTATCGTACTCAGCAAGTAGTGATTGATAATGTAAAATCTGATATTAATCACATTAATTGTGGCGTGCTGCAGGGCTCAATACTCCGCCCGCTATTATTTCTTTTGTTCTACAACGATTTTGAAGACACGCTGCTTCAAGCACAAACTATTGAATTTGCTGATGATGTAATTTACTTTGCGAGCGACAACTTCTACGTCATTGAAAACTTCCTGAACCGGGAGCTGAAACACATATATAGTTATTTCATTAAAAACGTCCTCATTATTAATCTGAAAAAAAGGAAAACTGAAGATATGCTATTTGGAACAAGTAAGAAGCTCAAATCAGTACCTAGAAATCATGAGCTTTTCTACAGTTTCGTTGAAATCAATAATACTCATCGTTATTACCCGCCTAGCAGGGCTGTATTCGATAAAAGCTGAAGTGTTATGCCAACAATCTTTTTTATAAAATAAGAGGCGTGAATATAAACAAACACAGAAAAAACATAGATAGATAGAAAAAACAAATAATATCTGAAACAGTTAAGGACTCGCAGTTAAGAAGCGTTCGTGTCTTCAAAAATAGCCCAGTTGCCGTATCAAGAAATTTGCGCCTAAGCATAAGCCCTGGAATACAGACTATAGGTTCGCAATGCGTTGCGTTACGTTCCATCCAAAGCACCAATGAAAGCAAGGAGCCCAAGCCTTTAATTGGTTGTTAAAGTATAAATTTTTGGTATAAATTGCATATAAACTTTTTTTTATTGCAATTCTTTATGTCCAGCACTGTATAGTACTATTCTCAGCTGCCAGTACAATTTATACGGTGTTGTTACTTTTTGCTACATTTTGTTTGCTAAGGTATATGTATATAGCTGCAAGGAAAACTGTCTGATTTCTTGTTCTTTCACCCTTCTACCAGCGCCACTAATAATGGGAAAGGGTTTGAGTATGGTAAAATTACATAGAATAACCTTATCTGTAATTTTACTTCAGATTTGCATTCTGCTTCTTACAGCCACAACTCTAAAGATATATATTTTATTTTCATGTTTTCATATAGAGACTTCCGAGAGAATAATAAATGCACCAAGATGATGTTTTAATAAGCATGGATTTGATATTCCATGTTGAAACATTCAGTAATTATTGAGCAAAGAACACAAATATTAACACAATGTGACTTGGAAAGTCATCTAATAACTTGTGTCCTTTAAATGTCTTGATTTGTGGAGAACAACATTTTTCATTACTAATTGTTTTTATACAAGGAGTCATTTAAGATGCTGTCGATAATTCCTGCGTAAATTCCAAATAATGCTAACCCACAAAAATTAATTCCAATATTTTTCAACTTTTACGAGTGATTTTCTTTACGCGTTTCTTTTTTTCACTGTTTAAAAACACTTTAAAGATGATGTAATTGGTAGCATTTGTATCATAGTAAAAAAATCATCAAAAGTGCAAAATATACCGTGTATTTTCATCATTGCGCGTTGTAGAAATTTGGAATTTCTTTAATAATAAAAAAAAATTCTGTAAACTATGCTGTATTTACAGGAAAGAGAGAGATAGGAAATGGACAATTCTGTCCCATCTAAATTTCCCGATATAAGAGTCGCTGCACAGATAGTCAAAATAGTTAGGCCGTGGGCCAATGCGCCTTAAAAGCTCTCAAAAAAGTTTCGTACCCCAAATCTCGGGACAAATGTATCTATATATAAATTAGCGATTTTAAACATGCTGAATTCAAAAATAAATGTTACCAAGCCGGTAACCCCGCAGTTTTCGAGAAATTGAACATCAAAAATAGAGCAATCGTGTGTTTTCGTGTTTTATCGTGTTAAGTGTTTTCTCAAGTATTTCTTTGTAATGACATAGTTTAAAAATTTCAATCATGCATATAAACAAAATATAAACACTAACTCGCACTTTAAAACTTTTATAACGTTAAAAAACTAGGAAAAACTATGTAAATACTTGGTTATCGAGTCGTATCGAGAACTTTTCGATAAATTGAAATCTCCAGCGTTCTATATCCTAATTTTTTTGTTTTTCCTTGAAGTTAATAATATTTTCATGAATATCGACTAGTAAACACAAACAATTCGACGAGTAGCTTAATTACAAATAAAATGAGCTATCGAAAAAAGCGTATCGTGTGTTATCGATATTCTGTTTAAAAATATAACTATCCAGCTGTTTCAGCGTCTGAGGCGTCAATATCCGATTCATCAATAAAAAAGTCGACATCACTAAAATTGGTATCAGCTATATCATCCCAATCTTCCTCGCTTGATTCTATTTCGTCATTTTTTCCATTCTCGCATTCAACACATTTGCATATCTTTGTGCACGAGAGTTCGTTCTTCAAACATTTACAACTTCTTTTTTTACATCCACTTTTGCATCCGCAGGTTATAAGTTCTTTCAGCAAATCTACAGCACAATCTGTATCCATCCAATCTATACTTATTTCGTTTCTTACTATCTTCCAACCATGATTTCTTACATCAGGGGCATCAATAACAACAGATAGACACCTTTTCCAAATATATGCCTGATAGTTTGCGCGCTTTGTATGCTTTTGTAGCGCATCGAACGTTGGTGGTAGTAATTCTTCTGCGAACTTGCCCTGTTGAAAGAGTTCCACTCGAGCTTCGTTACACCGTTTTTTACTGCTTCCGTACAGCAGGCATACAAACTCTTCAACTGTTGAAGCATCAAAGTATTCGCTATCGCCAATGCAACTGATTGCGTGTTGAAATGATGTGTTGTTATTCATGCATTGCCAGCACTTCTGTTTCCCCTTGCCGTAAAAGCAGCTGGTTGTATCGCAACCTTAAAGATATGTTAAACATTGTAAGTACATGTTTATTTCCATTGCAAATTCTCATGTTCACATTCAGGATTGTTTCTTAAAAAATAAGTGCAATGTATACTCTCTTACCTGTAAACGCATGAAATCCAATAATTGAATTAACGTTCATGTCCGAAAGGGAAGATGCAATAGCTTTGATGTCCAAAATGCGTTTTCTGTCACCAACTCCAGTTTCGACAAACAGGTTCGAAGATATTGAACTGTGAGTGGCAACTAGGATGACAATAACATCCGTATCTGGTGTCTTTACCAGAACGCTTCCAAAGCTTTGTGCTGCGTGACTGCTGTGGAGTACAAGTCGCGTATCTGCTTCTTCGTGGTCGCAGGACAATTCTGGTGTAACAGTTGATATCAAGGTATCTTTTGGCGATGTTGCAGCGGATAGCTTGTAACAAAGATCTTTGTTTGTCACGTAGATCGTCGTGCTTCTTAACAGCTCTGATCTATATTGTCGCCATGATGTCGCTAGGAAAGATAGAAGATTTTTTTTGTTTTCTCCAACACTCAAGTATTTTCTCCATTGAGTAGGGACTTTCTGATTGGGATGGAGAATGGTAACACTTTGCCACCCTTCTGAAGAACGCTTAGCTCTTTCGGCGTTTTTGATACTTATGGGGAAATAACGGTCACTAACAAAATCTAGTCTCTTTGCTTGATATCGACCAGCCACATGGACGAGAGAGTTGAAAATTTGTTGTGCCAATTCTCCAAACGTGAAAGACGGGATTTTCAACATTTGGATAAGAGCCATAGCGTCAACAATGACCACTTCTGCCTTGGTGTCCTCGCGTACTATAGACGTGTCAACTGCTTCAAGAATTTGTAACAGCTTTGACTTTACTGTTTTCCGCAAATTTCCCTCTGGTGTTGCCAAGCTCCCAGGATACTGGGACAAACTGTGAGACAGTAATTCCTGTAGATCGATATCACGGTTTTCCGATAGAAGCAAGACACGAGCATACAGATCACGAGTAGATTTGGAATCTTTTAAAGACATCGTTACTGTATCCTTCCTTTTTTCCTTGGTTACGAACGATTTCAGATTTAACTTTTTTATGGTTTTGAAAAGATCTGGAGACTGACTCATCAAATTTTTTTCAACAAAATCAATAAAGTGCTCAGTTCCAAGCTCTTCGGCCCTGGTAATGTCGTTTAATGTTTCCGAATTGACAACGCGACCTGTAGAAATATTGACTAAATTTGCTTCGAAGTACTCGAATGGGTTCACCATTGACTCTAGAGTGCAGATGACATTTTGGACATTTTGTTCATGTCGTTTTCGAAAACTGGCATCCAAGTTTTTTCGTTTTCTTAAAGAGTAAATATGAAATTGGGAATATGTTCTTTTTCTACGTCGTCCAAAGATCTGAGAAACGCAGAGAATCTCATACGTTCCAAAGCTTCATACAATACTTTGTGAACTGTCATACTGCGATTGTAATGCTTACCACTTATTATCCCATTTATGGAACTTGGACCAATAACATCTGACTCGACAAGAATATCCTATATTGGAGAAAGTGCGTGGAATTTCATTTTTGCACGTAGTTAACTTCAGTTGAAACATCGAGTAAATAAGGTATACAAATGATTACGTAATATATACTAATGTTTTTTTGATTAGTTATTGACAAAACCAGAGGCAGTAAGTTAATCAAAACAATTTTTAACAAAAATATATTTATTAACCCAAACTTTCAGTTGGTTCAGACATCATCAGGCAAAAAGATGATGCTTAATGTCCAATAGCAAACCTACCTGGAATCCAGAATTTCTAAATCTTTTACCAATCGTACCACAAAACGACATAATTGCGTGAAACGCCCCAAGACGAATGATAAGCTTCTCTTTCATTTCATTGTCTTTCCATCGGATATGCTGAACCTTTGCATATATGGCTTGGTCACATACAACAGCCAAGTAGCGATTTTGAAGTTCGTCAAGCATTTTCAAACATTTCTTCATGAAGGTGTACAATATATAATTAGAGTTTATCATGTCATAGACCGGTTGTTTTTGTTTGCGACGTTTCGACAGTTACTACTGTCATCATCGGGCGTTTGTAAATGAATGATGTAAAGTTTATATATGTTTTCAGTAGGATCGAAATTAGGATCGAAATTATTTCGGACCTGGAAGGAAGCAATGTCAATATTTCGGACCTGGAAGGAAGCAATGTCAATAATTTGTTTTGCGTAGAGCTGGAAACCATATCGCAGGAACATTATACGATGTACTATTAATACTGGAATTGTTTTTGACACTGTATATAGTCTCTTTGACTTTTCGAGCAGTCCATCCTTTTTCCTTGTCAAGGATCTTTCTATTCTCCCAATCAAACTTGTGGTCATTAGTCCAACAGTGGTCAGCAATTTCGTTTTTGGTTACATCGCCATTCCGTACGGCTCGCATATGTTCTTTGATGCGTTGCTCAAATGTTCTTTTTGTTTCTCCTATATAAACTGATTCACAATCACTACATGGAATTTGGTATATCACGTTATTTGTGTCGTTCATTGAGATCTTGTCTTTCGGATGAGATAATATGTTACGAAGAGTTTCCGTTGATCGAAATCTGCATTTGATGTTGTGTGCACGGAATATTCTTTGTAAAGCATTACTGATACCAGATACATAAGGAATACTAATAGTGGTCACCGGTTCTTGTTCTGTTGATTCTTCGGTGTTTGAAGTTCGAGTATTGTTTATTCTATTTTCAACTCTTCTAACAATCGTCCTGTCATATCCATTTGCTTGGAGAACCGATTTGATATGTTTCATTTCTTCAACACGATCATCGTCATTACTAACAATATCTTTCGCCCGATTTATTAACGATGCAACAACACTTTCTTTGCAACTTTGTTGATGGTTTGAGTTACAGTTTAGATATTGGTCTGTATGGTCTGGTTGACAGTAGTAACTGTCGAAACGTCGCAAACAAAAACAACCGGTCTATGACATGATAAACTCTAATTATATATTATGAATACTAGACTGACAAACAATATAAATATATTCAAGGTGTACAATGTTGCATACTCGGTGGGAGAAGCATCAATAATAGGCAGATACGTGATTTGTGACGGTTTTCTTGCTGGATAAATAAGTGTATTATATCCCGTCCAATCAGGTAACAAGTCACTTTCAGCAAATCCTTTAAGAAGAACGTACAGAAGGTCTTGAAGTTTAGCTTGATTGATTTCATCAGTTTCAATATTGCCAATATCTAGTTGGTATTGATGAAAGGAAGGTGATTGTTTCTTCATGATAGCATATTCATCAAGAATCTCAGTTGGTGCAGTTAAAGCTTTTCGCCGTGTCTTTTTTGTGAATGTTTTTTGAATAGCAGGTGATTCTGAAGGGTTCTGTACGATTATCATGTTTGTAATATGTGTTTGATACTTTGTTTCTTCTCCAAAGTCTGCATTATCCACAACCAATGTTGCAAACGTTCCCGGCAATACAGTTTCAGGCAATTCTTTCGATGAGCTTATCGACTTTTCAGCTAATGCAGTGTCATGTCTGAGAACAGAAGAGTGTGAAACACAATGTCCCAGTCCATTCAGAATCCTGATAAGATGCTCACTACCAGTAATCTGTCGAACAGCCATAGCAAGAGCCATTGATTTTGGTGTTGGATTTCGCCCATTATTTCCGTGATATATCAAATCCTGTGCAATAGCCATTACAACATTCTCATCTTTGGTCATTTTTAGAATTGTGTAATCATCATCAGGTGAGTCACTTTTACCAGTTGCCCATGCAACAAAATTATACACTAACGGAGGTATTGAATCTTTTACAACATTCACACTGAATTCATCTGATGTAGGCGGCCATGCTTCACTGAATTTTGGAGCATTTTTCAATAATTCACGCAAATTAAGAGCAGCCAAGTACAACTCACGTTTAACATTTGGTCGAGCCCTTTGATCATTGATGATCTCTGCTAAGGCATAAGAAAGCATTTTTTATACAATTGAAGAACTACATTACATTTTATTTTTAGCAAGGTGGAGAGGTCTAGTTCCAAACGCTTGTTAGGCTTTTAATGTATTACAACTGCTTTTTGCAACTGTTTACAACTACTATATTTTGCAATGTACTGTTACATTTGCTGACATTTTGACATGTATTGTTAAAATAAACAATCATTAATCATAAACATATTCTATTCTTGTTGTTATTAGTGGGTGATAGTAGATAATTCTGTAGAACAAATCTTTTCTAATAAAATATTCTACAGCCACAGGCTATTCTCCAGACACTTTCCACATTTTTCAAAACTTCATTCTAATTTCTTTTGATTCTAAGGTACTTAGTATTCATAAGAAACTAAAAACTAGCTTTTTATATGTAATGTTCTGCATGGAATGGGCCACCCAGCATTATGCCCATATTACTGTCACCAGACATTACTTGAAGCTGAGCGAAGAAATCGAACCTTAAAACCATACAGAACTTACCTTCCAAACTTTCATCTTCTAACTGAGTTTGACTAGATGACTGGGTATCGGTTTCCATAACTTCTTGTTGATGTAGCAAATCTCCAGCAACTATAACTTCATGAAATACTAATTCACTACTATTTCTTACACTTGGTCGATGAAAAACAATGTGTGGAAAACCCTGTTGTATACGACTCTTTAATCTCTCTGATTTGTAGTTGGAGGCATCTAATTGCTCTACAGACTGAACCATCTTTACAAATCTATTGTATAAATGCTTGAAAAAATATACTTTTCCTTGATTGACCAATTTTTCATTGACATATTTGTCACAAAACTTTGTGAACGATTTTTCATACAGCAACACTTTCTCTTTATTTTCAGCCCAAAGTATTTTGGTGTAGCTGTTATAACATGGCCTATGATATTTTACTTCTAATGCAACCATATCTTGTCCACTCCCAAGTTTACACAATATATCTCTATAATAATATAAAAATTATTGTATTAAGATAAATGTCAGGTTTTAAATTAATACAAATTCTGGGTTATCAAAACACTATGATTTTTGTCATTTACTTATGTCAAAGTTAATAGAACACTTACCTATCTTCACGTCTTTCCGCTGCATGTTTCAATGTGTGTTGATTTAATGTTTCAACATTTGAAAGGCTAATTTTAACTCTCTTGTTATTTTGCTAAAATTATATACAAAAATATATAGATAAAATGTTGACATTAAAATCAATATTAATAATCAAGTACTTACAGTTTTATAAATAGTTTCCTTGTTGCATATTATACATACTGCTGGCAGAACATGACTAGACTTGGCACCGACAACTGATGGGCTCTTCACTGATGAACGTAGATGCTTAACTGACACATTACTATTCTAGGTGCATATGCAAAAAAACTTAGAGAATTACTTTATTGAACAAAACCGTTAAATGAAAACCAAAATAATCACATTTATAAATAAAAGCTAACCTGATTAGGTGCTACTTCATTGCTCTTCCTTTTTTTTATGCTAGCTCTTTTCAACTTTCCACGATCTGTAAATCTTTGATAGCATTGCCGGTGGTAAAATAATTTGGGAATGCTGTTTTTTTCCTCCAAACTAAGAACATCCTCACCTTCTTTCTGCGAAAACAAGTCAAACGACTTCACACATATACTTTTCTGAGGCTCAGAGTCATTCTTCATCCACTCCTTGCGGCATTCTGTTACTCGTTTAAGAGCTTTTTGTGTAAATTCAATTAAGTTCGATGATTGAACACTATCAAAATGAACCAAACAGCGATGAACATTAGTGTTAGACGCCATAGAAGTAGAAGTTACTGTCACTTATTGTTTTTACGAGAAATCTTCGCCATTTCGTTATTCTCTGAATGAGCTGCGCTATTCCGCAGAACATTGATGCAAGCAATTTTTACCAGCACAACAACGTTCGGCGAAGTAATTATAGCGTTATTACATCACCCTTCCTGATAAAAAAGGCGGCATTGGAAGTGAACGATAAGAGAGTGAAAAAGTAACACATTTTGTCAAAATTTAGGAAAACTGCGGGTTTTGGGCTTTGGTAACATTTAAAATCGTGATCAGCATCCTCGAAAGTACTAAAATAAATTGAGATACACTTGTCCCGAGATTTGGGGTACGAACTTAAACGTTTAGGTCTCTTGGCCCACGGCCTAAGTGTGAAATCACCGCTAAATTGAGTACTTGCACAGATAGTCAAAATATCGAAGATTTTCCGATATTAGAGTCGCTGCGCAGATAGTCAAAATATAGATGATATCCTCGATAAAAAAGACCGATGAATCGAGGGTTGAAATTCTGAAGAATTGCTGACGTCATCAAAAATCTGGAAATCCGATTTTCAAAATCATCCGATTTTATAATTTACGGAAATATTTTTGTTGCCATGGAAATCCGATTTTCAAAAATAAAACCGATTTTTAAGAGATCGGTATAATTTTTGTTGCTATGGAAACCATTTGGGAATTTCCCTTGCAACTCTTCGGTTGAGGGTGAGACGTCTAAACTATACATCAAATGTACAATATCGGTCACGGTTGAATGAGTAAGAGGAATTCCCTTGCAAGTTCTGTCCATATAGCTATGCTAGTTGGATGTCCCAAATGTATAATAAAAGATGTTACGATTTGGACAACTTAAGATTTCACGAAAGGACTTTAACTCTAACGTAGATCTTATCGACATTTATACGATCGACGTATCGAAGATCACCGTAGCAGAACCTATCCTCGCGAACAAAATCGATACGAGGTACTACATCGGCTACGAAAAGGACCTAGTAAAATCGTTCCTCTCTTGATCAAGACACCGAAGAATTGTCACTCCTCAGGTGTATCGAGGTATAATGAGACGTCTGCCTGGAAGATGGGATTCAACGTATCAGATGACAACGTCTGGTGTGACGCTTATAAAACGATCATCAATCGCATCGAAGAGCTTATTTTTACTACCGTTACAGGTATTCCGATCAGCACTACGGGTTGGATTAACCCTAAGCTCATCGTGTGGGATGACGATATTAAAACAAAATTTAACGGTGAGGTACCGTTCCATCAAAGCTGCAAGGTAACTGGCGTGATGAAAATCGGAAGCGTGTACACGCAGAAAAACCATAATCACTACCTACAAGTGTATCTGAAGGAGGTCAAGTACCAGCGAGTAGACGCGTATGAGAGTCTTCTTAGCGAATCTGAAGATGACGACTGTTTCACGATCCATGATGATGTAGGTGTCAGAGCTGAGTGCTAGTTGAAGGGTGAAACGGGACTCAACCGTTATTGTAGGGGGAGGTCTCTACAATAAACATGTCTACCCTGAAGCAGCTAAGAGAGAAGGCGAAAGAACAAAGTCTTCGAGGCTATTCTACAATGAAGCGAGACGAACTTGAAGCGCTCTTGAGTGGGAAGAAGATCGTAAGGTACAAGAGACAGACAGAGTTCCTAGAGTGCCAAGGTTGTGCACTGAATAGACTTGCTTAAGAACTCTCGAGGAAAGCACCACCACCAAGACAAATTCATACGTCACCAGAAGGTGTGGAGATTGATGCTGAAACGGGTGAGATCGTAGGGTTCGAAGTAGCTTATAACAGATGGGAGAGATAATCCCCCTCCCCTTGGGAGATTGACATTTCTTAATAAAGGAAGGATCTGGAGGGCGCCGGTTGAACCGGCACCCTTGGGAGATCGAAAAATCCGCATGATGTCTTTGGACGCAGAGCGGCACAGAGTGCAGGTTTCTACCCATACCCACGCAAGTTGGCAGTTGTGTTCTATAAGAAAGTATGGCCTTTTCTTTATTCCATGTCGTACCCGCTAGCGCGATAGAACTGCTTTTTGATGCTGAAAACCAGCCTTGGTTTAAGCGTGCAGCTTTGGAAGGTTTCTAGGGATTGTTGATATACGAACCTCAATGAGAGCGATAACTATAACGTTAAAAACACATTATGATTTACTTGGAGAGGGCCGGTATAAGATGCCGCCCCTTGGAAGATCGAAAAATCCGCATGATGTCTTCACCTCCTTAGAAGAGATCCCAGTGTGTTCCAAGAAACCCAAAGCTGTAGATCTTACAAAGAAAGTTTAAAATTGCATCCAAAGGATTATGCAAGAGAAGGACGCTGAGTGGCACAAGGTGCAAGAAGCACAGACAGCTCTTGTTCTGATGAACGATGACCTTACTGAGGCGCAGAATCAGATAGCAGAGCGTGATCAAACAATCACAGAGACTCAAAATCTGATCACAGCGGCTCAGAATCATGTCACTGAACTTACAGAACGCTATGTACCACATCGGAGATCGATCGACAACATTCGCTATGCTTTACTCGACCTGAACCGCAGTTCTTGCTTCTTACTCAAATAACGTTGCTTCTCTGGTATAATGCGACTGAATTCATGATGGTCGATACTCCCATCTTCTATGCTCTTCGAGATAAGCATGATCAGTCCGTCTAAGATTGTCTGAGCAGCCGTAGAGATATCACGATTTTTCAGTCTTTTCACATCGAAAACAGAGACACTTTTCTGGATCACTATCAGCACCATGTTTAAGAGAAGAGTCGTCACACACATCGCGATACTCATCGATGCATCTATGCCAGAGACTATACACTCGATTTCTCCGCCAGAGAGCACAACGCTCGCCAGGTTTAGAAAGTAAGAGATATACGTAGCAACTATAGTGTAGCATGAAAATTTACGTTCCAGAGACGTTCTGTTCGCTATCTCCTTAGATAGGAACGCTTCCGTCTCCTTGATGGTTTGAAGTCTATAGTTTTGCGTTTGTAATGTCGGGCCGTCTACGTCATCCTCCGGAGCACTAGGCAAAACCGGGTACAACTTCTCCGTGTTTAAGTCATACATTGCCATATGTTTATTTCACCAATAGTTTCATTCTGACATTAACCTCGAGATCTTTGTCATTCTCATCGGTAATCCTGAAGGTCAAGGTGTCTGTTGGATATTTCAGCTTGGCGATATAGATGGGATTGGAAGTGTACTCATACACCATATGGTCTCCGTACTCGTACTCTCCCTTACCGAGCTCAAAATGCTGTCGACTGTTCGTAAGCGCCGTATTTTCCATCATGTTGTACAATTCGATTTCTTCACAGTGTAGACGGAGCGATTTAAATGTGCCGAAATTTAGGATTGTTCTAAAATACCCAGCTTTAAAATGTTTCTGTACAGGCATCGTTAACCCGAGAAGGTCTAATAATCCAGGCTCGAATGCAGCTTGATATCCTTTTGAAACAGACAAGGTTAGACTTCCACCTGAATTTTTATCTACATACAAGGTTTTGTTGCTTCTCGCGTTTATATTTATGAGGATTGTTGATGACGTGTAAAGACCCTTTGAAAAATCAATATACGTAGGATTCGTATCGGTAGCTATCTGATCTTTCGATGTAATCACAAGCGAATCCTTTTCTAGATTGTACCACCCCACTACGAACAAAGCATTGTACAAGTACAACTCAGCCCCTACTTTCAGAGTGATAGGAAGCTGCATTTTACCTAGTGTATTCACGTACATATATTGCTGCATTTATTATACAAAGAAATGAGTAATCTTCTAAGCTTTAACTCAAAAGTAAGTTATATACCGGAGTATGAGAAATCTAGCGTCTTAATACCCTCAGAGGAACTATGGAAACAACGAATCATTGTTGATCACGATAGATCTTCGTTCATTGCAAACTTTCGTAATATCTAGATCGTTTCGGAGAGCCGTTAGATTTTACCTCGGACAACTCTCGTTCGGTTTCTGGGTGAGTACCGTGGGATGTGGGATATCCACCTTTCATCTTAATCACAAGGTTCCGATGATCCGATGTATTTTCTGCTTTCACGTCTACCTACAAACGCGCCTTATTCTAGAGGAAATGGAGGTACCTCTGCCAGGAGATCTTACCTTTAATCCAAGAAAAAATCCATACAATGAGACTTCTTTCTGAAGTATTTCTAAAGAATTCGGTATCATACCAGAGCCTACGTATTGACGATATCTCTCAAGAATTCATATTGGTAAGGGTAACCTCAAAATGTGGCTCGAAACCCAGGTTGACGGATTAACTCGCACGGGAGTGCAGAGGTTATCACAATCTATACGATACTACACCTATCTGATCTTAGAATCAAAAGCGAGTGCTAGATCAGTTATTATAGGCGATACAGCACGTGCTTCGGACGCTCAAAAGATCTTTAAGTCTTCTCTAGAAAAGATCATTCTGAAGAAAAATACTCTACAGCAAGAGATTACAGAGTTTCAGAATGTTCTGAAGTATGCGAGGTCAAAACCAGATTTTGGTGTTGCGCTAGGAACCTACCTGATACCCAGCGACTTGAAGTTGAAAAATCTCGATGATGTAACAGATCTCAGTATAAAGTTAGTTAGTGCGAAGCATATTGGAACGTCGTCGATTCCTCCTCAAGATATGGTAAAATCACATCCTCCAAAACATGACGCCTTCAAAGGTAAGAGAACTACTGGTTTTCATCCAACTCATGATGTTGTGGTTTCAAAAGATGAAAGCGAAAAACATGGCGGAAAGACGTGTAACACGATCTGAGAACAAAAAGTTTAATCAACTCGGAGAAAATGCTTCAAAAGATTGTGAAGAGAGGCTGACTTTCATACCAAATAAGTTGGATAATATATCGCTATTGGATTCTACAGAACTGGAAATCAAGTTGAATGAAAATATGTTTTTACAGTCGGAAAAAGATGTCGACAGTAAGTTAGAATCAGTTAAGACCGATATATTGGCATACTTTAAAAATGAAATGACATTATTTAAAGAATGTTGTGTTAAGCAAGATCACATGATAACTGAAGCACAAAATGAAAATAAATTTCTTAGGGAACAGTTAAAAGAGTTGACGAATTTGCTGGATGTTATAGTTTCCCTGATTAAGCGTCAAGATTTTCACAATAACAAAATCTCTCACACAGAAAATACATCGCTTGTTAACAATATCGAAGCTACATGCATTAATCATCAACACAAAGAACCGATTAGTAACAACACATCAATTAGTGATGACGATGTACTCATAAATTCGACAAGACAATTGAGTATTGATAAACAGTTGAAAGACATTAGAGAGTCATATAATAAAAAATACCAGAAGCACAAAGTACTTCAACATGAACCATTAAAAAAACGTCTAGAGAGACTAGCAAACTACCCCATTGATGAAAGCTCGTTAGAAAGCAATAAAACCCCTAAAACTGATGACAAAAACGTTGAAAATCACTCAAGTGTCACGAGCCTTTACAATGACGATTCGTCCCAGAATAAAGAAACAGAGTTCTTAATTACCGAATCCCCACAAATAATCTCCACTTGTATCATTGGTGATAGTATCGTCAAACTCGTCAAAACAGATAAAGTTGTAAACAAGCTCGACAAGAAACACAACGTTACTTTGAGATGCTTAAGAGGCGCAACAACATATACAATACGACAGCATGTTACAGAAGTAATGAAAGAGAATCCTGATAGCATTATTCTGCATGTTGGGACAAATGATCTTAATACGGAAAATACAAGTGAAGAGATTGCTACCTCCATTCTCGAGTTAGCGTTACTAGTAGATTCAAAGGGTATTAAAGCAGCAATATCTGGAATTACCTTTAGAGACGATAAGTGGTCAACTAAAGCACGCGATGTTAATAAACACCTCGAAAAGATGTGCAATTCGAGAAATATATGTTATATCTCAAATGACAATATTAACAAGGTTCACCTAAATAAAAGTAATCTACATTTAAATGCTAAGGGCACCAAAATCCTTGTAAAAAATTTCTCAAGCCAGATAAACAAGTTCTATTGAAGGTATATGCACAAAGAGCAAGTCAAAGGCAACGATTGCGGTATAAACAATCCAATATTTACCAGTCCACTGAAAAACCTCAAGTTGAAGAATCCAAATAAAATCATGATTGGTCATTTGAATATCAATTCAATACGAAACAAGTTTGAGCAAGTTAACGATTTTATTGGCAAATATTTAGATATTATTCTACTTTCTGAGACAAAACTCAATGACACATTCACTAACTCTCAGTTCCGGATGGATGGATTCCATTTACCCTTTCGTAATGATAGGAATGCTTATGGAGGGGGATTAATGCTGTACGTCAATGAGAACATTTCATGTGTGTGTGTAACGTCGCCGTCTCTCCCAGATGACATTGAGGTGATTTTTATGGAGATCAACTTGAGAAATTGCAAATGGCTCATCTCTGGTTGCTACAGACCACCTTCTCAAGATCTCCGGTACTTTGTGGGAAATCTATGTAATTGCTTATCTCTACTCAATTATGAAAATGTGATAGTACTTGGTGATTTTAATACTGACGACTCAAATAAAGACATACAACTATTGAAGAATGATCTTAATTTGAAAAACCTCGTGAAACAACCGACCTGCTTCAAATCTGTCAATAACCCTACATGCATTGATCATATATGGGTGTCGAACACGAAACGGTTCCATCACACCAACACAGTTGAAAACAGTTTGTAAGATTTTCATGTTATGACTACTACATTCCTTAATATTGAAATACCAAAACGAGAGCCAAAAATCATTCGCTATCGATGTTATAAAAAGTTCAATTCGCTGCAGTTTAAGAAAGAATTGAGCAATATAGTCAATATGAATACTTGTAAAGATTTCGATGTCTTTGAAACGAATCTCAAGAATCTCATTAATGAATATGCACCAATAAAGCAAAAAATCGTTCGTAATAATAATTCAAAATTCTTAAACAAAAGATTAAGGAAGGAGATCATGCTAAGATCAAGATGTAAAAATGTGTACATGAAAAACCCTAATAGCGAAACCTGGAACAACTATCGTCAACAAAGGAATAAATGTGTCAAGCTCGCACGTGAAGCCAAAAGAAGGTATTTCTCTAACTTGAACATGGGAAAAATTCGCGACAACAAGAAGTTTTGGACATCCGTAAAGCCTATTTTCAATGATAAAGTAAATAAAGATACCGTTAAGACTCTCGTGGAAAATGATGAAATTATTAGAGATAAGTGTGCAATTGCTGAACTGATGAACGACTACTACACAAACATCGTATTGGAAACATTGAAAGGAAAGGAGCAAGCATCACCTGCTCTTCGTGGCTTACGAGATATCCTAGACCACTTCGCAAATCACCCGAGTATCGCATCGATCAAAAGAAAGTTTCCCATACGTGAGGAAATGAAATTCAATACAAATGGTGTAGATATGTTAAAGTATATCAATTCTTTGAAAGAAAATAAGGCTGCGCCTGAGGGAGATATACCAGTGAAACTTCTGAAACAACATGCTGAGATTTACGCTGGACATCTTCATGATATGTTTGACAAATCCTTGCATGTTGAAAGTTTTCCTGAATCTTTAAAACAAGCTGACATATCTCCCTTATTTAAGAATGGTTCTAGATTATATAAAGGAAATTATCGACCAATTAGCAAATTGCCGGTGTTTTCTAAGATTTTTGAACGGATAATCTATGATCAGCTTTATGAATTTATTTCCAAGAAGCTTTCTCCTCTTCTATCGGGATTTCGGAAAGGTTATAGCAGCCAGCACGCCTTACTGCATATGTTACATAGTTGGCAGAGATCACTTGATAAAGGGCATGTAGTTGGAGCACTTTTAATGGATCTAAGTAAGGCCTTTGATTGCGTTTACCATGATCTGCTAATTGCAAAACTACATGCTTATGGTCTCTCTGCAAGTGCTTTATGTTATCTCAAAAGTTATCTCAGCGGTAGGTTCCATAGAGTAGGTGTTAATGGTTGCTATAGCTCCTGGTCAGAAATTTTGAGTGGCGTACCACAAGGGTCTATACTAGGGCCTCTGTTATTTAATATATACATAAATGATCTCATGTTTCTTTTTGAAAAGAGTAACGTGAGTATTTGCAATTATGCTGATGACAATAGTCTTTTTACATCAGCCAGAAATATATCTGATGTTAAGCAATCTTTGGAAAATATTTTTCCTAAAGTTAATAAATGGTTTGTTCAAAATCAACTACAGGTTAATCCAAAGAAATGTAAATTTCTTCTTCTTGGAAAGCCAAGATACGAAGATATTGTCTCCTTAGATTTATGTGGAACAATTTTACCTGAATCGCAAAGCGTTAAACTGTTGGGTATTACATTTGACAACCGTCTCTCTTTCACTGAGCATGTAAATAATTTGTGTCGAAAAGCTAATGCTAAGATCTCTGCTTTGCGACGTATTGCTTATAATATGGATGAACATAAATGTAAAATTTTAGCAAACAGTTTTATTTGTAGTCATTTTAATTATTGTCCGTTAGTTTGGGGTTACTCGAATAAAAGGCTGTTACACATGATTGATCGCTCTTTTAATCGGGCAACAAAAATTTTTCTTGGTGATAAATGTGAAGCAGCCAAGAGTAACATTCATGATCGGTATAACCGTCTTCTTCTAGAAGAGGTGTTTAAAACGAAAATGTATTTGAACCCCTCTTATATGAGCGACGTTTTTACTTTTAAAACGACCCGCTATGAAATGCGTTCATCAAGTACATTGGAACGTAGCAGAATCCTTACTTCAAACTTCGGACTAATGTCATTCTCGTACATTGCCACTCAGTTGTGGCATAAGATTCCTGAGTCAGCAAAGAACGCCACCTCACTCAATGAATTTAAAACCGTAATCAATTCAATTTCAACTTTGCCTTGTTTCTGCCGTCTTTGTGCGAGATATATCCCATCTCTCGGTTATATTGCTTGAGATTTATTGTATATATGTATATTTTTTATAAAGTCGATTTTAATTAGCTAATTACAGCTATTTTATTTTTATTGTATCTATCGACTATAAATAAAGTGAAATAATAAAAATAATACCCAAGCCTGGAGTAAAAGTGTCTGGATTCACCAAACCAGCACAACAACATGAAGAGGAAAAGCAAGCTTTAACTATCGCTGGACTATCACTTATTGCGCTTGGAATTTACTTTTCCAACTAACCAGTTTCCTACCAAACCTAATAGGAAAACGATGAGTAGCCAGACGTTTTCAGTTAATATCATAACTCCCTTCTTCAGAAAGCCTAGTAACCAGCTTACGACGCTTCTAATGATACCAGGCAACGTAGCTCCAAGCTTTGCACGAAGCTTTCCGAGTAGCAGTCCAAGCGCTTCGAGCTGCTTTTTCATCCACTGCTGAATACCACCTTTTCCTGGTGGTTTTCCACCTCCAACTGGCGTCGTCGTACCTCCGGTTAACGAAGTTACGATTGTAGATATAACGAGTCCGAGCGCCGTCATGTTTGCCGTAATCGTAATACCTTGCTCCCGAAAAAGAGTTCGGAGTTTCTTACCTAGCGACGTGTCACTATCCGCTATCTTGGTGATGGTCTCTTTTATCCGTGAGATCTGTGATATTGTTTCTCGGTTCTTTCTCGTTCTTCGCGCAGTCGTTCTGGTTTTTCTTTCTCCTCTACATCTTCAGGATCTAAATCGAGAGCTCGCTGCGTTTCTGATATCTCCTGATATATCTCCTCGAGTTGCTCATCAAATATCTCGATCTTCTTACCAAGCTCCCGCACATCTTTAATCAATGTCTTCTCAATAACTTTGATGATCGACTTCTTACCCATCCACTCTCCAGTATGTAAATCGGTAAGATGGCGCCAACTCTCGTTCTTGTAGTACTTGAACCGAGGAACGCCTTTGTGTTTCGAAAGTTTAAATTTTAGCAGATCTACAAGATTTGAGGATCCTTCAAAGTCAAGATACTCGTACAGAGCCTCCAAGTTCCTGCGGAGTACAACCACCTGTGTCTCTTTCATTGAGGTGGATACTTCCGCTTGAGTAACATCCGCTCCACTCGGTTTATGCTATCGTACGTTTTACTTATAAAAGATGTCTCCTCGTCTTTACAATTCTTATCCCCTTCATACGCGATATTATCGAAAGTTTCCGTCTTTTCTTATATAAATAAATCACTTCATATGTAAAGAGTTTAAAACCTAAGAAAACTCGTTTTGGTCTAAAGGCTCCGGACAGCATGTCAGAATCTCACATACACCATGTACCATCGATCAGAATCAGGTCTTGCATGTAAGGCTACCAAACGTGGGTGCAAATGATGTCATGGAAGCTGAAAGTCTGAAGCTTACTTTCGATTTTGAAGTGAAGAGTACGGATACAGGCAGGTATATCGTGAACAATCTCGGAAAGGGCTTGGTTAGCGGCCTTAAAATCGAATACGAGGGGAATATCGAACAGTCGATCACTGACGTTGATGTCTTCCAGCTTCATGCAGATAAGTGGGCTTCAGAGACACGGAAATTTCTCAGGATCGAACAAGGGGTAGACGCAGAAGGAGATGTGAGTAAACTTCGAGTTAAAACCTCTGGAGCAAGTGGTAGCACGAGTGAAACTGCGCTGGCTAATGCACATGGGAACAGATTCGCAATACTCTTGTGGGAATATTTCAAAGTCTTGAAACACCTACCGTTTGTACAGCTTGACGATTGGATCAGTTTCCAACTGAAATTCGCACCTTATGGAAACGTGATCGGAGATGCTAGAACAAGAAGCGGAACGACAAAGAAATATGCTGGTGGCACCTATACTATATCTTCCATCGCTTTGGAATTCAATAAAGTAGAAGATGCAGAATTCAAGGAAGTAGTCGGGAGCGCTTCCATAAATAGATCTTTTCCCTATGTCAGAGTCTTGAGACATCACGTGATACCCCTCAAAAAGGAAGATACCATGTGGAACATACAGGTTAACGTACCCAGTGAGAGTTTAAAGGCTATTTTGATGTTCTTCATCGAACCTGGTAGTCGAAAAGCCTACGCTTTCGACAACGAAAAGTTCTACAATCCGAAAATCTCCAAAGTAGACATCACCATAGAAGGCGAACCAAATCAACTCTACACGCACGGCTTGCTTCCGAAGGTATGTATGAGAATGCCCAGCGATATTTCAGCGGAGACGAGCACACGAGTATAGCACCAGCAGACTTTTACAACACGAGTTACTCGCTGTTCGTTGATTTTAGAAGCACTCCTGACAACAAGCTACATGGAACAGGGAGACAACTGAAGAACACGAGCGATGGTGTGACTTTGGCGATCACGAAAAAGGCAGAAGCTGCAAGATCTATCAACTGTTACCTCTACGTCTTGCAAGATGGACAAGTCAACTTTGGAGATGGGTGTTTCGCGAGCGTCGGCTATTAAAATAAATGAGCTACGTAAAGGAACCTTGTACAGCGATTTTCTCTGGACACACTGGATGTCGAAAGACAGAGTTGGTTCTCCATCTTCTACAAAACCAGTTCAAGCATCACTTTGACTACATCGTCATCATCTGCCCTAGTCTCAAGTGGAATGATACCTACAAAACATGTCAAGCTTTCTGGAAAGATGACGATATTTTTCTAGTTGAACCAACACCAGGAAGAGGATTGTTTGATTGGATAATGAAATTCTCGACTCTCTTACAAAACCAAGAGACACTCTTCATCATTGATGATTGAATAGCTGACGAGAAACTTGACAAACAGAGAAACCCACTTTTAGATTTGGCTATCTCTGAACATTATAAACAACATAGTCTCTGGTTACTCACGCAAGCCTACACAGCTGTCCCTAAGAACATCCGAAGACAGGAAAAAATGCTCTTTACTTGGTACCCGAGGGAAAGGAGTGATGTGAAGATCCTTGATGAAGAAACTAATGTTATAGAGGATTGGAAATCCATTAAGAAGCTTTGGAAGAGGGGTAAATATGTTTGCTTGTATATACGGCTAGAGTATTTTCAAGCGTACCACATTCTTCAGTAACCATCATCGTTCTAGTTACTGCAGATACTCCGCTAGAAATTTCTTGCACCTTGTACCGCTCTGCGTCTCGCCTTCGTCAAAGTACTCTGTCTGGATGCACCACACTCTTTACACAGCTTGATAATATCCATGTGACCACCGGTAGCTGCACAGCCACATCATGGAATTCGTGTTCATATTTATTATACATTTGGGACATCCAACTAGCTTAGCTATACGGATAGACTTATCCCTCGTGATGGTTGCACCCTGCTTTTGGGCACAACTCTGACAGCGACATTTTGTGCCACCTTCATACCACTTATATATCCAAAACTACCACTCTTTCACATTCTCAGGAGGTACTTCTGTATCCTCGGGAATCAGCATATGTTCTTCGCGAACGAAAGCTCTCTCAGGCCCATCTTGCAGGTAGTACAAGATACGTTGTCCTGGATACTCTAGGATCTCACACCAGCGATACGTTTTCCGACTCCAGTTGTTGTTCGTCGCACGACGTCTCGTGTCATCATGTTCCTCTCCTAGTTGCAAGAGGTAGCGATACAACCCTGATTCAAGCAAAGCGTCTTCCTTTGGATAGAACTGGACTTTTAACGGGACTTCCTCGAGCTTTATCGCAGTCCTTGAAAGCACGGTGTTGTTGAGTTGTCTCACACTTTTCTGGTAGTGTCGGATCCATGTGGTACTCTTTTTCTCTGGATCCTCCATCTCTTGCGCATCCTGTATCTTAAGAGAATTTTCCACAAAGGCTGTAAACTTATGTTAGTACTTTGTCGTAATTCTCTTGACTTTGACGTCATTCTTCTCAAAGAGTTTGCTTGTTGCCGACTTGAACTCGGAACCATTGTCAACATCTGGATATTTCAGAGGTCCCTTTTTATATATGTCAGCAAACATCTCGACAACGTCGCTCGCTTTCTTCGTTCTCAAAATTCTGCTCACTTTATACCCTAAAGCGATGTCGATAACATTCAAAACGTACTTGTACGTATTCTGGTAGATATTGTCATGAGGTAGAAACATGAGATCCACCTGATATATCTTGTTTACCTTGGTTACGTAAAAATGTGCATGATCAATATGCTTAGGACGAGGTAGATGGATCTGCCATAACGCCTGTCTAACAAGCCAGTGCAAGACTTCCTTCTTTTTCAACCTGATCTCTTCTGAAGCTCTTTAACACCCTTGTGACCTACCCAAAAGTTTTCAGGTCGGTAGTAGATCCCACTCAGTTTCTTCTCAGTCATTTATTATATATAGCGATACACTAAAAACCCTAAAATACAGAGACCTCCTCCAATAAAGGCCAACTGGTATAGGGGTTAGAGGATCAAGGTGGTGTTTTGTTATTCGATAGTATTCACACATACCGCCATCTTATCCATTCTACTTTCTTGTGTTCCGCTTGACTTGCGATGAATGCATCGTTTTCTTTTGACTCTCGAAATATACAAAAAAACCTACCGCAAAGATTACTAAGATCCCTTCACCACCTACGAGTTGATACGAACTGAAAGACTTGTCAGGTACTTGCTTAGGTACTTGATCAGGTACTTGCTTAGGTACTTGATCAGGAACTTGATCAGGTACTTGTGGTTCAGCCTTCTTCGTACGATTCCACTCTACCAAGTTCTTTTTTTACGCTACTCGACCCAGGTTCTTCGATTTTGTAAGTTTCTCCTGTTCGTTGCTCATTTATTTTAACTCGCTATCAGGTACTTGCTTAAGTGCTTGATCAGGAACTTGCTTAGGTACTTGATCTTGTACCTGTAGTTCAGCCTTCTTCTTACGATTCCACTCTGCCAACTTCTTTCCCTACGCTACTCGGCCCAGGTTCTTCGTTTTTGTAAGTTTCTCCTGTTCGTTGCTAATTTATTTTAACTCCCTGTTGTTCCTCTGCAAGTTTTGCGAATCTTTCCCAATCGAGGTTGGTAAAAATGATCGCAGCCAGAGCGACTAGACCGAGGAAACTACGACAATTACAGTATATGCTAGAGCCTATAGTATCCATAGGTGAAACGTTGGGGATGGAAGAGGTCATATAACTTGTGATGGAGCCAGAGATAAGAGGGTTTTTGTTGATCTCTCCTAACATCTTGGATAGATCTCTCACGCCTGTCAAACTAGACAGTTTAGCGGTGAAATCAGGCTGCTGCACCTTGAGGTGATCAGCATCCTGCACCTTGTGTCCTACCGTCTCAGAGCGTTTTTCAGTGTAGTTTTTGCAGAGTCGTTCTATAATCTGGTCACTCGCTTTACTCAATCTTTCCACTGTCCAAGGCTTCTTCCCACCAAGATGTTTACCACCTTGTATAGCACGTGTTAGTTCCGCTCTTTTCTGAGCTTTTGTTGGTGTATCGACTACGTCTAACTCTGGCTGTAGAAATGCATCGATGTTCATGGCTAGCTTTATTATATGACGGAATCTCCAAAATACCATGAGAAAAATTACAGTCTGAAAAAGACAGACAGCTAGTGTTTCATACATTTCTTTTATGTATCTCATCACCATATGAAAGACAACATGCCGTACTTTGAAACAAAACTTCTGTTCTCTCAGGAGAACCCGCTAGGGTTTTCGTTGTTGTTGTTGTTGATGTTCCTATTCCCTAGAGTGTGTCTACTCCACCTGGATTCTCAAATCCACCAGTACTTGCGTTGTGATAAAGTCTGCCTGCGTGATGCGCTTGTCATCCCAGGGTAATTTACAATTACACTATCTACGAAAAGTTTTTAAAAGCACCATTTTATCGCTCTCTTTGGCTCCCAAGCAACCTTCAGCAGTTCTGATTTACACACAATTCCAGCAGCTGTACCGTATGCCCACGAGCGTATACCATCAGCATCTTGGAGTCTTTTGTCATCGCTCAACGCAATTTTGTTGATCTTCTGCGTATATATGACCTGCTTTCTGCTTCTGAATGCTAGCTAGCTTCTGTACTGCAGTTTCCCATCTCGACAACACTGGAGATAATCGCCGAAGGAGATGTGCTTTTTGACGAGACATCTCTTTATTCCCGTGCATCTCTTGTCTACTTTACCATCTAGCTACTTGTATGCATACATCTTTGGTCTCAAGATTACAATTCAGTCATGATTTTGCCGCCTAGTTCGTCCTTTATCAGGCCTATGACTTTCTTGTTTTTTCCGATAGGGAGTGGTCTGTCATCTTCTTTGCTGTAACCACTTGTATCAAAGCGAGTTTCCACATCTCCAGCGATATCTTGGTAAAAGTCTTTCGTATTGATGTGGTATACGAACGAGTCAGTATCCATGTAACATAGCTTGGCATTGCTTCTATACTTTGGATTCATGTAGACATAGTGGAACTTGTACATCACAATCTTACTCAGATCTAAGATGGCTTGACCTAGATATACTGGCTTGTTCATCACTACCTCTACTTGACTCATATCCATCGCTATCAGGTGCTCTGAAAATCGTATCGTATTGCGGTAGCTGGGTTTGGCCTTTTACGCTTCCTTTCGGTACACACAAGCTGGATATTCTTATGCTTGCGAACGTTCTCCATAGTCTTGCCAAAGACTGAGTTGTTCATCAGCTTGAAAAAGTTCTTCTTGAATTCATCCTTCGCCGCTTTCTGATACTCTGTATTCACATCGATGTAAGGCTTTAACCACGCGCTCTGCTTGAACTCAATTATACGATGTACCTTTCCAATACCAGCCCATGCTTTAATGCTTGCTGCAATGTTTGAATATGCACTACATAGCGCTCTTTGTCGTATAAGTTGCACATCAGTTTCTTTACCTCATCCATCAACTCCACCTTCTCTGGTAAGAATGGTAGCTCATTGTGCTTCAGCTGAAGCTCCTAGGGTACTTGACATCAACTTCTAGCATATAGCCTATATCACCATCATCATAGCTGCGTATCTTCTCCTCTGTAAAGCCTTCACTGTTTATCCACTTTAAGCCGTGCGTTGGTAGCTTTTGAACCATTGCCCAGCCATAGAGGTTGTCAGCATCTAGGTACTATATATATGACGAGTTTTTACTTTCTCCCATGTATTCGTTACATGCCTTGGCATAGTGTTGAATAACCTGACAAATTCCACCTCTTACCTATTTTTCAACTATCAGCAACATGTTTTCATCCGTCAACAACTCTAACTGAACACCCGTCTTCTTCAGAGCTGTTTGCCAAGCCAGTCCTGGAGCTGTATAACAATGCGCTGGATCTAAGTCATAAATATCTTGACATAGGTCTCTAAACCCCTCGAATACATCGGCAAGAAGTAGTACATCTCCACTCAGGTATAAGTCGTGATAGTCCCCAAGATCTGTACACTCGAACGCCTTCCACGGTTTCTGAGCATGAGCATACTCATTCTTTGATATACCACACAAGTTCAAGCTGCTATAGAACTTCTCCTGCGGTGGTAACTCTGCTTCCTCAAAGCGATCAAAGCTATCCATATACACATACGGATATACCCCCTTGCAAAGCATCAGTCGAAACTGTTCATCACCACCAGAATACCTGTACGTACTACTAAACTTCTGTTTCAACTCATCCTTGTCCAACTGCTTTTTAACATTCTTACAACAGCCGTTCTTGAACTGAAACTGCGTGATGTAGTCTGCGTCTACCTCCAAAAACTCCATTTGATCTTTACAAGCTTTGCACACCACACCATTGATACCAGCTAGATTATCCACCAAGTCACTAAGCGAGCTTTGCATGAAACGACAACTATCGATAAATCTCAGCATGCATTTCTTCACCAATACCTTTTCTTTTCCTGTCTTTTTGTCTTTTATCATGATAGGCTTGTCAGAGTGGACGTACATTTTCACCCATATTGGAACCGAAAAACTGATGTACTTTTCCGCATTCTCAGCAATGCACTCTATCTCATTTACATCAAACTTCTTTACCAACTCTCGAATGAATAAGTGACCATCATACTTGAAGAGGTTGTGAAATACTACAGGGATATGCTTAGGTAGTTGATATGCTAAGTTGCACTTGCTATGTGCTGCTCCTCGATACTTACCAGAATAGTTACAATGATCCCGCACTTTACGATCTCCAACAGCGTCTGCTTGTTGTTTAAACACCTTCTTACAGAGATGACATTTCCTCGCATTTTTGTGGATCTTTTTCTCTTCTTCCGTGACTGGATCAATTGCTCTCTTCTTGTGTCGAATTGCCTTGTAAACCTGCTCTTTTAGCGTCTTTCAAAACACCTCTACACAGTCATTACCTCTATGCTGCTTCATTGCATTAAATAATTCCCCATGGGCAACTTTGGTGTACAAGCCTACGCCACAAGCAATATGCTTGTTAACATCCTGGGTAAAGGGTTGCTCTGGATCTCCTTGTGCTCCTGAAATTGGTTTCAAAATACACTCCATATCTCCATATATCACAAAGGAAACCCTTATAACCTTATCAGCATCTCGATATTCTAAGATGTTTTTCCCTTCCTCAGGCATCTTTACATGACAATAATCATGATCTTTACATACCTCGACATGTAGCTTCTGTTCGGAATGCGTTGAGGCAGTTTAGGCAATAGTAGTCACCATCGTGTCTTGAGGTTACACCATGTAACAGAGCTGAAATCTTCTTGATGGCTTTGTAGTGCTTCTTTCCTTCTTCTTGAATAATAAGCAAGTCGACCACCTTACTTCTATCACAGTTATACTTTGAAATGTAGGCTTGCTTGATGTCTTTTTTTCCTTCAACGTACAACACATTCAACGCAACCGTAGGGTTCTGTTTTTTTAATTTTGACCACTGGTTAGCTGGTGTTGGAAACTTGAAGCCTTTCCAGTTATATATCTCTACAAAGGGTTAATTTTGATATCCTTTGAGGGTCTTTTCTTATCTCTTCATGATGTCATGCTGCTATCACTGCCCACTTGAAGCATTCCTCATCCTTGTTTTTTCGGTTCAGACAACACTTTTTGTTTTCGATCCATTCTGGAAGATCAAGCCATTAACTATCGCGTACTAAATCCACTTTATGACAGTGATATGTCATCTCAACGATGCGATGGAAAACAAAATCACTACTATCCAGTGCTTGTGATAAAACCTCATACCTCCTCAAAATAAATCGGATCATCTCATTTATGATCTCTTCAAGATCATTACCTATCATAAGCGTGTGATTTTCGCTTCATAAAGGCTTGGTTATCTTGTAATCTTCATCCTTGATGTTCACAAACTCTGGACCTATGTTCAGCTGAAATTTCCAGCTGTCACCAGTTTTTACCAAGTTCCGCATCGTCTTTACCACATGTCTTCGAGTCTTCCTCAGATACTCTTCGAGCGTCACAACTTTCCCCTCATCAACGCCCTTGCTTTTAAACCGTCTAAAGTTCCCTCTAAATGCATTCTCTTCCTCTCTAGGCTTATATTCCTCACCTGCAATATCCTCAACGATATCTTTCAACCTCAATGTGCGATGTCTCGCAATATTTTGAGCTATACGCTCCTTCTTCCCTCCTATGGCCTGTAGACCTGAGTCTCGTGCTAGTTTTCTGAGATTGTCTCTCTTCAACTGTTTCAGGCCTTCTATTTGAGATTTTATCACCCTGCGATGGAAGAGAATTGTATCGATTAAATCATGTCTTTTTAGACTTCGATACCCTCAGATTTTGCTACCCTCCTGAGAGAAGATTTCTTCTCTCTATACAGTGTACCCACCGTATCACGATAGTGTTGAATACGATCAACTAAGGTGGATTTGTTAGTTCTACTATATGGAACATTCTCCGCCCTCGTGATCTCCACCAATTCCTTATATGTTTGATTCATCATGGAATTCGTGTTTATCTTTTATTATACATTTGGGAAATCCAACTAACATAGCTATATGGACAGAACTTGCAAGGGAATTCCCCTTACTCATTCAACCGTGACCGATATTGTACAGTTGATGTATAGTTTCGACGTCTGACCCTCAACCGAAGAGTTGCAAGAAAAATTCCCGAATGGTTTCCATAGCAACAAAAATTATTCCGATTTTTTAAAAATCGAATTATTTTTTACAAATCGGTTTTATTTTTGAAAATCGAATTTTATTTTTGAAAATCGGATTTTATTTTTTGAAAATCGGATTTTATTTTTAAAAATCGGATTTCCATGGCAACAAAAATATTTCCGAAAATTATAAAATCGGATGATTTTGAAAATCGTATTTCCAGATTTTTGATGACGTCAGCAATTCTTCAGAATTTCAACCCTCGATTCATCGGTCATTTTTATCGAGGATATCATCTATATTTTGACTATCTGCGCAGCGACTCTAATATCGGAAAATCTTCGATATTTTGACTATCTGTGCAAGTACTCAATTTAGCGGTGATTTCACACTATTTTGACTATCTGCGCAGCGACTCTAATGTCCAGAAATTTAGATGCGCCAGAATTGTCCATTTCCTATCTCTAAGAGCGCCTATGGTAGAAAGATCACCTTCCTCGAATTAGTGCCCCCTTTTGACGTGATATATTTAATGAGCGCCTCCCTCGAATGAAAGGAGACCATGTGGGTCGTAATGACGTATACTGTCTTGATATTAAAATCTAATTTTCCTTTTTGAAGTATTCTATTGCATGCATAATATAACAATTTTTTGAAATAAAGAAACTGGAGAATCTGCAAAAGCAACCGGCATGACCTCCGCTATGACCTGCACAACCTCCTTATGACCAGCATGACGTCTTGAACCACCTGTGTGGCCCACATGACCGCAACCCACAACCCGTCCCTTTAGGTTAACCCATGTGTTGGTTTAGTTTTGCAATGAAAAATCTACCTTTCATCTAAATCATTAATTTTATTTTTAGGAGAAAGGAGGGTGAAGGGAGTTTGCAATATGAAAACCTTCAGGAGATGAGTTTGAGCCCTCGTGGTTGCTAAACAAATTTAATTGTTATTCCAAAAAACTGGGTTGCTTATAACAGTTGTGTAGTGCATGATAGTTGCATAATTGTTTTGATTTTCATAGCACTTATATTGGAATTATATTATCACTATTCTCTGCGGCTTGATTTAACTTTCTTAGTGAAATTTTTTAAGATTACGATTGAGAAAAATTTAGGGGATCAGCGGGTCCAGGGGGTCGATCACACCCTCTCAGTAAAACTTCCCCTTTTATAAATTTTTGATAATTATAATCAGCCCAGTTAAAAATAAATTACAATGGCACAGAAGGGTCAAACTGCGCGTACTTTCAGAAACACTTCGCGCTTCTCCTATGATTATTCTCTGCGCTCTTCAGGAAACTTTTCACTGCGTGCCTGCTACGATTTTGCGCGCTCTTCATAGCCAGAAACAGTGCGCGCTTTTCTCTACGACCAATGAATATTTCCCTACGACCACTTAATCAGAATTCGTGTATTTGTTACACAACCAACCGTTGTACTTCGTGCCTGTCATCCCTGTCATCATGAAACCATTGACTATTCTGAAGTGGACGAGTTTCAGGATCCTCAGTTTGCAATCCTGCAGAGTGATAATCTGGAATTTATAGAATCTGCTGAAATGTGCTGGAGAAGTTTGGGACATTTTGTGAAGGTTTAGGAATGCATATTTGTTTATTAACGGCTATTTATGACTTTTTATAAATTTATTTTAATTTAATAAAAACTATTTTTTTTAAAAAACACTTGTGTCTTCATTGTTGCTGTCCTTTTCGTATGAAAGTACGTACCTATGATCAATAATATAATCTTGAAGTTGTCATCGCCTTTTTTCCAGGCCTTTACGTTATCTTCTTGGCTTATTTCGCCTAATTGTTTGCCTGCGCATGTTACGTCGGTCTTTATTTTGCCAAGGCAAAAATCGCTCAATTTTTAATTTTTGATGTCCAATAATATTAGATCCATTAATTTCCAACTTTGACTTAAATTAATTGAAATGGTTATTTTACTTCCTGAAAATATCTTTCACACTAACGGATTGTAAATGTTGATCCAAAAACATTTAAAAAAATTGTAACCGACTAGTGGTATAGTGCTCGTCTCCAGGGCGCGAGGTAAGGGGTTCAAATACCGATTCTTGCCAGCGACTATATTCGCGCTGGTTGGTTGTCCGCACCCTGTTTCGTTTAAAAGATAGTAACCCACACCCATCTTGTGTAATATACAAAGGCACGTGCAGTTGTGGTGAAACCTATGTAGGTGAAACAAAAAGAAATACAAAAACACGCTGGGACGAACATAATGATATTCGGAGAGACTCGGAGTCAGCCAAGTACCTGCGCAATAATATTGACCACCATTTTGAATGGGAGATACTAAGTAAAGCCCGTGTGCGAATAAGAGTCAGAAAAAACTTAGAAGCTTCATTTATAGCCTTACAAAAGCCAACAATTAATAACCATTAGAATGTAAATGGTTAATTTTATTTCGAAATGGCATTACGTAGTTTATTCCCTAGTGTAACATATCAATTTTATCTTTTTTCATTCCCCTTTTGTTTATATGTTATTTGTATAGTACACCAATTATGTGACCATTGTAGATAGTTTTTAAATAGTGTAACCTTGTTTTAACATCATTACATTTTTACCTGACGATGGAATAAATCCGAAAAGCTTAGTAACATAATATTGTTGTTTATATTCGTTTTAATATAAATCCTATAATATATAGCTTGTTGATCTTCCTTCTGAAATTTCTACGTTGAATAGGTTGGAACAGGTATTAATTTCCAAAAGAACTTTATTCCGCATATTTGTGAACACCTTTGGTATTTGTTGGGAAAGGTAACGTTTTTATTTAATGAAAATTCGCAGAGTGTTAAAATTTTCTCCAAAAAGGTATTCTTATTTCTAAACAATGACAAGCAGCCTTTGTTCTTAGAATAAAACACATTTGGATATGATTTCAGATTAACTGTTTCTTGTAGAATAGCGCGGAGAATAATGGTAGGGAAGCGTGCATTGTTTCGTGAAGAGTTTGACCCTTCTGGGCGACCATCGTAATAAATAAATCGTTTTCCCCAATTTTTCGTATCCTGAAAAACGACAAAAGCATGAATTTATTAGATATAAACTTTGCCGTTATATTGCTGTAGTCTAAACAGTCACCATCATCGCGTCCATTTACTGCACGCGATTTGTTGATATGCCAAGGATTTCTTGTTCTTTTTTTAATAACAACTCGAATGTCACACAAGAATGAGATCATTTTAAAGAAACGCGGGTAATTACCCATATACTAACTACTCATCCCGATATACTAACCATATACTAACTGCAAGCTTTACTTTGACGTCAGTCAATGTTCTCCGGTAGCGCCCTCATAACCAGTTAGTATACCGTTATTATAAGTACCTAGGATCAGCTGTTGATAGCAAAGTCACTATGAACGACGATATTGCTTACAGAAAATCGTTAGGCAGGTCTCTGTTATGCCTTGAGATCGCAAATCGACGATAAGACAGCAGTTTGATATACAACACCATGATCACATCAATAATTCTTTTTAACAGCATAGTCAATCTCAATTTTAACAACACTTAACTGATGAAAGTTGATTCGCTAGACGGGAGAGCTAAAAGCGTAAGCAACTGTGATAACTTACCCAAGATCCATGACGTGATATTAAGGAATGCATGCAGCACAGTTTGTAAATGTATTGATGGGAAATGCTGTGGAAACTTTATCAATTTTTTTAAAAACTTTAACCATGAAAAATTAACAAGAAACAATAATTATCTCCAAAAGTTTAATTAGAAGGGAAAAGTGGTTTTTATTTTATGGGAGCACTTTTTTAAAATAAATTGCCACTTGAATTTAGGAAAGAAGGTCCTTTTAGTTTATTTAAAGGAAAACTGCGAAGCCAATGTTTTTGATATGAAGATTTTTAAATTTTTAGATTTTTTCAATTGTATACTACATCTACTCATTGGGTTAACTACGTTCATTCTTCACCGAGAGTGACTATTTCACCCATACTCGAGCATTTCTAATGTTTATACGTTTTGAAGAGGGGCTAGAGGGGCTGTATATCTCACTGTGACGCTGTGCTTATAATACTAGGGTGGAAACTGATGGTGTATAATTAATATTGTAATGATTAGTTCATGATATGAACGCTGATTGATGATAATGATGACTAAATGTGCCTAGTATCAAATAAATTAAGACCATATTCAGTTAGCAGTCTGTTAGGTGCTAGGTCGGACACTAGGCCACGATCTATGTTCTTCGTTTGTGTCATTTCGTGACCTCTCTGATCTGAACAAAACTTTTAGAACATTTGATTTACAGCATACATTTACAAAATCAATAAACGTCTCAAGATTTCCGCCTGCAGTTTTTGAGAACTATGTGTTGAATTTTTCAGGAAAGTATGATTTCTATCGAGTATGATCATGAATTATAATAATAAAAAACGGAACAAAACTCTTCGGAGTGCTCTGTCTTAAATAATGCGTTCGTAAGTTTCCTCTTCGTAAAAAACGAAGATCTATTAAAACGTAGATCTCGCTTTTTCATAGATTGGGAGATACCATCTCTTAAATTCTTCCAGATTTTCTTTAAATAATTTTCTGTGAAAAAAATGTAGGCAACAAGTCACCACAACACAATATAATTAATACATACCCAATTCTGAAATGAAAAAATGAAAACAAGTATAATCACTAAGAAAAATAACGTTTTCAGATAAAAAGCAAACACAATAACACACGCCATCTCTTCTCACAACTCAGCACACATCGACTAGCTCTCTCTTAAGAGGATAATATAAACACTGTACTATACCTTCTTCACTAAGTTTTTTAGCGATTTCTCTCCAAGATGTTGCTTTTTTGGTGTTTCCTTAAACGACCTTGATGATGTGTCCAATAGACACCGATACTCTCTGACAGCTTCCACCAAGTTACTCTCTCTCCTTAAGAAGCACCTTCATTAAATAATATTCACTGTATTTCTTCCTTCTGTATGTAGTTCTGCTACATAAGCAGGAATTTCTCTGCACCCAAGAATGCGGCCAACACCTCAGCAGTAACAACATTTCCAGCCATCCTTGTCTTCTTCACAATAAAAAGAATTTTTTTCTTGCAAAAGACAGACGAAATTTTCTTGCCGTTTCCCTTGAAGAGAAACAGCGACGATGTTTTTGAGCCTGTTCACAATATAGCCTCTATAACCAGAATCAATAGCATCGGAGTACTAGTAATCTTAGTCGTTAAGCTGTTAGGTTTAACACCATTGTTGTTTTCCAAATCTTTATGCCAACGTTTAATTTCATTCAAAGTTCCTGAGGTGTACGCTACAAAAAACACCATGACCTTAGGTTTTCGATAAATATGTACATCTGTCGTGTGAACAATCTGGTAATATGTCGTAATGCTAGTTACATTGAAATAAAGTGGCCAGCAATCTTAGATATTTGTTCGGCCGTTGTTAACGGAGGAAGATGGCAATACTTAATTAGAGTTTTGAAGTTTTGTATCTTGTCTTGTGGTACCTTAAAATCATCAATTTAGTGTCTATTTCGAAACCCAGCCATTTTCCTAATTGACTAGGCTCTAAGTGTGATTCTGAAAATTTTATTGTTAAACCAGCGTGTTGTAAGTCGAGCTTTGATAGGAATGAAAACCAAATATACCATCATCGAGATACATCGCTGATAATATGCCTTCATAACGCCATTATTTGACAAGCGGTCGCGTCAGTTTTGTAAAGGCATAGCTAGGACAAGCCAATTCGAAAGGTAAAACGACGAACACAAAATACCTGGTAAGGCCGTCCATGCATAACCTAAATACTTTTGGTGCTCTGGCATAATTGGTATACGATAGTAGCCATGTTTTAAAATCGAAAGTTCCAAAACAATAATTTTTGTCAAAAATTTCAGACACGATTTTTAAATTTCCGTACCTAAATTTTGTAACGTCGAGATAATTGTTCGCATGTCTCAAGTCTAACACAAGCCCCGACTTCCCTCGCTTTGCTGCATCTTTAAGTAGATTACGACAATAAGGAACATCTTTCACCTCCTTTACATAACCTCTCTTTATTGACTCATTTATACTCTGCGTAGTGAAGTCCCGGTGATGCAAACTCGACTGGTTATTCTTCGCACAAAGTGAAGGGGGAAACTCTTTTAGTGGTAAACGATTAAAATTTTTAACGCTACCCATAACAAAAAGGAAGTACGTTTTCCCCCAAAACGCCAATTATTTTGGATTTTCCCTCTCACAAAATCATTGTACTCTACACCCGACTCAACTTCCCAGCTCTGCGGTTCTGAATACACATAAAAATTAAGTTCCTTCATACTCTCGAGTGTTAATGCAAAACAAACAGTGACTAGCAAAATGACCTTCTTGCCTACACAGCCAACAATTTTCCACAAAAATCGACAGTTACACGGTTCTTGCACGATAAGTTGCAGAAAAATATGAAGTAGGATGCAATTAGGCTCAAAATAAAAACATATTAATATATCTTTAACTGATGTTTGGGTTTAAATTTAGGCTTAATTTATGTCCTCGTTCATTGCTAAAGTCAGAAATGAAAATCACATGATTGAAATGGATAATGTGTAATTCGGTCTTTAATTTCTCGAAAACTGCAGGTGGGAAGCTTAGGAACTTTTCGAATATGAAATAAGTTCATCAACAAGACATCAAGAAAACCAATCATTTCAGAGAGGAAGGTCACGAAAAGTATTTTCTGAGGCATTGTTCATATTGTGGATGGTGGTCTGGATGGAGGCGCACAGCAGCTGGAGGCTGCAGCTGCACTCAGAGCAGCCAGCTTCGATAAAATAAATTTAAAACAAATTTTGCATGTAAGCTTCACTACTTCACTGTGGACTTTATAATATATATATTGTTTAAAAAATATTCTTCTTTCTTTTCTTTCCTCTCCCTTTTAAAAATACACGAACGAAGCAGTTAAAGAGACCACATTACCTGGTGTAAATGAAGTACATGGCGCGAATGTCTTGCTCTTTCTGCTTTAGTTACTCGTTAGAAGCAGTAGATGCCTCCACAAACTACGTGCCGAAGAGTTCGCGGTCGTTAAATATTATTCAGTAAAAACATTTTTATATCTTTATAAGCACCAGAGGTTTATTCACATCGATGGTGTGATGGTGCAGT
This sequence comes from Turritopsis rubra, assembly GCA_039566895.2. NCBI lineage: Eukaryota > Metazoa > Cnidaria > Hydrozoa > Anthoathecata > Oceaniidae > Turritopsis > Turritopsis rubra. The sequence goes on from CM077630.1 coordinate 15,998,754, forward strand.
GTTGGTGTAGTGTTGGTGTAGTGATGGTGTAGTGATCGTGTGGTGATCGTGCAGTGTTGGTGTAGTGTTGGTGTAGTGTTGGTGTAGTGTTGGTGCAGTGTCGGTGTAGTGATGGTGTAGTGTTGGTGTAGTGATGGTAGTGATGGTGCAGTGTTGATGTAATGGATAGTACCTCCGAGTGCGACCACTGAGACCCGTGTTCGTGTCTCAGGCTTTTAAAATTAGAGCAATGCGATACGTATCTCTGGCGGTAAGTCAACTTCCTTCTTTATCGGACAAAATTTCGTCTGACAAAATTTTCCTCGCTTCTAAAAACATTTCCAAGTGATATGTTGTTTCGTTGGACAAAATTTTCGTCACCTCCAGAAAATTTCTTCACTTTTTTCCGACGACGTTTTGTCCGATAAGGTACTTGCAACAACCACGGAAGGAAGCCCAATGACTTAAAACTCCCCAGTACTTACTTATTTACTTACTTACAAGAAAGACAAAACAGTTTAAAAACTTAATACATATGGACCTCTAATAAGAAACTTACAAATTATGTACCCACGGTACAAATATGATTACATCCCGATAATTGTGGGTGCACTCGGCTATATTAAAAAAAGACCTTACGATATACATGAAAAAATTAGGTTTTGGTAAAAAAGAAACAGTGCATCACATCAAAAATATACAGCTGCTGGCCCTGTAAGAATTACTAAAGGACTAATTCAAATTAAAAAACAAACAAACTGTAGTAGAAGCTTCCGTCTATTGAATTAGTACCTTTCGATATGCCTTCACATAAAGTAGTTACCTCATTTGTTGCGGGCTGATGATAAGTTGTTGTCAACAAACTTTATCCTTTTATCTTTTTTGTTTTTGTTTGATTTGTTCGCTCAGTAACCGTTTTCTTAACTCAAGCATCAGAGGCGGATCGAGAGGGTATGTGAAAATCTGAAAAACATTAAATCAAATACTATTCAGAAAGCAGCATAACACATAAAAGGTATATTCGTAACATTTTCCCAAAATTTGTGAGACACACTACTACTTCTATTCTTGCGGTTTTAAGTCGGAGTTATGGTCAAACAAGTCTCATATACTTCATTTTGGCGTTCCAATTCTTTAATGAATTCTTTCGTCTATGAAGAAATAAAATAATTTATTTATTTAATTTTCAATTGATATAAATATTCAACGAATCTTGCATGACGTCAAAATTTTTATTACAGTAATACACCGCCGTATCGTCAGCGAATTTTTTCAGCTTTGCATGCTTTATGTATTCTCGAAAGTCGTTAAAAGAAATCAAAAACAAGGTGGGTCCAAGAATCGAACCTTGTGGCACACCGCATGTTATAGGAAAGGTATCTGAATCTTCACCATTTAAACAGACTAGCTGGATACGGTGAAACAGATAATTACAAAACCATGTTTAAGCAGAACCGATAATACCATAGCCTTCTAATTTTGATAATAGTATACTATGGCTGAGAGTGTCAAATGCTTTGGACAGATCTATAAAAATAGCGCCAGTCATCTTACCATTGTCCATTTCCTTTCTGATATCGTCTAAGAAAAGAGTGGTCGCCTCTTCTGTAGACCGTTGTTTGCGGTACCAAAATTGATGTTCCGACAGTAAACCGTTATTTTCTAAGTCCTCTATTAGTGGTGATTTACTGATTTCTCAAGGATTTTGGATAAAATTGGTAAAACAGAAATTGGTCGATAGTTATCAGGTTTAGTTTGTGGACCTGATTTATGAATTGGCGTAACTTTACCTTTTTTCCACTCGTCTGGAACGACACCACTTTTAACGACGAGTTTATTATATAGCTTACCGGTTTTGAAATCAGTGTTGAGACATCCTTCAACATTCCTGGCGGCAAATCGTCTACGCCTGATGACTTGTTCCTCTTCAATGATTTTAAGCATTTTTCTACGAATATGTTACTGCCACGTAAAACAAAATGTTTTTTCGGTTTTCTTTTCTATCTTTATGGGCTTTTCCACATAACATTTCTCAAACAATAAAATTTGGTTTTCAGCTTTTTTGCGGTGAAAAAGTAACTACAGAACGTATTTGCTTTGGATGTTGTGATTTTATTTCCACCTGTCACTAGAAACAGTTCTGGATCACTCTTTTTTTGTTTTCTTTCGAGCTCGGGAATATCGACTTGATAACCTTCCAGAGTGTTCTTGGATTTCCACTAGCTTCTAATTGTAGGTTTCTGTTGTATTCACCTTTATGTTTACGAATGGAGATGTTGCACTGGTTTCCGCGTTTTCGTTTTCCTGGCTTTTCGCAGTATCTGATCTAGCCTGTTCATAATTAATTTTGTTTCGTCAGTCAACCAGGGACATGCCCGTCCTCTTATACGTTTGGTGATAAATGGTGCATGTCGGTCCAATGTCACAGTAAGGATGTTCTTTAGATATAACCAAGCATTTTCTAATTAAACATTTGATGATTTACTTTACGGACGCATAGTATCATGTCATGCGATCATGATATGTTTGTAGTTATTACCTTAGAATGGTAGATAGCGCTGCTATTTGATGCTATGCTATATGATGTTTCAGTAATACGCTCTCCTTTATAGTTTGCTCGAAACCATGAATGCAAAAAATATCCTTAATCGCTTTATAGTCATTACGTTTTGAATAGTTCACATTCAAGTCTCCGGTGATAAATCCTTCCTTGGAGAGTTCTGTAATATGTATTAACATATCGTTAAGGATACTGTCAAAGTTGTTTTGAAAGATATTTAGAATTTTCGAATTTGTTTGGAAAATCTCGATCCAGATGCAATGAAATAAGAACTGAAAATTTAGCAGATCCAATTCTCATTGCTATTAATAAATACAAAAATCACTCAAGTATTGAAGCTATAAATAGAAAATTCCAAGGATCACTCTTTTTTGTTTTAATGAAATGTTCCAACGAAAGTGATAAGGGAAAACGCAAACATATTTGCTGATTTTTTAACTCCAGCATTTAATAACTGTGTAAAATCTGCCGCATTTCCTTCAAACTTCAAACTAGCAGATGTAATACCCATATTTGAGAAGGGGTCGAAAACTTCAAAGGAAAACTGTAGACCAGTAAGTATCTTGGCTAATATATCAAAAGTATTCGAAAGGCCTACCTTCAATCAAATATCTAATTTCTTTGACAAAATTTTCTCTAAATTTCATTGTCTTCTAGCAATGATTGCAAATGGAAATCTAGTCATGATAAAAGACAGCACATTGAAGCACTACTTACAGACCTTTCAAAGGCGTTTGTTTGCTTTTACATGAATTAATTCTAGCAAAGCTGCATGCTTATGGTTTTGATGGAAAAGGTCTCAAGCTATTGCATAGTTATTCATCTGATAGAAAACAAAGAACTAAGATTGGAAATTTTAACAGCTCTTGGATAGATATTTGGTTTGGTGTCCCACAGGGTACAATACTAGGCCCACTATTATTTAACATATTGTGACCTTTTCTTGATAATCGAAGATGGTAATTTTACGAGTTTTGCTCACGATACCATCCCCTATGTCACTGGAGATTGCATCATGGATGTTGTTTCCTTGTTAGAGAAATCATCTTCAGATCTCCTAAAATAGTTTTCGAACAATAAATTGAAAGCTAACCCAGATAAATTTAATCTAATAACGAGTTCTTCGGAACATATTTCGCAAACTTTAGCAAATTTTTCCAGCACAAGTAATGATTCTGTTAATTTATTGGGCGTTGAGATCGACAACAAAATAACTTTTAGGAATCACATAAACTCTATGTGTAAAAAAGCAAATCAAAAGTTATATGCCCTTGATAGGGTACCACAATTAGTAGTAGTAGTAGTAGTAGTAGTAGTAGTAGTAGTAGTAGTCTCAATGTCCCTAATGTTGTTAAAAATGAGCCCTATTGCTTCATATTTTCACCCTAATGCTGCATTGTTGCCCTATTGTTGCAAGTTTCCCTATTCCTGCACAACACTAGGGCAACAAGCTGTTTACACGCGCCCTAATGTTGCGTGCATTGGGGCCATGTTCTCTAATGTTGCGCGTGCATTTAGGGCATTTAACACTGCAACACTAGGGCCTCGTTTTTGACTTTATGGCACCTTGTATCAATTTGACACCTTATTTTATAAAATGGCTGCCAGGAAATCAAGAAGAAAGGTTGGCCAAGCAGAGCAACCACTTGATGTTGCCGCCAATTATTGTTTGAAGAATAAAGACCCTACCAATTTGATAAAGTTATTCATTGACTTAAAAATTGGTATTTCTTTTAGATGTCAATTTTTGCATTGTTTGGTTCATTTGTTTTGCTTAATTTGTTTTGGTATGAATCTATTTGATCATATAATAGTCAGTCAATTGACTGGAATTTTGCCCTTCTTGTCATCGTTTTGTTAACTAAAAAACTTATATTAACAGAGTTGGAATTAAGGGTTCTTAATTGCGAATCAATTTTTTGTTCCCACGAATCAAAAATTTGTGAAACTCCCATTTTTCAGGAATCAATTTAAGGTAGTTTCATCTATGTTCGACATGCTTCTATTTTCGACAAACGTTAATATTGAAGCGATTAATCAACGAAAAAAAATGAAAAACATTGAAAAAGGAAGCTTACAGTAAGTGCTTTTAACCCAACAGTTTAAATTTGAAATATCGCTTAATAATTGGGGGTAAATTCAAGATGAGTCTGAAACCTCTTTAAACAAATCCAAACACAAAAAACATGACCGAAATGAAGTTGTTGATATTCACGCGTGCTGTTATCGCCACATCTTGTTTACTACTGAAACGGAAAGACTTCAAATCATGACTTTTAAATCCCCATTTTGAAAGCAGATTTCCATATAAGGGGGGTTTTCCCTTCCCGGTACGATATTTTGTTTTTGACATGCTTAATAACCAGCTGATTATCAGAGTTTGTTTGCATTGTGATGTAATAGTCATAAAAATGTTACGAGTAGCTTCAAGGGTAATTAACGGTGAAGAAAAGAAATATCACATCTAGTGTTTCCTTTGGGATTATTACGGCAAGTGGTTTTTACGATATCTACTTTTCCACTGTCTCGTGTTTTATCTCTAAATTGTTTTGAAAATTGTTTTGTCGATAAAAGAATATATGGTTGAACACAGATGTATTCTCCCGTTCCTTTTCTCCTCCGTTTATCTATTTCAAAGAAAAGAAATGTTTTTATATTTTTATTACTAATGTTGTTTGGATATTGTATTTCATATCTTACATCCTTTTGGACGTAAATTAAGTTTCCTTTTTCATTTATTGGATTCTTAAGTTGTTTTGTTGAACATAGATGAAACTACCTTATCCAAAATATGATAACTTTAAAATAACCAGATACACTAGTGTTACTAGTGTTAATGAGTTGAAAAAAAATTTGTACAATATTAATGAAAACATAAAATGTTATATCATCCAAATCATCACGAATTCTCAATCGTCAATCTAGTCTCTTTTTTTTATTATCACGGGAAATTTTTCACACTGGACTGGACCGTACTTGTATTTTGGAAAACGATTTTGAATACACTGGAAACATAATGTTACTGGATGTTACTATCTGGAAAATATCAGTTGAATTTGCTTTATCCTATCTTTTTACTTATTTATTATGCCCACAGTGTGTAAGGACTGGAAACCATAAATAAATTGTGGTGTGAAGGAGCAAAGAGAAGGCTGTAATGGCAGCTGTATTTTGCGAAAGTGTTTTTAGCAGTGATTCATTTCTGTCAAAAACGTTAGAAGGCAATCTTATTCTTTCTTGGTATACAAATAAATAACAAATTTTCATTTTAGGTAGATCCCTTTTGAATTCCTTTAAATAATAAAAACCATTAATGAAAAATGAAAAACAAAAACAAATCACATCGCGATCATGCTCATGTTTCACATACAGTGTAACACATGCTCTAATTTTTTAACAAAACAATATTTTTTTTCTTAATTCCAACCCTGATTAACCATCATTTTGTAACCATATATATATATAATGTTCCAATTCTTAAAATTGGAAATGGAATAACATGTTTAAATTTCCCTCTTTAGGTTATGGTCTGTTTGTTACAAAAAGTGTGGGGAAAGGTACTTTCATTGTTGAGTATTCTGGTGAGTTGATAACGTCAGAAGAGCAGAATTCCATGAAAGTATGTATGAAAAGTATGGTAAAGGATGCTTCTTGTATGATTTCATTCTAGATGGCCAGAGATACTGGTATGTCATTTTGTTCTGTATATATAGGAAAATCAGTTTTGAAAACCCATTTTGATTTCTGCAAATACACTTTTCTTCACTGGATGAGGCGATTGTTGTGCCAGAATTAATCTTTGTCCTCTTCCTGATATAGCCTTTTGATTTTAAATGAAGGTATAAAAAATACGTATAATATATATATACATATATGTTTAAAGTATTTAATTAACTTGAAGATCATCCATTATATATGACAAAATATACATTTTGATTTTTGTGGTAAAACAGAACTAAGTAAAATAGGATACAATAAATATGAGACAGGTGTTCCTTGTTATGTCATTACTCTTGAAGATGAAATCAGAATAGGGTAGAAGTAAGGGCCTATTTATTCTGGCATCCTTGTTTATAGGCGGTGTCTGCAACTGCAACGATAATGAGGACAGGTATATGTTAGCAAAATAAATAAAATACAATGTAGGGTATATTAGTAAATGACAGTTTAAAGAACATATTTTTGTTGAGAGACTATCAGATTTATAAACTGATGACAAATGAAAAGCTACCATGTTACGATACAATCTATATACACGGGGAATAAAGATTTAACAACTTTAATTATGTCTCGCCAGGACTTTTAAAATATTATATGGAATGCACAAATCTACTAATGATGTTACTATTTACCAATATTTGTTTATCAATCGTTTAATTATTAGAAGGAAACTGTTTTTTAAATATATCCTACATAAAAAAACAAAGCTGTTGTTTAAAAGACTGGTATCGTCTTTACATAAGTTATATTAAACTAAAGAAAAAAAAAAGTGACTATTTTGCTTTGGAATTAAGTGAAAAGCTGTGGTTTCAAAGATTTTTAATTTTAATTTTCGAAAGAACCCTCAAGTAGATTAATATTGAAATGCATGTAACATCTTTGATGAAGTTTTTCTTAATATCAATAAATTAACAAGTGCTTCTGTTTAGTTAGTAGTTTCTTTGATTAGCATTACAGAAAATACAAATTCTAGTGATAGTATAGATCAGACATCCAGTGATAAATCTTTAGTTGAAGAAAAGTGCTTGGAAAGTTTTATTTAGAACCATATAAGTTTGAGCCAGAAGGTAAAAACCAACAACAAACACAAGGCTTTGTGGCTGTGTAAATTTCTCCTGATACATAGATGTTTCTATGAAATGTAGAAGGAGGAAATTAGAGAGGAGATTAAATTTTTTTTTAGTATTGATGCCACAAACTGTGTAGAAAGGTTGGGCCGGTATATAAACCACTCCAGCAGACCAAATTGTTTTGTCAAGGCAATCAAAGTGAAAGGTCAGCCAAAACTGTGTGTCTTTGCCTTGTGTGACATAGCAGCAGAGACAGAGCTGAGGTATAAATATGATGCCTGGAAATCACCATTTGTTAAATCAGTAAGTTTATTGTTCCAGTACTGTAGTGTAGTGCTGTTCCTTTATACATGGAATAATGGCAGACGGTTTGCAGCTAATGTTTATTAAAGTAAGACAAGATTTGGGATATTGAAATGAAGTAAAAGTCTATCAGATAACATAAAATGTATTTCTGATTACCACCATTTATTAGTGAAGAGAAGATTAAGGCAATTTGTCTCCTTAAAATACTTAAATAGCTATTTTTGTTTATTCATTATCGCCCAGACGAACTCCTATAAAGTGACGTTACCTCTGTGAATGTTTCATTTTCTTTTTTCTTTTGTTTCTTTAATGTTGCATGAACTTTTGCGGTTTTCACACATGAAAAAGTTTTACAGGAAACAAATTTTTGTGGCTGGTACCTATTGTTGCATCTTGCATGAATAAACTTTTGCGGTTGACCAAAGTGAAAATAAAAGATTCAAAAAATAAGATAAGATGATTCCTTAATGGGTACGCCATGATGGGTATTTCTTGTCAAGAATAACATGAATGAGAAACTTGGAAAATTCCCCTCTACAACTTTCATCCATTTTTTCAATGATGAAATTTATAGAATAAAACAATTCCACAGGAAAAAGACTTTGTGGTTAGCAACTTTTTTTTGCGGCTGATTAAATTTTTGCAAATTCGGAAAAACTGCAAAAGCTGCAACAATTTCTCCGGGAAACTCTTTCTTCCTTTAAAATGTGTTTGTATGGAGGTGTTCCTTCTTTTTTTTTAGTATAATAAGCCTTTTAAAATTAGTCAAGTATGGCCTGAGATTAACAAGAACCATACCCAAAATGAAGTAGTAAGTTTTTCTTTTAGTAACTGACTATTATTGTTTCATCCTACTCTCCTTTTTACTCAAATACTGGGATATTTTAAGCATTCAATGATGTTTGATCCGTGGAAATGATTGATTTTGCTTATACATGAAAGTTATTTCTCTGTTTTAGTCACATTTACCTAGTGAAGGACCTGGTAGCTAGGTAGCCCAAACCTTTTTGAGGTAAGTCATCAAAATCTTGGGAGGTCTTCAGTTAATTATGCTGTAAATCAAAATATATTTTATATTTTTCTCTTTTGCTTTTGAGTTTAATTGCTGTAAGCATTAGATATCCTAGTTGCCAGCATGATTCCTTTTCATACAATCCTTATAGGCATTTGGAACTGATTAAATTTTACCATAATGTATTTAAGCTTGAGCCTAATAAAAGCAAGATAAAAACAGTGTTGACCCTTGTGAGGCGATTGGACTAGTCTTTTGATTCAATTTCGATATATTTTCTTAATTCCTGTAGACTTCAGCATCAAATGAAAGACCAAGTTCCGAAAAAATAACAGAGCTAACTGAGGTAATTGTCTCCAACGAATGCTTATTGCCATAAGTAATTCAAGGACTGACCCTTAAAATATGGCTTGTATATGTTCTACTTATTATTATAATTCCTTTAGACTTCAGCACCAAATGAAAGACCAAGTTCCGAAGAAATAACAGAGCTAACTGAGGTAATTATCTCCAACGAATGCTTATTGCTATAAGTAATTTAAGGACTGACCCTTAAAATAAGGCTTGTATAAGTTCCACTCATTTATTATAATTCCTTTAGACTTCAGCACCAAATGAAAGACCAAGTTCCGAAGAAATAACAGACCTAACTGAGGTAATTGTCTCCAACGAATGCTTATTGCTATAAGTAATTTAAGGACTGACCCTTAAAATAAAGCTTGTATAAGTTCCACTCATTTATTATAATTCCTTTAGACTTCAGCACCAAATGAAAGACCAAGTTCCGAAGAAATAACAGACCTAACTGAGGTAATTGTCTCCAACGAATGCTTATTGCTGTAAGTAATTCAAGGACTGACCTTTAAAATATGGCTTGTATATGTTCTACTCATTTATTATAATTCCTTTAGACTTCAGCACCAAATGAAAAACCAAGTTTCGAAGAAATAACAGAGCTAACTGAGGTAATTATCTCCAAGGAATGCTTATTGCCATAAGTAATTCAAGGACTGACCCTTATAATTTTTTTAGTTATCAGCACCAAATGAAGGACTAATTTATGCAGATGGACCAAGAGAAAGAAGTAAGTTTATTTTAACATAACGCCTCAGGTCTCTGCCCCCGTCGAAGGTGTCGTTACAAAATCAAAGGTTTTTCTTTCCTAGTGCGTTCTTTCCCGAATCATTGAAGTTCTTACATGAAAAAAAACTCTGATAGCGTTATCTTGTCTTCATTTTGTTTATAACTAAAACTAAGTTTCGTTTGTTTACTTTTTATTTCCTCTTGTCGAACAACAAAATATTTGGCCCGATGTTTCGTCTCCAAAATATGATAGATCCTATACCCATTTTCTTTTCTTGTTATAGTTGCTGAAGTTACAGAAATTCAAGTTTCCCCTTAATATATGCACAACAAATGTTTGTTTTTGAATCATAAGAATGTAAAGAACTTACCCCTATTTGGATCTAAAATACACTCTGAGCAACCCATATATGGAAAGTAAACTTCAGTTTACATGGCATTAAAAATACTGTGCTGAATTTAGCTGGATAAGGTGGAGAAGTCAAGATATCAGTAATCAAATTACGTTGTTCTTTTCAAGCCTTACGCTGTTACTGATTTTGCCTGCATTCATTTGTGAGCAATGTGAGTAACTAGGTTAATAACAAAACTGTAATTTGGGTAAAAAGGATTTAATGGAATCAATTCTCCGAATATGGGCGAACGTACTCTTGATGAAGTGCAGAAAACACAATTAATGTTATGCTCGTTAAATGTGAAGCTCTCGCCCACATTATCGTAATCGGTAATTCTTTTGTAGATAATATTCATGAAGTTGAAGTTAGATTTCACCGCTCAGTAATTAAGCAATGTGAAAGCATCAACGAGGAAAAGACTAGGGTTTGTAGTTCATACTCTTTTTTATCAATTTCAATTTGCCATTATTAAGTGCGAACAGCTTTATAAAGTATTAAAATTTACATCTAAATTTCAGATGGTTAAATACATAATGAAAATTATCAATGCTATTCATCACAAATAAATGTTTTTTCCTTAAGGAACATGATATCAAGCAAAAACTGATGGAAGCCATTGATAAGAATAACATCACTGAAGCTGAGAAGGTACGAAGATTCTAGCCTTCCTCTGCGTTTCTGCGACAAATGTCAATGTCAAAATACCTTCCTATTCGTACCTTTTTATTTCTATTTTTAGCTGGTGTCTGTTTGGAAAAATAAGTCTAAAGTCAGTTTAACTGCAATGAGTAAGTAGTTTCACAGTTCGCCTAAAATCTCCGCCTCCTCTTATATTGGGTAATCGGTACCAATATCATCATTTTGAAACCCACGGATATCAAACTTTTAACCTTTTGACAGATGGTATCAATCATCAACTCGCTCACGTGATCTCATGACCTTCTATTTTGAATTTGTTGGTATAAAGAACACGTTCACAAGTTTTGTGTTAACCACACACATGTTTTTTCATCATAGCGAAGTCACTTACTTGACTCGTCATTTAACGTCACGAAAGCACGGTTGGGACGTTGAAAATGCTAAACGTGCAATGCAAGAATTTGGTTTACGAAAACCAAGAAAGCTGATGCCTGGCGAATGCAGGAAGACGAAGCTTAGGATATATCAAGAAACGTTATGCAGGCTTTGCCATAAACCCGTTAAAAGAATCGGAAACCATTTAAGGCAAACGCATCAGCTGCCAAACTATAAGGCCAAACTGGTGGCCAAGAAATGCCGCCCTGCTGTCACTGGTGAAAATGAATCTGAGTATAGTTCTTTAAGTGAAAGTTCTGACAGTAAGCACGAGAATGGAACTCTTAAAACCTACATTGGTTCAGTGCAACATTTTCATCAATTTCTGTTAATGAATGAAAAAAACGGACTTCGACTTAACGGCCGTTAAAAAGTTAGAACCCATACTAACCGCCTGGAAGAGAGACTTGTGGAAGGGGGATGAGAAGAGGATGCACGAGAAAAACCTAGAAGATTTGGATAAATTACCCTTGCAAGATTCATTGAAAAACTTAGACGACAGCGATCATACTAAAGACGCACTGTCTCAGTTAAACTCGTACGTGGTCACCAATGTCGCGATCATTAGAACTGGATTCTGTTTGATAAGGGACTACATCATCAGTTCTCTTGTTGTAGATAATGCTTCTCGTCCTGGAGCAATTGCAAACATGACTTTGCAGGAATTTGACAAAGCCCATCGCTAGAGTGATGGTTATGTGGTTAGTGTAGCTGAACATAAGACGAAATACAAAGGTCCCGCTCATTTATGCTTCACCAGCGTTTTGTATCAACAAGCTACCCAATACATAGTGCATGTAAGAAACAAACTCCCTGGTATTGGCTGCAAAGAAAACTCGCATGTTTTTATTAGCTGGACTGGGTCAGCTACACTAACCACAAAGTGATCGATCGTCAGAGCATGTTGTGAAGATTTTTGAAAAACTGAATTTTTGCAAAAACAAATTTTGGGTATACCCGAATGGAGGAATTTCGGGGAACTATGTTTAAAAGAGGGGGAATGTAAGCAGGAATTAGGGGGAAACCAAAACAAATAGCCCAAATACGTATGGAGATAGGGGAAACGGATTTTCCCGAATGTGGCGCGCAATAGGTGAAATCACATTTATAACTTGATGGTAACGGTCAAATTACTATTGTTTATCATTTTTGTGGGCGTGGTACGTTAGGGCAGCAGTAGTAGTAGTAGTAGTAGTAGTAGTAGTAGACCAAAAATTGATATTATTAAACATTTTTTTACACATTTTCACTCTACGTTACAGTTTTCGTTCCCACTGGCTTTAAACAGTAAACGATAAACGCTATATATTTCCTAAATTTCCTTTTTTATATTGTGGGTCTTGAGAGACATGAAAAGGGTAAAGCGTAAAGGGTACAACAAACGATGTTGAATTCAGCATGTCAGCTGTATCTTCTATAGAGGAGATGCTGGAACATGAAAAAGTTCTTGCGAGTGACGAGAAAAGAAAAGAGATGGTAAAAGTTGCAATTACTCAAAAATACGAGACCACCGAAAAGGATGTTCGCTTGTGGATTATCAACAAGCTGAAAAATGCTCCTGGACAGAAAGGTGGTGCAGGCCGTAACAACGCTAATAATAACTTTTAATTTTGTTGAATTAGTTTAGTTTAGTCTCCTCTCCTTCCCTTTGTTGAACCTTAATACTTGACGACGCTGTGACCTTCTGATGTTATGTCTACTTTCTTATTATTCACTGCACTCCTCGTCCCTCGCCATTAACTGATATTTGCTTCTGCCTAAAAATTCGCGTGATAAAGTAATCCCATGTAGCTCCTTTGAGTATCATCCCAGCAAATCAGCTTGTAAATATGTAAATATGTTGAATTATATTTCCATTGTATTTTGACAATGATAACATTGTATTTTTATTGTATATACAGGAATTACAACTGCAACAATACATCTGATTAATTTTTCTCATCAAATCTTTGATAATTGAATACAAGAAACAGGCAAAATTGGGCATTTCAGTTCCTTCAGCAGTATTGATAATTGAGTACAAAGAAAGAGGCAAAAATCGGGAATTCCTTCGGCCGTATTGACAATCCCCGCAACCGTTTGCAGGTTTTTAAAAGAATGCTAAAAAACCTATTAAAGAGGTTTTTAAGGAGATTTTTTAGAAGGATTGGGAAAAGAGGTTTTTAAAAGAATGCTAAAAACCGATTAAAGAGGTTTTTAAGGAGGTTTTTTAGAAGCATTGGGAAGAGGTTTTAAAAACGTTTTCCTAAAATGGTTTTTTAGAAGAATTAGAAAGAGGTTTTAAAGAGGTTTTCTAAAAGAACTTTCGAAAGCGGACATTTGAGACAAGAAAAAAACCTCATTAATTAAGTGTCAAGGCAATGTTTTTTTATAGAATAAGAGGCATGAATGTAAACAAACACAGGAAAAACATAGATATATAGATATTGCAGGGACAAATAATAAATGAAACAGTTAAGGAACTCATTGCATTGCTTTTTTTCTATTTTTAATAACAAATCGAATGTCACACAAAAATGAGAAAGAAAAGTTTGTTTACAATTTTTTTTTGTGTACGAAGCGAAGTATAATTTTGAAGAAACACAAATACGGGTAATAACCCATATACTAACTGTTTGATTCAGGCGTGACCTTCGAATATTGACTTCCGTCACGTACTGGCCTCCCAAGCTAGGGCTTTACTATGACGTCAGTCAATATTCTCTAGTAATGCCCTCATAACCAGTTAGTATAGGGTTAGGACAAACGATCTAACAGAATTTTGTAATAAATTTTCCTTGTCTCTTCCATTTTCTCTACCTGAGTGGTTTTGAGGATATATACTCTGATTTCTTGATATGTTAAATAAACCCTACTAAAGCACCAAAGTAGGTTCATAATGGCAAAAACCATAACAAGTCAACCTGATCAAAAGTTACTGATGCTTATATAAAAAGCGCTTATTACAAATAAAAAGAATAACTAAATTCTATGTAAGAACTAAACAGGTTCAAGTATTGCAAGGGATATTTTGATGAAGTGAGAATGTTATATATAATATACAAAATCACTACATTCTGTCTACAGTATCTGGTATAAAGCAAAGAAATTGATTGCTACCAGCTGGATGTGGTACACATCCGTACTGGGCAGCACATTCGGGATAACCGCATCGATTTGGATCTTTAGGGTTACACGGCCTGAGTGAATGGGCTATTATGCATTGTTTAAGTTTCGGATGTTTAGCGGATTCAGGCTTCCTATGATCAGCAGTAGGCATCTGAATAAAAACAGGTAAAAGAAAATCACGTAGTGATGATATATTAAAACAAAAATTATGAAATAAATGTTTATGAAAGTAACAACAGCAAAACGACATCCCTTCGAATTAGCCTTTTCCTCAGATTTGTACACTGATAAAAAAATCCACCATGTCTCAAGCTTAACGATTGATTACATCCTTTCTTTTATGCCAATGAAATTGATGGATTTATGTCAATCCATTTACCACTGGTTCCTGGTTCGTGGAGGAGGAACTGATAGAGCAGTGATGGAAGGCGGTATGGAGGGAAGAAGAGGCAGAGGGAGACCACGGAGCAACTGGATAGGGAATATAACTGAGTGGACGGGAGAAAAAGGCAACATCTTGACAAGAATGGCGAAAGATCGGAAAGGTTGGAGAAGGGCTGTCATGAACTGGGTGCACCCACGGCCGCCTCGGCTACGGAGATGATGATGATGATGATTTACCACACGCTTTTTCAAAAGAAATGCCCTTACCGTGAGAAAGCACTTTGAACAAAGAAACAGGATTGATATTAGTAAGGCGATCTGCTTGCCTAAAATTAAATAAATAGAGAAAAACTGTGAAACGTTCTCAAATGAACCTTATGATTCGGATTTTCGGATTTCACTAGTGGATTCCACAAAATAGCACAAAATGAATATTCTTAAGCCGAGGTCACTATAGGATGTGATAATCAAACTTCCAGATGGTAACTTATACACAGCCTTTAGTCACTGCACACTGGCCTTCACGTAAGTTAGAGCAATGCCATACTTATCTCTGGCGGTAAGTCAACTTCACTGTTGCAGTTGCAGGCGGAAGAACCAAACGATATGGAGCCCAAGGACTCAAAACCCCGGGTTACTTACTTACTGTCTGATGACTCTGAAATATCATCGCAGCCAATTCACACAGAAACAGATTGGACTGCAGCATCGCAGTGGCAGTTACCTGACATGAGCTCAAGATCCTTTGTTACTGAATTAACCATTGAGCCACTATTACATCCAATAATACCCCTAAACTTTAACGTCGCCCTCCAATAGACGCCGCACCTTAGACGTTAAGCGTTTGATTGAGGAAACATTATATTATCAAAAACAGGCAAACTAATTTTTATTTTAAATAACCGAAGTTTGAAACATGTAATGTTGAAAATAACAGACGTGTTGTGTACGTTAATCTTCATCGATTAATAGATTTCTAAGCAGGTAGTGTTATTGTTACCATTTCGTCCAACTCACCTTTTATCTGATGAATCATCTTTACTTCACAATATACAAATATAAAATTGAGCACACTGTTCACTTCAACAGATTCTATCAAATAAACTGCTGGAATAAAAAATTCAATTAATAAACATGAAACAAATTTCTGGTAATTTCTGGTAAGTCATGATGAGCTTCCATGTGAACCACATTTCATTAAGTTCAATTGCACTGTGGTCATCTTCGGACGTTCTTACTACGCATCCAAAATATGCAAAAAAATATCTCAAATATCCGCTTTCGAAACCCCTTTCCGAAACGTTTTTTAAACCTCTATTTCATTTCCTTTTTAAAACTTCATTCTTCTTCTTCTTCAAAACCTCTTTAATCGGTGGTTTTACATTATTCATCGTGAAAACCTGCTTAAAAACCTCTTAAATCGGTGTTTTTACATAATATTTCATAAAAACCTGCATAAAAACCTCTATTATCGGTGTTTTTACATTATTCTTCGTAAAAACCTGCTTAAAAACATCTTTAATTGTTGTTTTTGCATTATTATTCGTAAAACCCTGCTTAAAAACCTCTTAAATCGGTCTTTTTACATAATATTTCATAAAAACCTGCTTAAAAACCTCTTTAATCGGTGTTTTTACATTCTTCTTAAAATCTTTCGGTTTACGATATTTTACGAGGGTTTGGTGTGGTGGTGTGTAATATTATTATTATGGTGGTTGGTGATGGGGTTTGGTGTGGTGGTGTGTGGAGGGGGGAGCTCATAACCACTCATTAATTCCACACCATTTCGCTTCACAAAATATCTGTCCCTTAACCAACAGAAACATGACAATAATATGTATTCGTAATCACAATAACTCTTCCTGAAAACCTCTAGAAAAAAAACTTTTACACGTATGTCTTCTTCCCGCTGAAAAACAGCATTTTTTCCAAACTTCGCGCTCTCTCCGTTATTATATTGGTCTAACTTACCTCGAAACATTTCCCGGGTTGATTTTTTTAAAAACGTTTTAGCGTATTAGGCCACCGTACTACCGTATCCACCATTTTGCGTGACAGACAAACAAACAAACAGACAAACAGACAGACAGACAAACAGAGAGTCTGGTATTAATATATAGGATATATATAAGTAAAAACAGTTGAAAAAAACGAGAAATCTAGAAACTCTGAAACTCATAAAAACGTTTAACAAAACAGAAAACGTGAGTACAACATAGGACAATTAAATGACTTAATTAATAAATAAATTAAATTCATAGTAGTTATTTAATGATGATGTCATCGTGTAATTGAGGACGTCAGCACAATTTTTTTGTGCCATTCAATTTGTTCAGAAGTGATGTATCACTGTAGTAAGTTTTATGTCATAAAAATGATTATTTTAGTTTTAGTTCAAGTTATTGAGGAGATAGGAGTGCCTTCCCCCTAGTCCTCGACAACCCGTAAAAACCCTAGGCCCAATAGAGTTAAGAAGATATGACCTGTTTTAAATGTGTTTGAATCTCCCAGAATAATTTTTTTTCTCTGTTTGATTCATTTTCTTATTCTGTTGCCTTAAAATATTGAGAAAAAATTCCAAATCTCCAGTTCCCCTTTTAAGAAATGTGCATTATTTTCCTTAAGTCAAATAAATATCACAATTAAGATGCCGTCTTTGTGCATTATACATAACAAATCTGGGATATGATACATAGTTTTAAGGTTGCTTTTTGTATATTAGAATAGTCGATTTTAATGAACGTTTTAGGCTCTGATCTCATCAAGACGTTTATAGTAGTCTATTTATTATCAATTTTTAATTGTAGACCTTTTTGTTTGACTTTAAATAAAAATAAATAAATAAATAATAATGAATAAGTCGTGTAGGCTTTTCAAAATATGTTGCTTTTAAACGTTATTTCTCTTAACATTTGTTTGTCAATATAATCGGTTGAGCTAATAATTTCAAAGGAATGGACTTTGTAAAAACACAGTAGATGGTATGAAGTCTCCACTCGATGGAAATATTGTTAGTTAGTCTCCGTCCGAAAAAAGAATATTATTTTTTCTGGAACTATGCCAAAGCTTTTAATTACTTACTGATACTAAGACAATTGGTCAATTAAGTTTGAATCCAGAATTGAAAGAAGTTGTTGGTTCAACGGTCCTTAGAGCGCAACACAACAAGACTATTCCCGCATTTTATTGTTTTGATTTCATAATTTTATTACTTGTTTTATTTCTTTTTCTTCTGGCAATAGTTTCACATTAATGTACCATAACTGCAGTATTTTGATGACTTACATCAGCATTTGTGAGCAAATTGTGTTTTAATTAGTCAGCGGCTTTAGCACGATGAGTATTAAAGTATGGTTATGGTTTGTTTTGTTTGCGGACAATTTGCGGACAATTTGAACCTTCTCCCTAATATGGATTATCTCCCTAATCTCTAGCCGCTTCATTTCCGGCGTATGACTCCATAAAGTATGTGCGTATTATATATTTTTGCGATGTTCTTCTGAAGTTTAAGCTACCTATGTAAACACTTGTAAAAATGGGGTAAAAGTTTTGTTCACATGTGGGAAGAAGACTGGAAAAAGCCAACAAATACCGACATGAGTGCTGAAGAAACAAGAAAGCAAAATGTAAGCGGAACACCGTTTCCACCTCCTAAACAATGGAAGCAACGAAATCGCCGCTGCAATTTCCCACCTAGCGGAGATTCACCTTAAAAGCACTCTTCAAAATTATTGCAGCAGTTATTTATTGACTTTTTTGCTTTTATTTGAATTTCAGTAAGATCAGATGGTTTTTTCATTTTAATACCGGCTTAACAACATGATTTGGCTAATATTGAGTAATCTTAATTCCCCCCTTCTGATTTTATTTTCAGTTATTTTTGAAAAAAAGTCAAGTAAAATTGATGTATAGTGTTTGATTTGTTTGCGCCAGGCTTAAAGTTAATTTTCATTGCATATTATAATTGCTCGATAATACCTTTTTATTGATAACAAAATTATTAAAACCCGTTGAAAATTGTCTAAATGACAAGCAATCATAAAAAGTGTGCACTTAATTTTCAAACATACTTTAATACCTGATAGATATATTAAAGACATACTTTAAAAACCGGACCCGAAACTTTAGAAAACCCGCACCTGAGACCCTTAGAAGAAGACCCCAATTTTTAGAATAAAATTTCTATTTCTGGAAGGTTGACCCCAATTCATGAAAAAATATGCTTCTTGTGATATGAAATTTGATATGTACACTAAATAAAGCATACCAGATTTCAAATTTGATGTTTAATAATTACAGAACTAAACTAATAATCCAAATTATTTGCCATGTTGAATAGTATTACGTACTGACTAAACAACGGAACCACCTGAGACGAACTGAAACCACCAAGAGACAAGCTGAGACGAGTTGAATCCACCACGGAAAAAAAATCAACCCCGTCCTTTCGGCTGCCGGATGTTTCGACTGGCGGTGGGAATCGTCATAGCTATCGTCCTAGATATTTATTTTTAAAAAATTAAAAAAAAACTGTTATTGGAGATGTATAATATATATAATATAAAAAAAAGTAATTTAAGGATCTTTTTGTCACGTGATCTGTTGATTGAATTGTGTTTTTATAAACTCAGAATTCAACTTCTTAACACAAGTCAACTTTGAGCCAGCCTTGCCGTTTCAGTTTTCAGTCGTTTTAAGACGAAAATTTGGTCACGAGACAAGATCTTCATCACATGATTTTCGAACGTTTATTTCATGGTCACGTGACAATAAAGCTTACGGTGGTTTTACTATCGCATGGAAGCCGGGCAGCTCACTCTCGAGAAGATGGCACGACAGGCTGGTTATATCGATGTAAGTTTTATTTTCAATTTGTTTTGTTTGGCTCTCTTCCTGGTACTCAATATATATATATATATACATATATATTTATTGCCAGAAGGAAAAACACTTGAAATATACTACTGTAGCAGTTTCATGCTTACGCAATCTTCAGGTATATTATACATTTTGTTTCTACCTAAAAAAATAGAAGACAAATATAAATATCACTTACAACTATATATAACCATTACAAGTTTTATCAAACGTTCTTTATAACATACTTGTTGTTGTGTCGACATTTGTTGATAAACTCTGATTTTTTGTTTATAACATTTGGATCGTCCAGGGAATTGATGATAATAAGTTTCTCACTTAAACACAGTTTACAGTAATTAGATCTGGCTTTACTTTTTATGGTTTTAAGTATTCTCCATCGTATTGTTGGAATTTTTCCTTCATCTTTTAATGACCACACATACTTTGACAATTCTGTGCTTTTCATGTATTTTCGGTGATTCATATCTTTGACATGGTTTCTAAAACGTTCTTTAAACGTAGGTTCACTTAAACCAATATAGATCTTGCGATCATCATTAGTGTTATTTGTAATTTCAGCTTGGTATATAAGCGATGGAGTTAAACATTTGCCTTCCATTGGACACTCTAATTTCTTTCGACAATTGCATCCATATTCTTTATTACTGGGATAAAGGATATGTTTATTGTGTCCAGAAATTATAGTTCCAATGTTTGGCATGCAAGAATAACTAACTTTGATCGTGTTTTTGTTGAAAATCTTGAAGAACGTATGTCCTCTAGGGAAATGTTTCCATACTAAATGCAGAACCGTCTTACCGACATTTGTTTTAACATTCTTTGAAAAAGGCGGATTGAACCAAATTACTTTTCGTTTTCTCTTCTTTTTCTTTTCTTTTTCGTCTCTTTCTAACTCCGTTAACAGAACATTAGGCATATATATTGGTTCAGTGATGAATCCACTTTTTCTTAATGCATTCTTGTATGGTGTAATCGACGTGTCGTATATTTCTTTGGTCGAGCATAATTCCGATATTCGTTTGTTGATAGATATAGGAAGTTGCTTAAGTATTGGTGGTGGATGGTTTGAATTTTTGTTAACGTATACTGGGGAGTTATTTGGTTTCATGTACGGTTGGTATTGGTTTCGTGTTAAGTCAAATTGAACGTCAAGAAAGTTAACTAGATGTAAATTAGTTTCAATCGTTATCGAAAGTCCATAGCTTTTGAACAGCTTTGTAATTTCTTTCTTTTTTCTTTCGGTGTGTGGACCTGACATATTTCTAAACACGCCCAATCCATCGTCACGGTATAAACCAATTGACTGCTTATCTACTACTATTTGTTTGAGTTGTTCTAAAATAAACGATCCGACTAGCTCGCAGATTTCTGCACCGTCGTAACAGCCCATAGGTACGTCGAAGTTTTCTGATCCTGATTTCTTTATCCATGGTTGTTCATTGTGGAAAAGTAGTGTTTTACGTGCTTGCATTATGATTTTTATGTCGTCATCCGTAATATCGGTGATTGTTTTGGCAAATTGTAATGCTTGTTCAAGTAGTTCTTTTGAAATCGATGGGTAGAAGTTTACTATGTCGAAAGTGACAAAAGCACATTCGGATTTGTTGTTGATACTCTTGAATCAATCTATCACAGAATCAGTGTTTTTCCACTGGTTTACTTTTGTGGAAATTAATACTTTTTGGTTAATTGTATCCAATATCACTTTGCTTATCTTCCCTATGTCAGATTTCGATGGGTTAATAAGTCTACACGTCACTTTGTTTGGAAAATTTTCCTTATGATCTTTGATCGTTACGTATGCTTCTGTTTCTTGCATTTTTTCCATGCGATCTTCAATCTGTAGTGTTATGGCAATATTTTTGGCTTCTTTGTTAATAGTACAAATTTTATTTCTGTTAGATTTCTTGTATTCTTTCGAGATGTTTTCAACCAATATCTTTTTGTAGTCGTTAATATCCATTTTGTAAATATTTCGTGACTTATCAGCGGGTACAAAAACTTTATTGCTACTACATATTTCCTCTACATTAGCTGATAGATCATTGAGGAACGGTTCGTTTACCTGTCGGAACGTTATGTTTTTTACCATTAACATGACGTCATTTTCAAAGTCAGCTAGTTGTTCTACTGCTGGAGGGCATTTTCGTGAAGGGAAACCATATGTCTTTTTGTCGTTGGACTCAAGTTTACCAAGTAATAACATTGCTCTCCATCTCATTCGTTTAATAAAACTTTCAACTTTCGATAATAATTGTAAATGGTATTCATTTTTATTCGGAATTGGGATGTTCTTTTCCGAGTACTCAAGGGTAACTCTTTCCATGTTGATGGTAACTTCCAAAAGTGCTCAACGGGTGGAGCGTATAATAAGTTAATTTCTTGTCAGTCACTTCTCAAATAGTGCTCAATAATATATGTATAAAATATGTAAAATAAAATATGTAAAATGACTCCAGGACAGCCAACATTATTTCGGGGCAGTTATATTCCAAACGAAAGACATTGAGCATGCGTTTCTTCCCCTGCTGAAAGGTTCAAAACATGACCGGCCTAAAAAAGACCCCTTCTTTGTCTTTCCCAGACATCAGGGATCGGAATATAATGATAGCACACTGACATTGAACAGTGCATTGACAAACTTTATTTTTATTTTGTATTGGTATTAGGATTGGAAAGAATGTTTGTAGTGTTTGATTCTATTATAACATTTCTGTTTTCAGGACCCTCATTTTTAAGGACCCCCTTTTTTCAGTGAATTTTCACCCATACTTTCTCTTCACAGGTTACAGGGAATCATGCTGAATGACCAGATGTTTCACATCCTGTCACTAACAAAATAACTATTTGTTTACTAGTTCACACTTCCTCACAAAATACGTATAAGCTCACCGCCCATGAAAACTTTCAGTGTGTATATTCCCAGATAAGAAAAAAATAAAATTTCGGAAAGCTATTTGAAAGTGCTACCAGCTTACAGAACTTGAAATGCTGGTCAAGAAAATGTATAGGATCGTGCCTCTATGACAAACCGTTACAGAGATATCCTTGATCAAAAATTTTAAGGATGAAGAATTCTAAATATTAAGGACGATACCTCCATCGTAGGGGTTCCTGGAGGTATTTAAAGACAGACAAGTAACACAGAAATACTTATCGAGAAAAAGTCCTCGAAAAATCTTGCATTCGATTTGGGTCGCAATGCATCGGTTTCATATTGTCGTAGCTCAAGAAAAAATAATTTATGTGTGATCTTACGTTGCTGACTCCCCGATCTCTTTCACTACTCGCGTCTACCATTTATCATGACAGACAAACAAACAAGCAAACAGACAGAGAATCGGGTATTAATATATAGGATAATGATTCAAAATATTATTATTCAGATACTGATGAAGTTTCGAAATATTTATCTTCAATTACAATCTTGTCATATTCGCTATATAAGGTTATAGTCAGAGGGTGAATCCAGGCAAGCAAGGTGTGCACCAAATAAATTTCCCTCCTTGCAAGGTTTCTGTGTCCCCCTGGCTTCGTAATATCCAATCATAGAGAATTTTTTCAAAGTCTGCAGTTGTTATCATACAAATCATCGAGAAAAAAAAGTCCACTTAAGATTGGCGTTATATAGGTATATGAAAGTTGCTGTAAATCAAAAAGAAGAAAAGTGACTTCAAAACAATGCAAGATAACATAATGCAGCAATAATTTATCTTTTTCGTTAAATTGCAAAAATTTTCGTCACCTGCCCTCTGATATTTCATATATATAATCATAGACGCACTTACGTTTTTGTCGCTTTTTACCGACATTTTTATGACCGTAAAGAATTCGCGAAAACTAATTCCCCTAGGTCTTATTACGAAAACTCTTGTTAGGAGTTTTATTTTGTTGCAGATTTAGATACGTTAGTTAACAAAAAAGAAAGTGACGAAACTACGTCTAGTTATGAATACTACTTTAGTCGTACAAACTTTCGCGAGCAGAAAGTTTCGCGAGTGTCAAAACTCGCGAAATTTTGGCATAAACTTCGCGAATGAGGCAGAAAAATTTATTTCGTGAGCATAAATTTTCGCGAATCGAGCATTTTAGAAAATTTCGCGAGCATAAACTTTCGCGAATCAAGACCAAACTGAAATTTTAAATGCATGGATTTTGAAGAATAAAAAAATGTATATACAACAGTTGCGTGTTACACCAGTGTTTTATAGGCATTTAGAGGCAGAATATCTTAAGCATATATTAAGGATATCTTGAGGCTAAGAAGTTAGCATAAAGAAGTAAATTTTACCAACCGAAATAGTTGAATAGTTAATGATATTTGAATAGTTAAATTTATAAGCATGTTTGAGGCTTGACTCTTAAGATTTTTTAGCATGGCCGAGGCTGAACTCAAAATACATGATGCTTTTAAAAAAGGTGTGTTTCTTGATATCGAGCAAGAAGAAATTAGGAATCCTAAAAAAAACAAGAATCCTCCAAAGAACAAGGTTCCTCCCAAAAAACGTGCAAAACAAACGGATATCAGAACTATGTTTGGTCCTGCTTTACCGAGATCCCGAAGCCAAAATCGCGCGAACGATACAGAGAAAGTTACTGATTTTATTCAAATAGACTAGATTAGTGTAAATTTGTTTATATTGAGACGATTCGTTTTGAAGAATACATACAGTATCTGAAAATTCTTCTCAAACCTTGAAAAAAATGAGCTTTTTTAATTTTTTTTCGCGAGCATAAACTTTCGCGAATCACTTAGTCGAGAATTTTTGAAGACATTAACTTTCGTGAATTGGGCCAAAATTCGCGAAAGTTTGTACGACTAAAGTAATACTGTTGTTCTTCGCGGCGCAAACTCTGTCTATATACAGCTAGCATACTGCCGTATATGGACATATTGTTATTATACGGTAGGATGCGAACTGTAAATGAACATAGGTTGCGCCGTGCTTTACCCTTAATGTAATGTTTGATTCGGATCTACATTGGCTCTCCCATTTAATTTTCGAAAGCGGTCTATAAAGAATACGCGCAACGTTATTGTGAGGCTCGTAATGGACCGGACTGTGTTCAAACGTCAGAGCTAGTACAGTACTTTATAGGTGGGATGACTCCAAACTGTATCCGCAGGATCACTTTAACCAGGGAAAGTAGGTTGATTATTCGAACAAGTGCTTTCCTTACAGCTTCTCATTAGGCAAATCTACTGTCCCTATCGCTATTTCAAAGGAAGAAACTTCCGCGAGAGGCGAATTCGCGAAATATAAGGATTCTAAGTCGAAAAGTTATGAAATTCCCGCGACTACTCAAACTAAACATTTTAACACTCTGGGACAATTATTCCATCACTTTTAACATTTTCTTAACGATTCATTTGCAATACATTGATACTTGAAAAGCAAGCTAATCCTCTAAAAGTACACGAAATTTGAAACAGACAGCCATTCCCCCTAATTAATGCCTGAAAAACATGATTTTTTCGACTGCCGACTATAAGTTCCCGCAGATTTTTGTTAAGCCCATTTTCCAATTGCCAAATACATCGACGCATGCGCATTAAAAGCCATTACATTAACACAGCAAATTTGATGTTGAAAAATCTGTTTGCACGAATAAATTCGTGTGTGGAGAAATGGCGATAAGAGAGGGGATTCCTATGTACTCCGAAAATCGGCCGACGTGGTTTAGGAAATATGGTGTGTAGAATTTTATAGATGGTCTCAGCTCGTCTCAGCTCGTCTCAGGTGGTTTCGTTGTTTAGTCAGTACGATAGTATTATTGTTTTACTGAAGATGGCGTAAGCCTAAAAGTTTTAAAACTTTGTGTTTTTATATATCTAAACTAAACTAATAATCATTAAAAAACTCAGTGAAGCTTAGTCGCTAATTTTAGGCAAAATCTTTATCCCTTGTAACAACCATTTAGCTACCACTTCTAATTTCTCTGCGATAGTCCATCATGCATCCTACTCAAGGTAGAAATCGGTTTTTCGAGCTTTATAACTATTCCATTTACTATTCGGTGATTTTATTTTATCGGGATAATAATCGGAAGTAATAATACCTTTTTGTCAGGTTGCATTATGATGGACAATCGCAATTTGCTTCGCAAACTTTTTTAATGAAAATTATTAGTTGAAATTAGATATAGAGATACTTTCCCACAATCGTCGCCTAATTTTTGGTACACAATGCAATGGTCTCCCTTTGTGAAGACTAAGCTACGTCGCGCACCTCCTTTCCGCGATAATGCTTCGTCTATTGTAAAAAAGGCTATTCGAATTCTTGTTGCTGTAAAAAATCGTATTAAAGTCGTCCTTTAAAGACCTCTGTTGGTGTTTCACATTGAGACTACTGGAGACGAATGTCTCATAGACACATAATTATTGTTTTCCAAAACAGGTATCAAAAAACGTCTGATAAGCGTCTTGTTGTTGACACTGATTGAAACCACAAAACATTCTCACTGACCACCATTTCCGAACGCATTCATTCACTTCTCATGTTTTAGAACGTTTGACCACTGTGAATAGTATCCTCTGGTAAATACAAGAGGTTTTTTGAGTTTTTTAACAATGAAGATAATTTCAGCCTGCTTAAGTTTCTTCGGTTTAGTGAGTAGGCTTTGCAGATAGATAATTTCCTGCATCTCATATCTAAAGTTATTATTTGTTACTGATCACAAACGCATTTTTGATACGATGATAATTTCTATTTACCAATTTTCAAAACACTTTTCTCTTTATTCAGGCTCAGCACAACTTCTTTAG
Source organism: Turritopsis rubra (assembly GCA_039566895.2). Classification (NCBI taxonomy): domain Eukaryota; kingdom Metazoa; phylum Cnidaria; class Hydrozoa; order Anthoathecata; family Oceaniidae; genus Turritopsis; species Turritopsis rubra. The sequence continues at coordinate 16,025,092 of CM077630.1, forward strand.
GATTCAACCGCGTGTGGATAGGCCACTTTATGCAAAGCGAATTCAGGGATTTATTCTTTCATTGTAAACGACTGGTAGAATTTGATTTGATTTGATTTTTCCGTTGCATTATTTTTTTTGATCACCCTTTTTAGGATTATAATAAGAAAAAAAATATCTCTTCTACATAGATATAAATGAGAAAGGAAAGCACTTCCAGCAGCTAAAAATAATCTTACAAAACGACTAAAAAGAAACCATATCAATATAAACACTATGCGACGTGGGACTTGTTAAGCTTTTAATAATTTTTCTATTCATACAAATTCCTTGACGTCAGATTCTATCACCCGGATATCTATTGCAAGATCACTGACTTACTGAAGAAATACAAAAAGTCTTTTGCGTGATATGGTATGTCTTGATATGTTCACATAAACAAAAATTTACTAAAATAAAATATTTTTCGTGTTTTTCCTATAGGTTTTTCATTTCTGCTGATCAGAGAATGTTCTCTCTAAAGTTTTGATGGTACATGATACATGGTACATGGCACATGGTAGATTGGCATGTTTTAATATTCCCTATAAATCATTAGCTAACAGTCATACAATAAAGAATGATGACAGATGGTTTTACTCAGTTCATTTTGGAGATTTGAACCTTATTCTAAATCATCGTATTTTGATAATAATACAGAATGGAGAGTAGCAAAGACAATGTCGATTCTTATAGTGATCGTTACAGTCGAACATTCATGGTGAGAACTTTGATACTTGTCGGTCTTGCCATGATTGCTGAATATCTTACAAAAAATTTAAATTGTAGTTATGAGCATATTGACTCCAAACATTTCGTAGAATCTTTCTGCTGGTCTTCAGGTTTGTTTATATACGAAGAAATGAAAAGCCGCCCTTTTGATACCAAATATTACGGCATACCGAAGTATTTACATCATGATGGTTTGAATCCACTAAATGAAATTTGTACGACCGTCAACCGGCAATTTCACATAAACCCTGAGTGTGCAGCGATGAATCGAATCTATTATAAACAGTACATATGGCTGCCGTTTTACGTAGTGATTCTATCATGTCTCTTTTACATTCCATACACATTGTTCAAGATGGCGAACGTTGATTTGATTAGTTTGAACAACCTAATACATTCATCATCTTTCGATAATAACGCTGATGCAATTGTCCGAAATTATTTCAATTATTCAGTGAATCCGATATCCCGATTACGTTTAAATATTTGGTTGAACATATTGGTAAAACTCGTTTACCTCATTGTTAACGTGTTCGCATTTTCTTTTACTTCGTACATGTTAAATGGTAAATTTGAATCATACGGAAGGGATTTTCAAAACTGGTCAAATAGCAACAAAACTATGGCTGCCGTGCATCCAGGTAATTCTAATATTTATGACTAGCCGCGGCGTTAATCATTGCTAGATGGAGATATTTTTTAGGAAGGTTTCAAATCATTTTCCAATAAAAAAATCATAAAAATGTAGTACTAGCACCATGTTTAGTAAGCTTGTAAATCTATAAACGTAATCAAATTTCTTTCTTTGGTCGATGTATGTGTACTGAGGCATTGATAGAACAGGTTAAATCGATTTTGTACCGTACAGCGTCGGTATAGTGGATAGTCCTTCGAGTTAGACCAGTCCCAGTCAAGTCTTATCTCGGTTCTTCACTCCGATGCGCTTGAAAGCACGCCCATTTGGATCCATTGACTGACAGCACACTGGCCTTCGTGCAAGTTAGAGCAATGCTATACGTTTCTCTGGCGGTAAGTCAAATTCCCAGTTGCAAGTCGACGGGAACCAATCGATTGGATGGAAGTCCAAGCACTCCCAAACTCCCGGTTACTTGCTTACTTACTTACTTGTTATCCACTTTTTTATAAGAACAACTTTATCAGTACAACCAGTTTGACATTTTGCAAACAAATAAGATCAATCTAAGAACAATTCCAGTCTGAATACTTAGCATGCAATAACGAACAACAATAACGCTGTCTTCAATGATCAGAAAGAAGCTTGAGAGCTTCATCCAAGCTAGCCTGTGATACGGAAATTTCTTCTGTTTACGTGTGAGCAAGTTCAATTCAAGGCTAGTTTGACGCAAAAATAAGAACAAACTAAGAAGAAATTGAGAATTAAATTTAATAAAAAATAAAAACAATCAGGATGAATCAAAGATTACTAGTTCATATAAAAAAGTGAAATATATTTTCTTCATGGTTTTCTTCCAATCTTTCATCAGGAGTATTTTTCTGCATCATTTGTTTACAGTATATACATCTACAACAAAAAACATCGAAGAATAACTCTCACTCTTATTAGGAATTGAAAATTTCTAGGGTGATAGCTCTACTCTCCTTGAGACATCAAATTTAATTAACAACAAAATTGTTAGCTACACCGACTGAGATACCGTGGCATTACCCTAGGGATTACCCTAGGGAGGGGAGCTCATTTCGTCCATAGCTTTCCGGGATTCTTTGTGTACTGAAACAATTGTTAAAGTCCCCCACATTAATTTTTATATTTTTAGGAACTGCTCTTTTGCCAACAACAGCCATCTGTGAAGTGAGAGATATCCGTCATTCAGCAGAAGATCAGTTAGTGTTATGTCAAGTACCATCAAATGCATTCTACCAATACGCCATGTTGTTACTATGGTTTCTGTTTGTGGTTGGAATTTTTATGGCTGTTCTTGGTGTTCTATTAAATTTCGGATTTCACCTGTATCGATTCCTTTGCTACGGAAATGCCATGTCTATTCGGAAAATCCACAGTTTTCTTACACTCCGTGAAATTGAATATTTAGTCTTGATTAAGAAGGTGGATGTTGTGCTTTATGGTGAAGTGATGCGATTATTGAAAGAGGTTCGTACTGATGAAGATGGGAAAAACTTTGGATGGTTCGAAATGGATGACGATATGGTCTCTCGTGTGTGATGTGCACAACGTAAAGACATAGAGAGGGCAGAACAAGAAAGAGAATGGAACTGTCTATTCGAATGAAAACAAATAGGCATTTTGAAAGGCGGGTTCAAATTCTCGCGAATGGAGCGCACGAATCGAACGACCCGATTGCGCTAATGTTGGAACAACAGTTTACAGTTCGTGCGACTGATTTGCGTGAATGTACAAAATTTGCTACTTTTTTGCTAAACTTTCATTCAGCAGATATCGCCACTTTCAATTGGTCAGAAAAAAAAATCTTCGTTGCGACTGGGCGAAAAAGTTGAAATTTTTTAACTTCTTCGCCGTTCGCCAGCGACCACCGAAAAATTCTATTTTTAAACTCTGAACATGCGCAATAATGAATCCCTTTATTCGCCCGATCCATTAGCGAGAACTGTAAATCCGCCTTAATCGTCTATTTGTTTGCATTTCATATTACATTTCAGCACGAGTGTGTGTGTATTTTCCGAGCCATTATAGTAATTATTTATTTAAGTTATTCTGCATTGTTCAATAATATGATTTTTTTATTTCATTTCCTTGCAAAACTGTCTTCATAAATTGAATAATGCGCAAAAGAGACCTGACCTAATTGCATTTTCATGTTGAGATATCCATCTTATAGTTTACATAGGAGACAAGTTCTTTTTAAATCATGCTACCAGTGAACCGAAACGTTGTACAATTACAATGTTTTGGGTACAGCTGTGTAAGAGTAATAAAATTTGGCCAGACAAATCTACATTGACGATTTCAAGGATATATTATATCACAACTAAGTAGTCTTGCATCAAAACCAAAAATATACACTACTTTCCTATCTAATATTATGCAAGCGAAGACTACAGGCTAATGTTTTAGGTCCATTCTGTCCTACTTTCCTGTTATTTGCTAATACAAGAAGGCAAGAATGATATATCCTATATGAAGCCTTTTTCTTCCGATTCCAAAATCTTAGAATTCATTAAGTGATTTATTTCATAAAATCTCCGTTCGGTTTAATACTGAATTCCGCTAACACTATTTCGCAGAACACTGGTATCTAGATCTTCGTGTTCCTCTTCTAACTTTACTCGCAAAACAAACAGACGTGTATGAAATAACTCTTCGTTGTAAGTATATTAAATCATCTATTATCTTAATAATTAACAGATCGTTATCAAATTCCATAGATTATTTTACATTTGTAAACAAATCTTATTACTTATGTGTTTACAAGTTAATTACGCTGTTGAGAGTTACTGTGTGGAAAGCCATGATTTATTGTTTATAGGATATCTAAAGAGGCTAAAATATGTTTGCTTAATTTCGTAAAATGGCTACCCCAAGTAAACAACAACAGACACAAAACTCACAGCACAGTTCGTCTTAAGACATATCTGAGGATAGAATCGAACAACTGGGACATTCTGGTAAAACACCAGCTCCCAGCAATGACTTACAAAGACAAGTGGGACATTCTGATGACTCAGCACATAGGTCGAAGTCAAACAAGCGAAAACGTTTTGTGGCTCCTCTTGTAAGTGATGTTCATATGCTTGAGGAGCATGATGGGAACTTCCACCAAAAAACAAGCTCTTGACCCCAATTTTCTTGGAACAAATACCAAGTGGGAACTGCGATATAATGCGAATTTCTTTGCCTTTGCTTTGACCCGGGACCAGCACCCCCGTATTTTTCCAAACTGCTCAAAATATCCATCTCTTTCCTAAGACGAATAAACATCCGAGTGATTTATCTGGACGATATGCTTCTGATGGGGAGGACTATTGGAGAGGCATTACAGATAAGGGACACTGTAATATTTCTGTTATAGTACTTCGGTTTTATATTCAACAGAAAAAAATCGGTACTAACACCAACTCAAGAAATATAATTTTTGGGCGTGAACGTAACCTCAGTAGATATGTTCCTTTATTTACCACAGGACAAAGTTTCAAAAATTACAATTCAATGCCAAAACATCTTGAAAGAAAACAAAACCACAATGGGGGTACTTCCAGCCATGAGATGTTTACAGGGACTGGGGGGTGGGGGGGGGCACATTGTCATGGTCAACGAACCGAGGGTCCGTGGTCTGCACAAGAGAAGGGTTAACATATCAATGTATTAGAACTCCTAGCAGTGAAGTTTGCCATAAAGACCTTCACCAAATTCTGAAAGGGGTTGAGTATACATCTGCAGATCGACAATATAACTGCATTGAAATACCTATTAAAGATGGGGCACCCGCAGTCATCATCTGACGACAATCGCAAAGGACATTTTGGCAATATCTAACAAACTATCAGATCAGGTTTACTGTATAATACATCCCCAGCCACGAAAATGTGGAAGCCGACTGGGAATCGTCCAATGTAAAGAACTCAAGCGAGTGGGTTCTCCTTCCATCAGTGTTCAAACAAATCCAATCATAGTAACACCAGCATGGCAGTCGAAGCCGTGGTATACAACTCTTCTGGAAATGTCGGTGAAACCACCTCTTCGCCTTCCCAAGTTGGACAATCTATTGTTAAGTCTAGAGGGGGTGACACCCCCAAGTTTACCGTTAGTGCAGAGCAACTTGGTGGCTTGTTTAGTGTTAGGGAAACCTTATCTTCGGATGGAATTTTACAATAAGCTTCCAATCTCATCACAGAAGAGTTGGATCATATGGTAATTACAAATATCATATATCGTCCTGGAGAAAGTGGTCTGGCTGGTGTGTACAGAGACAGGTTGATCCATTTCATGGGCCCATAAGTAATGTACTTAACTCTCTAGCAGATCTATTTGCACAAGGTTTTGCATACTACACAATTAATGGACATAGTTCAGGAATATTTGCTTTTTATACACCAGTTGATGCCTTTTCAGTGGGGAAACACCCCAGGGTCACTCCATTAATGAAGGGTGTATTGAATTTGGGGCCTCCTCAACCAAGATACACATTTATTTGGAGTGTAGATCAGATTTTATTGAAAATTAAAACCTGGTTTCCACATGAAACATTATCTCATAAGAAATTAACTCAAAAAACTAATGTATTATTGGGGTTGGCTGCTGCATCCAGAGGTTCCGAAGTTAACATTCTAGATATTAGATTTATGACTACCTCTGAAGAAAATTATACATTCAGTTTTAATAGATTGTTTAAAAGCTGAAGATATGGAAAACCTCCACCAACTATTAAATATAACTCGATACTCAGCTAATCCAACTGTTTGCGTGTGGACAGTGCTTGATGATTATATTAAGCTCAGTGAGGCTTGGAGGACAGCAGATCAAACACAATTACTCTTGAGTTATATCAAGCCGCACAAAACAGTGGGCAAAGCAACTGTGGCAAAATAGATAGTAAATGTCTTAAAAGAGTCAGGCATTGATACAAGCACCTTCAAAACGCATTCAGTTAGGTCAGCCTCAGGATCTAAAGCAAAGGTTCAGGGCTTGTCCATGAAATATATTTTAGCAAGAGGAAACTGGAAAAAAAGAATCTAGTTTCACCAAGTTTTACAACAAACCGCTAGTACTAGAAAGTAGTGGGTCTGAAATGTTTCAGAATGCGGTCTTCGCTGATAGTGCTTTAAACAGAGGAACATGAAGGTCTGGGTACCAGTGTTCTCCAAAATAGTGTTAGCGGAATTCAGTATTAAACCGAACGGAGATTAACAAACTCGTTTCTTTTTCCCTTCCCTTTAAAACCCTCCATGTAACAAACTCTCGATTTAATGAGCTGATTTCTACTTCCCTTCGCGGTTCTTCATGTTGAGATAACAATAAACTATCAATCAGCACCGGGACATTTATGTACTTATCGACTCTTACCGGGCGCTTATTCGAAGGGGGCGCTAAGTTGAGGGAAGTGCTTGGTAAATAAGAGATATAAATCAATGTTATGTGTTGAATAACGCATGTACAAGATGACAAGTGAAGGTCGATGTTGATGTATTTTTTATCATCTTCATCGACAAGTGGCAGTGATAAAATTCTACCATTTTTTATAATTCTCAAATAAGCGCCCCCTTAATATGTGGCTTCTCCGAATAAGCGCCCCATTATAAGAACAAAAAAGGACTGAATGAGAAGGCGAAAACTTATTGGGAGGCGGTTATTACATTTAATGAGCTTGAAACTTTGATAGAGAGCTATTTCAAGCCGGGTGCTAATTCAGATAAATACAAAACTTTCTGCAATGGCGTGTGGCTAGAAACCTCCGGACCAGCTTTTAACTCTAAATACTTCCCAAATTACGTCAGAGTGCGAAGCGCCTGCATTCTAATTGAGATTTTATGAATTCTGCTATTCCTCTAACACTATCTCGCAGACTACTAGTACTCAGACCGGAATTAGAGTACAACAGATAAGGATGGTATAACGTAATACTCAGTATAACAGGGGTTCGTCATGGCGTAATACTCATTATAACAGGGGTTCGTCATGACGTAATACTCAGTATAACAGGGATTCGTGATATCGAGATTTCACTGGACAAAAGTGCATACAAAGAAAGGAAAATATTTCCTGCAGTTGTTATACATCACAGTTTACGTATGTTTACATTTTGCCTAAAAAAGTTCAACAAAGTTTATGTAATACATGACATTTACAATCCTTTACGATTCGGTGATTGTAATTCAAAAGGTTTAAAATGATTACAATAATATCGTCTGTTACATGAACACATACACTCAAGTGCTTGATTGTAACAGTAGAATGTGGAATATCCTTTGCAAATACAAATGGACCATCGTTTACGACAATTGTAGCAGCAACTCCATCGATCACGATAACAGACAGGATGCGAAAAGGGTCTTGTACACACGCAAAAATAACCACAATTGAAAGGCCACTGAAAAAAAGGAAAGATATATATATATATATAAAAAAAATATATATGACTTTTCCTTCTCTTTAAACGTCAAATATGAAAATTCACCCAACCTTTACCAATTCCTTATTCAAACAGAGCTGAAGAAAAGTTTAATAAAAATACGTAACTCACTCTGCTTAGAAACGGCTGTTGTACCTTACATGGACGTTTTGTTGATTCTTGAGCGGGGTTTAATGCCTCACTTAATTCTGCACTAGTCAAATTGTATTCCTGACGGCATGGTTCCAGCGGTAAAATTGGAGCGAGATCTTGCGACTTTGCAGCGACCACAATGGTCAGAAAAATGGTTATCTGCAGTAAACCAACTGCCATTTCTTCTTGAAATACACAGAAACCTGGATCCTGTTTTTCACCATTCGATTTTTATATCCATTTCATAAATTAGTCTCTTATTTAAGTGATTGCATAACTCAGTAATCCGTATTATTTTATTCAACGAGATTGCTAATCAGATTTCTTCAACACAAACACAGATCTGATGATAAGTTGATTATAAACAATTCAAGAGATACCGACCACCCCCAAGATTACCAACTTATCAGTAGCAACATCAAAGTAAGATGTCAGACAATGAAAAGCTGATATATCTTGTTACCACTTCCTTCACGACATGTTTGAAGTGCAGCCAAAAAATTATGAAATTAGCTTATTAGCTTAGCTTATTACATAACTCATTATATAATTCTTAATTTCCAAGGGTATAAAGAAATAAATCCAATTAAACTTGTATATATTTAGTAGATGCTCTATGCGAATTCATATGTCGATATTGAAAAAAAAAACAACATGTATTGGGCTGTTATACAGATCGTTTTTGCTACTGTAATATGCATTTGTTCAGCACAAGATCCACCAGTGCCTGTTTTACCAAAGGAAGCTTCAAGAGATGAGTACAAACTTGCTGATAATGATTTAAGAGATGCATTGGAAGCGCATAGATTATCTGCAGCCGCAATATGCCAAAAGCCAAACCCATTTATTATATCTGTAAGTCGAATTTAGTAGAATATCATTAGTCCTGATTAAAACTGAAAAAAAACTTTATTTTTAACATAACCACTAAGTCACCTCAATCAATATCGATATATTTGGTCGTCTAGTCGATGATCATTTTTTATTACTAAGGAAAGTTAGAAAGTCTGAATAGGTAATATCTTCATATAACGATGCACACCATTAATTCTATTTTAGTTTCCATTCAACTGCCGTTACTTTTGTGTTTGCAAAAATGGCAAATGTTATGCTGATCGATACTACTGCTGCCATAAGTGTCATAAAAGATGGTCGGTCTGTATATGTAATGGTTATTCCAAATATTATTGCTATCAACAAGCTTTGGATTGCATCTGCAACTGCAACAACCGATACGATTGCGAATGCCAGAATAAACAAGTTTTGTTTTGAGAAGAATTTTTGGAGAAATAAAAACATAAACTGGCTTTTTAGTCTTTTGTGTATTTATTATGTTTAAGTGATATTATCATTTTTATTCATATATTGCTGATACTGCACATTTTCTTAACATTGATTTCGTTTCCACAAGGTTTCCATTTTTCAATTTCGGACAACTTCCATTCGCCAATGTTCGGTGTGACTTAGGGAACAAATTAAAATCTTAATTTTTTCTAGAGGTATTGTATCTACCTGTCTAAATAATTACCATAAAAAATAAATATGGCATGGTTTGTACTAGTAAGACCAATAAACTTCTGTTAGTGAGATTTTAATTTACTGAAATGTCAACAAGTGAAATGTAGAAATCTGCTTCTGAGTTATCAAAAAGATTGTGAAAAAATGAAAACATAAACAGCCCTTTCGAGGTTAGACATGTTGACTACACCATAATGCGCTGTTTAAACAGAAATTCGGGAAAGGTCTATTGAAAATAAAAAACACACAATGTTTATGAAGCAGGAGGAACAAGCCGAAACGGAACTATTTCACTGAATGAATTCCTATGCTTATACGCACGAAAATTACAATTAAAAAATAACGAACGGAAAGTAGTGCCATGTTGGAGAGCTGGAAAAGCTGATCAAAAAAAATGTATGCGATCACATGCCTACGACGAACCGTTACAGAGATATCGATGATCAAATATTTTGCTGATGTCATGGTGTGATATCACAATTCCAAAAATTAGGACCAATTAGGACCCCAAATTACGTCAGTTATTACCATTGGTTATCGAGATATTTGTGCCTAAACGTCGCTTCTTTTGGATCTGCAATGTTCTCTTTGCGTAAGCAAAAAGCAGTAAAGCTTGGTTCTCACTATAAGGTAACGATGGGCCAACCATAATGTGCATCAGCAAAAATGTTTGATATTTGTTTCTCGGCTTACGATGAGATAAGGAAAGCTTCACCGACCAAAATCATACGCAAGAGGATGAATTTTCTTAATAAAAAGCATGCTTTCGAGGAAAAACAGGGTAAAAATCACGAAAAATGCTGCAGATGTGAAACGGAAAAGGGAAAACAAGAGGAAAACATGGCGGATAAACAAAATTAACTTTAGAGCTTGAGGAAATTTTCGCTGCAGAGGTTAAGCGCTACCCTTGTATCTATGAATAGGCGGAGAGCAGAGGCGGATTTAGGATTTTTTTCAACTTATGCAAATTCTGGAAAATCCAAAAGTCATAGTAGCATTTTGAGCCCATCTGCACCCTAGATGCCGGCGCCCTAGAAGATTACGCCCTTCGAATACCCTTGCATGTTAAAACGGTCCTGTTACTGCGAAGTCGGGTATTGTAGATTGATTTACAGCGTTTGCAACGGATGTTAGATTTCTATGTTTAAAATAATATGAAATGAAAAAAATGCTATATGACAAAATCTGCCAATTCATAATCTTTAAGACCTATGAGTCTTTATTATCAATATTGATTCATTTGGTAAAGCAGTGAGATACTAAATAACGCTTAGAACTACCATTAAGGATACATACAATACTGTTTAAATAGGTCAGAGTAGAACTAGACTTGGCAGTATAATGGGAAACATACAAAAAATGGACTATAAAAATCTGGTAAATCACTAATAATATACCTAATAATTTCAAATGAATTTTAAGAGTTAAAGAGCAAAAACAAAAGGTTTGTTGACATTAAAATATCCAAAAGAGCAATTAAACTACTTATTACATCAAATTTAAACAAAACATGAAAATATGTTAAAACACCCATTGGCCTTGAGAAGTAGTAAGAAATATTCCATGGAAAAAGCCATTGTTCAGAATCTTCCACATCTTTCAACTTTTTTAGATATTTTATTCCCAAAATAATGAAATTGATCGTTCAAATGAGCATAATGATATAAATATGACTGCTAGCACTGCAAGATTATGCAGGATATTAATAATATTGATATTATACATTGAAATAACCAAGTTACACAGTTTTTCAAAATCTTTAGAAATCTTCAATGTTTGACAGTAAGCACTAATTCATGAATCGTGTGCTGATAATTATTTATGCTTACCTACATCAGATTAAATTAAATGTTTTCCACAATCCTTTTTATATACCAGTTTTTTGTTTATGTTTTTTTCCGTATGAGTAATTCACAAAATGAAAATAATAGCCATCATTATTCAAAATATACAGCAAACTGAATTTATAGAAAAATAAATATAAACACGTATATTAGCTTTCATCATCATCTATGAAATATTATAGAATTATACCTTTTATAGCTAGGTTTTATACCATTTGATGATAATAGCAAACCAGGCACAGCGTCAAAAATTTTATCTACAAAATTTTACCATCGCACATCACTAGTGCGATCAAAGAGAGACAGAGTTTAAGTTCGTTCACATAGCTTTTAAACCAAAGAGCAATACCGGTAGCCGACCTTAGTAGTAGTTTATTTAAAAACGGCACTCCATTTCACATCTTCTTTATTAATAGCGAGCTGTGCATCCCACTTTTAGTTTGGTAAATTTTGCGTGTGAGGTGGCCGTTTTTCCGCAGTCTGTTTCTCACGCGTTTGTCTGAGGAAGTTTGAAACGGCACGAGCAAGTTGGTTTTTCGTTTGCGTATTTGTAATAGTCCCAACTCCATCTTACGGGCTCTTTTATGTTTTCGCGTGTTTGTACGCGAAAGAAGACTGTAAAAGTCTCGACGATGGAGGATGCAATGCAATGGTTTTTCGTTTGAAATATTCTCAACGATCATTTTTGTTTGTTGAACAAGAAGAGAGAAGAAGCGTTTTTTGTTTTTTGTTGTTTTTGTTGTATATTCTGTTTGTTTTTATTTCAAAAGCAAAGAATAATATTGTTTGTTGTTGAGAAAGTATTAGTATGTTTACTACCAGTCGTATGATGCAGAAAAGAAACGAGGGTTTTTAAAATGTAAACAAATCTGATTTTGTTTTCATAAAGATTGATTCGCGAGACGAACGAAGAAATGAAACGAAGGATATTGTTTTATTATTAAACGTAAATTAAAGAGTGGAAGAAAAAATGTATGGTTTATAAAAGCAGAAACGTGTACTGTACTGGTAACTGAAGAACATCTTACTTATTTATATGTTACAGTTGCACAGAAGAAGTTGTCAAAAATGGACGCAAATGGTTTTTAATTTATTTCTTTTTTGCGGAATTGATTGTTTTGTAATGATGGAATCAACGAGTGGAAGTATATACATTAAATTGAATCAAAACACGAACATATGTCGCTGTTTTTGGTAGTAAACGTGTGTTGGAAAGCGAAGAAACTGTTAATTGAACTGGAGGATTGGCATTTACAAATTGTGATTAAAAATGGTTGCGTCGTTGCAATCATTTCGACCATGTGGGAAACATTATCAACATGTTGTGGAAGAGCTAAATTCATATTTCTGAGGGGTTTCTTTGCATGTGAAGCAGTAAAGGGTTTTGTGTTCCGCTGAGATATTATTGCTGCTGTGTTATTGTTGTTGTTATTTTTCAAGCGAATATTGTGGCTGTTTTCAAGAAAGTCAAAACTCTCCCCCAATGACGATGATTCAATATACAACACCTCCTCTCCCTACACCCCACACTGCCAGCCGGAATTATAGGTCTTTATACTGTACTTAACACATTCCATGGGTTTTGTTATATATATATGTTGTTTGTTTTGTTAGTGGAGAAGAAAGTTAGGAGGAGGGAGACAGACCACTACTGAATGTCTTTACATTCTAATCTTTACATTGATCACATCTACCTATTCTATGATGGTTCTCTAAGTCATTCCTGTATCTATATCATATATTTATTAATTTAGTACTGTTTATTGTCTTTGATTGTTGTTTTTTTATATATTCTGTCAGTGGTGGGAGGGGAGGGAGTGTGCGATGTGTGATTTCTTTCCAAGTTGCTGTTTTGCTGCATGATGTGCATTTTAGGGGAGACTAAAAAACCTTTTTACGGCTTTACATTCTGAATGCATTTTTTCTTGCTTCTTTTCTATACGATTTCTTTCTTTTTAGGTTAAAAATTTAGTGCAAATAAAAGTTATAAAGAAGAATATTGAATGTGCCAATCATGGTTTTACATAATCAGGGAACAAGCTATTGGGATAAAGCATTCAATGAATTCATAGAAGAATCATCCTTTGGTTGTGTATGCTGAGGAGGTAAATTGTTTTTTTACGATTCAGATTTTAATTGATTCAGGTATCCTGGGCAAAGGCATAATTATACGGTTTCACTCAATAGTTGGAAAATATATAAAAAACATTTTTAGGTTGCATTCTTTCTTATCATGATTCATGAAAGTGAACTGCAAAATGCAACGTGCTTACCCTCTTTCATAGAATATGCAGGTGACGAAAAATATAATCATAGAAAGTTCAAGAATAAGTATCGCTAAGTTGTAAAGATCGAAAACCTGTTAAAAAAAATGTATGGGATCGCCTGTGTACGACCGTTACGGAGATATCGTCGATCAAAGATTCTAATGACGTCACACCCGTCCCCAAAAAGTTTCAGACCCAAAGTTTTCGACACTTCACCGCTAATATCGCACACCCAAGGTGACGTCAGTTATTCCGAATGGTTCTCAAGAAATTAGACCCTGAAAATTGCGTTCTATTTAGGGTGCAATGCAATGTGCCCACTGACGTTACACTACTCCTATAATATTAATCACCATTAAAGTCACAACTCAGTTACGCACGATCTAAAATTTTAATTATACCATTTTTCATACAAACATTTCGTTCCCAGTCCTTTTATTCACACTGACCAAACTAAAAAGTGGATGCACAGTCGCTATTAGTATATAGACTAATATCTAGATTAATTAAAGTCACAACTTTACCAATAATTTACCAATTGCATGTACCATATGTAAAACCATGATTGCGACATTCATTCTTCTCGTCATAATCTTTGTTTATACTAAATTTTGTTATCTAAAAAGAAAGAAATCATTTAGGGCAGAAGCAAGCACCTGATCATCAGAAACAGATTACAGAACATATTATTCTTTTAGATTGTAAAGGCACTGAATAAATAAATATCATGTGCACTGACATTTCTACTACAGAACCAAGATATAAGCACCATGGCATAAAAATCGAGTATTCCTAAACGACATAAGCCAAGCCAGAAACAATAATCAGTAGGCACATCATGCAGCAAAACAATAACTTATACTGAAATCACACATTGTGCACACTCTCCCTCCCCTCTCACTGACAGAATATATAAAACAAACAACAATCAAAAACAACAAACAGTTCTCAATTAATAAATATATGATATAGGTACAGGAATACATATGATCATAGTGAAGATTAAAATGTGAAGACATTCAGTGGTCTTCCTCCTACTACATCCTTCCCCACTAAACAAAACAAACAAAATTATATAATAGCAATAAAATCATAGCTTAAAAAAAAGGAAAGATGAGATAACCCTAGGATGTGTTTAGTACAGTATGAAAACCTATAATTCCAGCTGGCGGTGTGGGGTGTAGGGGTAGAGGGGGTGTTAGATATTCAATCATCATTATGGGGGGGGGGGGGGGGAGAGAGAGCTTTATCTTTCTTGAAAACAGCCACAAAAATTCGCTTGAAATATAACAACAACAACATCAGCAATAATATCTCAGCGTAACACAAAACCATTTACTGATTCACATGCAAAGAAACCCCTCAGAAATAAATAGTTTAGATCTTACAAAACATGTTGATAATGTTGATCATCCCATATGGTCGACATGAAGCCAATCGCAACGGCGCAATCATTTTTAACTAAAACAAATTAATGCCACTTCGTTAACAATCCTTCAATTCAATTCAGTTTCTTCGCTTTCCAGCACACGTTTACTACCAAAAACAACAACATATGTTCTTGTTTCCATTCACTTTTTTATGTATATGCACTTCCACTCGATAATTCCATCTTTACAAAACGATCAATTCCACCAAAGAAAAATAAATGAAAAACCATTAGCTACCATTTGACAACTTCTTCTGTGCAACCATTTAATAACAGTAACATAAATAAGTAAGACGTTCTTCAGTTTCCAATACAGTACATGTTTCTGCTATTATAAACCATACATTTTTTCTTCTACCTGTTAATAATAATAATACAATATCCTTCTTTTCATTTCTTCGTTCGTCTCGCGAATCAATCTTTACGAAAACAAAATCAGATTTGTTTACATTTTAAAAACCCTCGTTTCTTTTCTGCATCATACCACTGGTAGTAAACATACTAATACTTTCTCAACAACAATACTATTCTTCGCTTTTGAAATAAAAACAAACAAAACAAACAACAAAAGCAAAACAAACAACAAAAAACGCTTCTTCTCTCTTCTTTTTCACCAAAGAAAAATGATCGTTGAGAATATTTCAAACAAAAAACCATTGCATTGCATCTTCCTCCGTGGAGACCTTTCACCGGTTCTTTCACGTACAACAAGCAAAAACATAAAAACCCGTAAGATGGAGTTGGACAATTACTAATACGCAAATGAAAATACTGAAAAACGCTTGTCGCAGCATCGTGGTTTTACGTATTGAGGGTAGTAACTCATGGGAAAAACGAACCTGTAAAATGTTTTTACCCGAGATACTATTCTATATACTAATAGCGAGCTGTGCATACCACTTTTATTTTAGAGAGTGATACATTTTGAAAAATTTCACGGTCATTTTCTCATGAGGAGCGCGTAAAAGCACGATGCTGCGGGAAGCGTTTTTTCAGTATTAGTATATTAGTAGTAGCAAATGACGTGTCTTCAGTTTAGTATTATAAAAGGAGTTTGACGTCAGATAGCACATTGCATGGCACCCCCAATGGAACGTAACTTTAGGGGCAAATATCTCGAGAACCAATGGGGATAACTGATGTTTTTGGGTCTGCGATGATTTCGCGAAAGGGTGACGAAAAAAAAATTGGGTCTAAAACTTTTTGGGGACAAGTGTGACGTTATCAATATCTTTGATCTACGATATCTCCGTAACGGCAAGTCATACACAGACGATCGCATACATTTACGACTGTACATTGCATTCCACTTTTATTTTAGAGAGTGATACATTTAGAAATATTTCACGGTCATTTTCTCACGAGGGGCGCGTTAAACCACGATGCTGCGATAAGCGTTTATTCGGTATTTTCATTTGCGTATTAGTAATGGTCCAACTCCATCTTACGGGTTTTTTCATGTCGAAGGCTGTTGAAGAACTATTGTTGTTTGTTTTATATATTCTGTCAGTGGGAGGGGAGGGTGAGTTTGCACAATGTGTGATTTCAGTATAAGTTATTGTTTTGCTGCATGATGTGCCTACTGACTATTGTTTCTGGCTTGGCTTATGTCGTTTAGGAATACTCGATTTTTATGCCATGGTGCTTATATCTTGGTTCTATAGTAGAAATGTCAGTGCACATGATATTTATTTATTCAGTGCTTTTACAATCTAAATGAATATGTTCTCTAATATTTTTCTGTTTCTGATGATCAGGTTCTTGCTTCTGTCCTAAATGATTTCTTTGTTTTTATATAAGAAAATTTAGTATAAATAAAGATTATGACGAGAAGAATGAATGTGCCAATCATGGTTTTACATCATATGGTACATGCAATTGGTAAATCATTTAATGAATTCATGGTGGAAAGACCCTTCGGTTGAATCCTGAGCCGGTATAATTTTTTTATGATTCACATTTGATTCAGGTATCTCGGAAAAAGACATAATTATACGGTTTCACTCAATAGTTGGAAAATACATTAAAAACATTTTTAAGGGTGCATTTTTTCTTATCATGATTTTCACAATGATCACCTCTACCTATTCTATGATGATTCTCTAATGATGATGATTGGAGTTGTGTTACATTTTCACATGTGTCAATCTGCCATGAATTTGAAAGAAGGCTTGTGTATCAATTTTCAAATGACCTTTTACGGAATGTTAGCCCACGTCATTCTACGGAATGTTACCCCACGTCATTCGTGCGCACCATTACCATCACTTAATCCCATTGACCTTCTTTGGAATGTCACCTGATGCCATTCTTTGGAATGTCAGCTGATGATGATGACCTACTATGTTTTTTTACATCATACTCTCTTGATCCTATTGACGTACAACGACGACACGGTACATAAAAACAAATGTAATTATCTGTAACATGATCACATTATTTTTATTCTTTTTTTTATTACTTTGGCTGACATAATTACATTACATAAAAAAACAAAGATACAAAAAACATTCTTGTTATGATGAAATAACGACGTTGTTTTTTTCTTATGTTTCTTATGTTATATAAATTTATATCTACGTTATTTCATCATAATTTATTATATAAATCTAACATTAAATTTAGTACATATCCTTTGATTTTCTATTAAAAAGTGATTCAGATTGTTTTTCTTTCTGTCACGTTTTCGGATGCTGACACATTTTTCAGATTCGTGTTTCTTACACGCGTCACAGTTGTTAGGAATAAAGTAACTGTTGTGTTGAAATTCTTCAAATAAAGGAATTAAACTGTTTTTGTCATCACCAACGTTGGAATTTTTAAAATACTTTTCGAAACAATTATTACAAATCTTCAGCGTGACGTCGAACGTGTTAACGTTTCTATCTCTCCAATAGCATAACCAGTTAAGAAATATTCTTTCGTCTTTTAATTTTTCGATTTCTTCGTTGTTGAATTCCATTCTTCCTCTTCTTCTTTTTCTGTTCGCGAATGACATACAGAATTTTATACTGTCCGTTTAAATACCTTTTTTTCGATTTGGTTTTCACATACTTGCTCATATTGTTGACGTCGATACAATATCTTTTTCTGTGACGCTATTTATTTGTTTACATATGAACAGTGGACTGATGGCGACTGAAAAAAGAGACGATCCACTCGATCCAACAGTGATCTTGTAAGTTTGCAGTTTCCACACGAAGAATTGTTGATACGAGTTGAAACGTGAAGGTGTCAGTTTACATATAACATTAACATTTGCGTCATTTGTACTGTTTTTGACGTTACATATTTCTGACACGTTTTCGTATCGAATGTCTTTTTGTTTTTCGTGATAACAGAAAAAATTATCACGAGCCGGCACGCATTTGCTCACAGTGAAATTTCTACTTTCGTTTCCGTTCAAATTGAATTTCAGAAATATATGGTATTTGTTTCTGCAAAAAACTGTTTCACCATTTCCACCTTTGTTTATGTTGAGACTTCGTGTTTCAACACAATAAAATTGTGAGTAAATTATAACAACTATGACAACAAGTAAGAATTTTGTTGACGACATTATATCTTCTTCTTTTTTGTCTGAATAAAATGAAAAAAAAAATTGTACATGTACGTTCTGTCTTTATATAAAAAAATTTATAAAAATGTTTCTTTTTTTTATTCATCGCTGTCATCAGTATCGCCTGTTGCCTGATGTTAATAATATGAGAAAGTAGTCTGATTTTTTTATCACGTCATACATGGTGGTAATTAGATCGAGCAGTGTCTTTTCAGGCATGTTTGTTTCGATTCCTCGCATCATCCGACATTCTTTGCTGTTGTAGGTCTTTTTGTCGTGTAATTCGTCGATTCTCGTGATTATGTTTTCGTCCAATCCAATATGCTTACCGAATGTCTTCCAAGTGTCCTCGCCATCGTTCCTTATACACGAACATATTTTATTCTTGATTGTGTATTTGACATCTGACACCAGCACACTAGCAGCTTCTTTACGCAGATTTTCAACAGACGAGAGTTGTGACATTATATTTTTTTTCGAAAAAAATGAAATTGTTTACTATTACACTTTATTTAAGAAATTTTGTACGTGAGTATTTATACAATTATAACACACGTCTTCTAAATTTACAGAGGAAGATTGAATTCTTGCTTTCGGAATGTTGTTGCTTACGTACATCTGACATGTCCAACAAAAATATTGTTTAGTTGATAACAACTTTGTTTCTTTTAAAGCATCGCAATTCAGCAGTTCCTCTTGCATACACCGCATGCATACAACGTACGAAGTGGTGTTGTCGACACATTTTACGTAGCCGTCTTTGTTATTTACTTCAACGGTGAATTGTTGTTGTTGTTGCTGTCGACCGATGAATTGATTTAATTTTTCGTCTTCGTCATATGTTCGAATGCAGCAGTCGCGTTCTAATCTTGAAAAGGAACACTCGCGTGTTTTCGGCTTCTGATGTAGTATGTGTTGACACGATAAGATTTGTTGAATGCTCATTTTTAATGCTAATTTTATATCGAATTAATATATAAACACGTCTGACTGGATAGTTTTAAAGAAATAAATGTTTTTTTTCTTGACAGCGTTGACGTTCGACAGACTTTTATAGAAAAAAAATGGCGAGAAATTCAACGACCACTCGTAGATCAAGACTTAGGAGAAAAGCAATTGGTCGAAAAAGAAAAAGACGTGGACAGAAAGGTGGATTCCTCGGTGCTGCAATTGCAGCGGCAATTCCGGTGTTGGGATCGTTATTTAGTAAAATATTTTAAAGAGATGAATTTTTGTATAATTATTTATTTTAAATAAAAAAATGAATTACAAATTTTTTTTTATGAAACCCGTTTTTTTTGCAAAAATAAAAAATTTATATAAAAGTGTCAATTTCCAGTACTTCCGAAACCACCAATCCCTCGAGGCCGAAGATCTCCCACAATCACAGCAAAATCTTTCATCACTTTTCGAGACAAACGCCGTCAACGAGTTGATCATTTCCACTTTCATTCCCGTAGAAACTAGAGTACATTCACCAGGTGACAAGACGACCTCATCTGCCGCATATAAAAAAATAACGATTTTCATTGTGATTGTCTCTCACAGGAAATTTGGCTTTTTTATGACATTTAACGAAAGTAGCCATTTTTTTTGTTCTTTTCTCTTATCGTCTTTGTTTCGCTTCTTGAGAAAAAATCGCTTGTTGATGATGAAAATCGTTATTTGCGACTTATTTATATGAGTTTTGCTGATGAAAATAAATTAAAGTAAATATTAGTTGAAATAACAATCAATATTGAAAAAATTAACACGAAAAGACTCGCTTTTAATTTGTTTTTGTCTATCGAAATATTGAATTGCTTTCTTTGACTTTTGGTTCCAAAGATAACAGAAAAGAATAAGCTGGTATGTGATACAACATAAACTATTGTGAAAGCAAATATTGACACGTGAGTTGAATAATTCTGACATTGGTTACATTTGTGTTTGACACGATAATTATTAAATTCTTCATTAATATTATTTAATATCGATGTCTTCGGGTTTTTTTTCGTCATCACTGCTGTCGTTGGAACTGTATTCTTCGTCGCTGGTGCTTTCACTATCACTCCTTTCGAAATCTCCGTCGATGTCGAATTCTTCAACGAATTCTCGCATCGTTTTCGTGTTCTTGTCCAGATAGCGTTTCGTTCTGGATGCATCGTTTTCAGCATGGATTTTGCTCTTATTAGCAGTTCCGTTCGTTTCGAATATCTCGTTCAATATTCTCTCGATTGTGTTGTGTGTGAGTTTTTTATCTGTTTTGTACGCCGCTGTAAGTTTCGGCAAGAACAAGTTGTAGAAGAAATATAGTTGATACGGTCCACAATAACTGTTGTCTATATTCTGCAAAAGGTTTTTCACCGTGTACAGATTAATGTTTTTGCTTTTCTCGTCGTCGTCGTCGTCGTCGTAATATTTTTTATCACTACCACCTTCTTTTTTGAATTTCTTTTTTTTTCGTTGATTTCTTTTGGTCGCGAACGCCAGTAGGAATGTCAAGAGGCCGTTTGCAGTGTCGCTCATCTTGTTGTTCTTAAATTGTTTGTTTTTTATGTTAGCTTTCATCCATGTTTCCGGTGTAAACGTTATCTTTCTAATTGATATTTTCTTGAGTTTCGACACTTTCCCAACGCTCCTTTGCAAATCAGGCGTATTTTGTAGATACTTGTCCACTTCTGCAGCGTCGATTCTCTCCATAAAATTTAGCCAACCCACGTCTCCGAACGAATCGAACAAGAAAAGCGACCCGTTTGTGTCGTCGTCGTCGTCGTCATCGTCGTCGGGTAACGTCATTATGCTGAACCAGTGCGTACCCGGACTGTCTCTTCTGTCTGTATTCACAATGCAAAACGGCATGTTGTTGTTTTGGAAACTGTGAAGTTTGTTCATCACTTTATCGAACGAATCCAACTCGTCGATCGCGTACGTGTCGACAAAATTGAATCTCATCTGTTCGCTGCCGTGCTCGTTGATGAACTTTTTAATTTCTGTATCGCTCATTCCCCCGCCGACATTCGCCATGATGCGATGAAATGTTTTTTTTTTTTTTTTTACTGTTGAGCCGATCTAGCTCTTCTTCTTTCAGCATAATTTGCTTTTGAATCAGTATATATATTTTTGGCGTTTTTTAAGACGGCGCTACCGAGTGATTTGGCAATGTCTCCGAACGGAATCTTCTTTAAAAGCGATCCAAGACCTCGTCCTCGTTGTCCTCGACGACTGCGACCTTTGGGTCTTCTTGTTCGTCTTTTTCTTCTTCTTTTATATTTTCCACCAAATAAAGCTGGTTTGTAATTTGAGAATGTTGTGCTGACCATTTTGTTTTGTTATTTATTTTTTCTTTTCACTATCAATCTATTTTTGAACGCACAGAGTAATTTATACTTTTTTTTTGTTTTTTTTTCTTTTATTGCGTCGACATACTCAAATTGGTTTTTACAGTCATCGTGGTGCCGTCTTTGATGTACTTTAGGTACATGCCGGTAAAGCTTATTCCGTAAACTATTAACGAGTATTCCTTTGCCGCTACCGCAGATAACTCTAAATTCAGATGCAATTGATCGTGACGTCTGGTTATCTGCTCTAATAGTCCCGTAGCTCCACGGCTTGCTCTTAAGTCAACGAGTATAGGGTATCCGCGATTTTTGAAATCATCGTACGTGGGTTGTCTACTGATTAGATCACTTTCTATTTGTTGATTCGCTGGTACGCTACTGCACCCGTCGAGGTAGTAAGCAACGTAGTTATTGTACAGAATTCGCCTGTCGTCGTCATTCTGACAGTTGAAACGATAGTCACCGTCGTTGAAGTTACCCGTGTTGAACAGATCGACGGTTTTTATCAGTCGATTTGCCTGCTCGTTTCCGTACGAATCGAACGGTGACAAGTGTTGAACACTGTTTCTCGACCTTAGTGAAATGTAGAGCCAGTCCATTTGCAAGTTGTTTCCTACAAACGAAATCGTTTCGTTCATGGATCCTTTCAACATTTCTTTTATTCGAGGTACGTACATGGGAAGTACTCCGTAGCTGTATCCTCGTTCGGTTGCGGATAACGAATTTGACAAAGTCTGGTACATGGGTGACATTATAAACTCGTCGTAAGTGATGAACGGAACGTTCGAGTACTCGAATTTTCCGACAACGTTGTAAATGTTCGCGTCGACCGTTTCTTTGTCGGTTCGTTCGAACAACTTGTTCATGTTGTTCTCGAGTTGAAGTACGATTTTGATGCTGTTGCCGTACATGTCGTCGATTTGAAAGAAATCGCACAGATCTGCTAAATTGAATTCGTACACGGTGGCGACTTTCCACTGATTGTGATACAATTTTGTCCTTTCTACGATGGACTCGTTCGTTCGCTTTGTGTCGTCAGTATTCTTATTCGGGCGTCTATCGAATTCCGATTCCCTGCTATCGTAATAATGGTAAGCTGCTTTGTAGTGCTTGAGAGCTCGTGACGGTATTCTCTTCAGTTTTTCTGTCATGAACTCGTCTGCAGTGAGTTGACTGGAACTTGTGATCGAGTACCCTGTTTCGGGCATCTCCACTTGAACGTCTTCTATTAACTTGCTGATCCAGTGGTTCGCCAGCGATGTAGTACCACTTAACGGTGTTCCGTCGGCGTTTTGAAAAACTAACGGTAAATGCACGCGCACGTTGCTCGGATTGAAACACGTTCCTCGCGCAATGGTCAGCCTGAACGTGATGTTCGTTTTGGCCGTGTAGTCAGGCGCAGCAAATACTTTGTGATGTGTTGTACCGCTAATTATTTGCTGTCTTTCTGGTTTTCCATAACCAGGAAAATCATTGTTGACAACTCTTCGTTCGACTGTGCCCTTGTGAAACAAGTTGTTTACAGCTTCTAACGTTTGTTTCAATCCGCTCTTTCCGTCTGTCGTTGAAATTCCTGTGGTACCTGCACTTTGTCCGTTTGCATCGGGTAACGCGGGTGGATTAATGATTTTGGTCATAACGATTTTTTTTTTTGATGTTGTGACCGAAGAAATAACAAATTAAGAATGATGTATTTTTTTTTTCATATCTTTATATTTCATTAGTTATTTATATAATTTATTTAAAAAAAATTGACAATTTTATTATTATTATCGTTTAAAATATGTGTTTACTGTCTTCATATTCTGTCGTTCATTATCGTTATTGTTCTCGTTATCTGAGGAAGCCGCTGAAGACGACGCGGACGACGATGACGATGACGACGACACGCGTTCGTGTTTTCTCTTTCTTTTTTTCTTGGGGACTTTCGTTGATGATGATGATGATGATGATGATTTTGATGGAACTTTTTTAGTTTTTCTTTTTTTATATCTTCCGTGTTGTTGTTGTTGTTGTTGTTGTTGTTGCTGAACTTGTTGATGATGACGTGGCTGCATTGCAGTCAAGTCGTTAATGAAGTTTCCACTATTGCTCATCTTTTGTTTTAAAGATTCGTCGACGCGATCGGTCAGTTTCTTTTTTAAACCGTTCAGTTGTTCACTCATCGATTGCACTTGAGTTTTGTACGCGTTGGAAAGTTTGTTGAATTTTTCAGCGTGAACATCGCGATCTTGACTTACAGCGGTAAGTTGTTTCCTCAAGTCTGTCACGGTGAGGTTATTGTTACGATGATAATCGACAATTATTCTGTTCACGTTGTGAGATATTTGTTCGTCACCACGACCGGCGTTCTGATTCTTCCAATTTCTCCTTCCACCTCTCCGCCTTATGGATTGACCGTACATGATTAATACGCTGTTCTCCTTATCCTTTTAATCCCAACTCTTGTCGGACGAGAGTTAGTGTTTTTCACTAATCGATCGAGTTTGAAAACGAATACGCAAAAGTTCTGCCTCTGATTGTAGAATTCAAGGGGATTGTTGTTCACATCCACCAACGACAACTTGAACGTTTTCAAGTCTTGTTGTTGAGATACTCGAGTGCGATATGCACGCTCCGTGAATAGATCTTCGTCTGAGGAGAATGTGAATGTATGTTGGTCGTTTATCTTTCTAGCAGTCTCCCAGTTGTGTAGATTTGATAGATTTACGATTCCGATCGTGTTTTTATACTCTCCATTGTTAGTGTTAGGATTCATCAGCGTCTTCATGGCGTTCGTCACGCCGTTCGTCTGAAGGAATATCGTGCTCAGTCCACTGTTATCTTTGGCTTTCGGCGATCGCACGAACGTTGGCACTAACATCTGTTCAATCGAGAAAAGGTATCCTGTTGTGTTCGTCTTGTATTTGTTGAAGAAGTCTGTTGTTTCGTTACTGCTCAAGTCGATGTTGAATTCGGCCGTTTTGGATTCAATCTTGGCGTTGACGATGATCGACATCGTGTCGTCAACGTGTTCTTTACTCGAGTTCATTATCTGTATTCTACCGATTTCCAACACTGTGTCTTTAACGTTTCTAATTGTTTTGGTCTTTTTATCGAGAACAGTTACAGGTTCACCGTTCAGCTTCATCAACGCGAAGTCGAATGACGAAACGTTTACTGTTTTTTCCACCTTCTTCTTCATCACCAAGCCTTGATAAGTGACATCGGCAAGGTCAACGAATTGCGCGTCGTCTACGAGTTTCACGCGATCACTAGTGATTGAACTGGGAAACGAGAACACAGAGTGAATGTTCGTGAACATCGTCGTTCTCTGTTCGTTATTGACGAACAGCGATGGTCGAATGAAGTTCTGGTATAACACTCTGTTCTTTCCAGGATAGAACGGTTTTAGTTTTTCGTTTATTTTCATCGACGAGAACATCAATTCTTTTGCGTTGGCTGACAGTGTTATTTTTCGTCCCTTCTTTGAATTAAATCTGACACCCTTCCACTGATCCTTGTTGTTCAACAGACCAATCGTCGTCTCTAATTTCATATCGCAATCGTACCACATGTCTTCGGTGACGAATGTTGATAGTTCTTTAAGTGATAATTGATTTGTAAACTGTGTAGATGCAAAATCGAACGGTAAATACTTCATAGTAAAAAAACCATCAAAAAGTGATTTTCCAGCCAATGTGGAAATGTCGAAGACGTTTTTGTTTGCTGAAGACGATTTCGTTATACTAATCCTCACCATGTGGGTCACCGAATCAGGAAATCCGTTGGACTTTATCGCTCGCACTAAACTCTGGAAGTCATCTTGAGACTGAGATCTATACGCGTTAAAGGCGATTTGAACGATGGTCATTTTATCGCTGGAAACCATTCTTCGTTTTTCCATCTCTTTGTAGAATCCGGATCCTTTCATGAGTGCAAACCTTTCTAGCGTGACGAATATATCACCGCTTCGAACGATCGTTACTTCCTTTTTGACGTTGTTAATATGGATAACGTGGTTAGTAGTGTTCGATAGACTCGATTTATCGTTCCTGCCGAACGGGTGGAAGGGAAAATTATCTTTTTTGGAAATGCTGAAATTGTAAAAGTCGATTTCCGTTCGGAAATCGCTTATCCTCTTGTCGGTGACGTTTTTACAGTTTTCGTACGTCATCGCGTAGTCGTTGTAAACGCTTTTCGTGTTTGCTAGCGAATGGCTGGTGAAGATGTTCCACTGCCAGGTGACGTTGTACCTAATCGACGCAAGAAGTTTCGATGGAATTTCAATTTTCAAGCTGTTATCTTCCGTAATTTTTGGCGAAATTTTTTCGTTCGATATTAACCCTGTCTCTTCGACGAGCGATAAGTTCTCTTCGTTGAATATCCTCCATCCGTCTAACACGCTCACGTCTTTCACCCATTTTTTATCTCCGTCATTCAGGTGATGTGGTTTCGTTATGAAGCTTTTTTTCAACGGGAGTTGAAACATTACCGATCGACCGAACCTCTTCGAAGAGACCATTTGATTATTGATAATAGGTTGTTTAAGTCTGGTCGCGTAAAATTTTATACTGTGATAGAACATCATTCCGAATAATGGTGTCGCGGGACTTGTCTCCTTGATTTCATAATCATATGTAGGCAGGTTACTTATGGATGCGGAATAATCTATCAGCCACTGAGGATAGTCCAGACTGCTCATACTGCTGTCGAACGGATAGAGCATCTTCAGCAGGCTGTAGTTTTCACCCTCCTGCAGGTCGGGAAACGGCACCTGTCTGTTCGTATGAGTGATGTTCACGCTGATGTTTCCACGATCGTTTACGATCGCGATGGCTGCGCACACGAGCATCTTCGGCACGAAGACGTTCCCGTCGATCATTGTCATCTTCTTTTGATTATTCTGTTGTTGTTTTTTCTCAGATCTTGTAAACGTCCTTCCTGCTCAACCTGTCTTTGAATTTTTCGCCGTCACCGTTTTTTACGTAATAGTAATGGTAATCAACTCTTCCTCCGCTTCTGCCGTCTTCTTCTTTTTCTTTTCGAGCAAATTGCTTCTTTTTATAGACGATAAACGTGCGGCTTTCATCATATGTAGGTCTGTTCTGCGACGTGTGTTTGGCAAATTGCCCTGGCGCGTCTTTCTTCTTGAATCTGTACTTGGCCACTAATACCTTGTCGCCAACATTAATAGGTGGTAATCGTTTCATCGTTCTCGCATCACTACGTTTCCATTGTTTTCTTAACGTTGCGTGTCGTTGTTGCGTCGCCTGTATCCTACTTGCGTTAACGACGATTCTGTTTGCTTCTGCTACGCTCAGTTCACCTTCTTTCCCCGACTTTTCTTCTTCCTTGTTCTTTTTGTTTTGTTTGACCAACGTGGAAAAGAGCATACTGTGCGGTGATTGACCTCTATATTTTGTGCTTTCCGTTGTGTTCATGTTGTTGGCGATATTTGTGAACACCTTGTTACTCACGTCTCGTCGCAGCAGTCGTTTCGCAGCGGTGAGTCGTTCCTTCAACGCTCTCACTTTTTGTTCTGCGGCGAACGCGTGTCCCTCGTTCTTTCTGCTGCTGTACATCTGCACCGAATGCTCCTCGTTCAGTCTGACGATTTCGGTCTGTTCGAACTCCCTGTCTACCTGTATCCATGTCCACAAATGGTCGTCGTCGTCGTCGTCGTCGTCCATAATTATGTTCTGTTTGTCTACGTTGTCTTTAGGAAGTCGACGTCTTAGCACGTCAAGTTCGCGTGTGTAAAACTCTTCTACTTTTCGTTTCAACGCACTCTTCTTTCGCATGGGATACAACCACACGTACGAAGAGAACAAGTCGACCACGACGAAGACGTATCGAGCCGTCGGATGACCGACGTATCTTACGTCTGCAACGTCGGCTTGCAATCGTTGTAGCGGACCTGACAGAGAATACAGTGTCGTCGTGTCGTAGTCGTTCAGTTTAGGTGATCGTTTTAACACGTGATCTCCAGCTACATTCCGCGATTGGTTTTTGTTCTTGTCGGTGATTCTTTCGTTTCGGACTTTTTCAATCGCCGAATCCAAAACTCTCACGTCACTTCCATGTTTTTTCAGAAATTGTGCGACGAACGCGTGCAGCGTCTTGTCTTTTTCGTACGCCGACGTTCTCAATCGTCTCAACACTGTTTTAGTAGTTACTTTTGGCTGCAAATACGTCACACTGTGAGCATCCCCTGTTGACATCGAATCGAACAGGTTCGCGATGCGTTTTGCGTCAGATGATGATTCGGTCATTTTAGTTCTCAAATCGTACTAATTTTTTCTTTTTAATACTACAATCTGATTATTAACTTTTTTTTTTTATTTCATTCTTTTAAAACGGTCCGCCTTCGTCCCTCATTTCTTTCATCATTCGTCTCATCTTCATCTGAATCTCGTGATACAGTTCTGTTTCTCCGTCTGACAGTCCCCCTTTAGTTGCAGACAACGTGTTGAGTTCAACCAGTCTGTTCATCAATATTGTGTATTCAGCCAGTTTGCTTGCACTGTTGACGTTGTTGGCAAATATTGGTAAATCGTTTGACGCTAGAGTGTAGAACTGTCTGATGAGAGCAACGTCCCACTGTGAACCCGACTGTTCGTTTCGCACTCTCATGAAGTGCTCAATTAACCAATCTAGTCCTGAGACATCGTTAGTTTTCCGTCGAATTTCAACTAGTTTGTCTAACACTTCTGAAATTTCCATTGTAGATACTCTACTTTGACCTTGCAACACGTCAGTGTGTTCTTGACCGGGAATCGTTCCGTTGATTTTAACGACCTCATAATCGAATTCGTCATTGCCGTAAAGCGCGTCTTCTTCTTTAATTTCCTCTTCTTCTTCTTCATCTTTAATATGAATAATGTCATAATTAACACCTTCATCTTTAATATTAATGACTTTGTGACCGTCGGATGAAATCGTTACTGCTTTTGCTTCGTTTAGTTGTCGTTCGAGTGATTGAACATCTTTTAAAATGTCACGTCCTCCGTGTTCGATATTTTCTAATCTAACACCGTTGTATCCGTCAGCAATAAAAGGGGTATTTTTCTGTTCAGGATTGGCGATTGCTAACGACGACGATTTTGAATCGATGTCGATTTCGTGTACGTTAATTTCACGTGTTACTCTATTTGGGACGAGACGCTTGTTGACGGTACCGTCTTCTATTTTAGGTTCAGTCAACTCTGTTACGATCGCGTTGGAATAGAAAGGGTTTATGTTACGTTGATCCGATGGAATGGAGAATTTACGATCATCAATGTCGGTGATATCTTCGCTCATTTCTTGATCGAAAATTCTTACTGCGTTTCCGTCGCCACCACCACCATCATCAGGTCTCCAATCTCCGTAGCTGGATTGCTTAATTTCCGTTATTCTGTCCTCCCTTTTGGTTTTAAAATAATGGATAGATACCTCTTGAGAAACGAGCGCGTTGATCGCGACCTGTTCTTCCTCTCGTTTTATTTTCATCATCAACATCGCCTGATTAGCTTGCTGAAGTGCTAAGTTCATCCTCTGAAGTTCTTCCGAAAGTAATGTTACTCTTGATTCGCCGTCGTTGGCTCGCGTCTTGTAATAGTCTATCGTATTTTCAGCTTTTTCAATAATTTCCTGTAGTTGATACATGTCGTTGACATACGTCGATCGGTCTGACTCGCTCTGATTTTTCATTTCGGTAAGTATGTTACTAGCGTTCTCCAGTTGTCTGTGCAATTCACTTTTTTCATCGTTCGATGCGTGAAGTCTCTCTTCAGCTACTTTAATCACCTCGTCTTTCTCGAATGATGTTTTCCAATCTCCGCTTTTGCGTCACGTAATTGTCTTTATTTATTTATTTATTTTTTATTTTACATTAAATTGGCTTCAATTTATACAAATTGTTCTTCCGCCTAAACTAAAAAAATTAAAATTAAAATTCATAATGAATAAAATATATCTATTAAAATAATTGTGTTAAAATATTAATAGTAGTAAAATGCAGTTATGATAAAAAAAATCCAAAAAAAAAAAAAAAAAAAAAAAAAAAAAGAACTAGAGAATCGAGCTCGAGAGGTGCGAAACATAGCATTGCAAAATAGAAAGTAAGAGGTAGTTCAAAACTAGAATTGAGAATAGACTAAGGTAAAAAAATAAACATCAGAGTGACAGGGCCCGGGCTAAGGCCTTATCAAAATAAAAGTTTTTGGCTTCTGAAGAAAATTTTTCTAAAGTCTTTAAAGATTTAATTTTTCTGGTAGATCATCATACCAACGGGCTTGACTTTGGAATGATCCATCACCAACAACTTTAACCAATGGCTCTTTGGAAGTAGAACGCAGCGTCTTATTTGGATCAAAGAATTCAACATTAAGGTAACTGGGATGGTTTTTATCTTGACGCGATTTGTGGACAATTTTCGCGGTATTAAATTCCATATACTCTTTGACAGGTAGCCATTTTAATTTAATTACGTCATTCAAGTTAGCATAACGAGATATAACATATCCAGCTGCTATATTTTGGATCTTTTGTAGTCGTTGTATTTGATATTTTGGAATTTGAGCAAAAACGACATTGCTGTAGTTAAGCTTGGATAGTATCATTGTTTCAGCCAAGGTTTTTCGAACATGAAACGGGGTAAAGCGACTGAATTTACGGAGAGCACGCAGTGTTCCTTGAGAAGACTTGATGATAGCATTGATATGAGTTGACCATGATAAATTTTGATCAAGGTGAATTCCAAGCAATTTAACATCTGATTTGTGCTCAATCGATTTTCCGGAACATCGGAAAAGTTGACTTTGATTTTTCGGAAAGTTTCTTAGACGTTGCGAATGGAATATAATGAGCTGTAATTTGTCGTTGTTAAATAGAAGATTATTATCCTTTGACCACGACTGAAGATTCTCGACGTCCTTTTCCATCTCTTTAATGGTTAGCTGCAGATCTTTGACTCTGCAGTGTCGGTAGAGGGAGGTGTCATCTGCGTATTGTATACTTGATGATATCACTTGATCTGAAAGTTCAACAACGTAGAGATTAAATAGCACAGGGCCTAATATGCTACCCTGCGGAACTCCGAAGCACATGGGTTTCGTGGAAGAGGTTTTGTCTTCAACTTGTACATACTGTTTCCTATCTTTCAAATAGCTCGACAAAATTTGAAGAGAATCGTAGGAAAAGTTCATATCTCTTAGCTTCAATAGTAGATTCTGGTGGTCTATGGTGTCAAAAGCTTTTGAGTAATCGATCATTATAGCTAGGGTGACTTCACTTTTGTTCATCGCTTTTTTGATGTCATCTCGAATTTTGATGAGTAAGGTAGCGGTGGAATGGCCTTTACGAAAGCCTGATTGTGTTTGATGATAGAGTGCTTTGTCCTCGATGAATTTACAAAGCTGAACCAAGATGACTCTTTCAAAAACTTTCGATAGTACCGGCAGCACCGATATCGGTCGGTAGTCCTTGATTTTTATTGGTGAATCTATTTTTGGTATAGGGCATACGCGAGCAACCTTCCATTGTCGAGGAAAGGTTTTCTTGTCAATGCAATTATTGATTATATGCACAAGTGGTGATGTGATGGACTCTGAAATTGGTTTTATGAAGCGTATGGAGATGCTATCAGATCCACAAGAACAGTCATTTTTCAAATTCTTTAGAATCTGATGTACCTCATCATAAGATGTGTGCAAAATTTTGAAAGAAGTTTCGTCATTTACTGTGTCGATGTCGTCTGGTAAAGTTGATTCTACGTTAGGTTTACCGGTAAGTTCGAAGCTAGCTTGCTGTAGTAGTCGTTCATTTCGGAGGGGTGGTGGTTAATACGAGACTTTTGATTGTTCAAAACTCGATGGATGGTGCCCCAAACAGCTTTGGGGTCTTTTGATGAAAGAGATTTTTTGAAAAAGTTATTTTTGATTTCTTTCAATTTCTTTTTGTAGTTGCATAGCTTTTCTTTGTACGACGCTTTGTTTTTTGGGTTTAAGCGAGCTTGTTGACGAGACTGCTCAAGTTGGGCTCGACATATTTCGATAGCTGGATCCCTCATCCAAGGTGCAACTGGGCGAGTCAGTTTCACACGTTTTAATGGAGCATGGTTTTCGATACATTCAAGAATCAGATGGTTGAGAATGTCTATTTGATTTTCAGGATCGTCGAAAGCATAAACGAGGTTGAATGGTAAATGAGATATTTCATTAATGTAAGAATTCATATCGAGATTCTTATCGTCACGAATGAACTTATAACGAGGTTCAAAACGCTCTTTTTTTATGCTCAGCAGGATATAAGGGGTATCATGGTCACTTATTTCGTCGGTTGGGAGGACGTCGCTGTGACTAACTTTGTTTGGAATGTTGGTGATTATATGATCGATGAGGGTTTTACTTTTCCTTGTAGGTTTTGTGACATGTTGGTAAAGGTTGTATGAGGTGAGTATATCTTTGTAACGTATTGTCGATTCCTTATCTTGACCGAGAAGATCTATATTTGTATCACCGGTAAGAATGATAATACCGTTCCATTTGGTACAAATTTCAGCAATGGTTGTTTCAAACACATCCAGCCATTTTAGTTTTTCCTTTTCATCGAAGTTTGGTTGGTACACGGTAGCAAGAAGGTAAGGAGTGTTTTTGTTTCTGCCTCTGAATTCAACAGCCAAAATTTCCAAGGAAGAGTTTTTTATTAAGTCCTCACGAGGTTAAAAATGAAGATGATCTTTTGCATAAATACCGACTCCACCTCCACGAGTTTTTCGGTGCTTGAAGGCAGGTTTATAACCGGCGATTTTAACGTACTCCTCTTGTTCTTTGTTGTCTTGCAGCCAAGTTTCGCTAAGGGTTATAATATCGAATTTAAGAAGGTTCAACATAGCGGAAAATTCAGTAAATGTTGATAGAAGCGATTGTGTATTGATGTGTGCGATAGAAGTCAAATTACGGTTTTCGTTTAGTAAATTTCGGTGAGTGTTTTCAATAAGATTATTGTCAGGTATGCTTTCATTAAAAGCATTGTTGTCTAAATTGGAAATATCTCTGATGTTATGAAACGGTAGAACTGTGTGCAAACAAGATTCGCACGTCCAATGGCTAGGCAATCTCGAATTCCCGACATGATGAACGAGATTTGTACATTTTACGTGGCTCACATTTAAACAGCTGTCACAAATTAAACGTTTTTGGTTTTTTCTGACAGTTTTTGAACAAGTATTACATTTCGGTGCAGAAAAACCAGGTCCTGGATTTGTTTCTATATCTCCTGATATAATCAATTGATATGTTGCTGTTGAATTTGCATAATATACGGTTCTTGAGTTTGTTCTTTTTATTTTTCGTTGATTTGGGAATTTCTTTGTTGCGGATTTTGAATCAATTGGTCCCTCAGCGCAGCATGTCATTAAAGTTCCTAATATCATCAATACAAATGGGAAATAAACAAACCAACGTTGAAACATATTTGACGAGGTACGGTTTTTACATGCAAGTATAGTAGAAGTGATAGATTTCACGAAAACCAATATTATGAAATAAAAAATTGTATGTTTGAAAGTCTGTGTTCAAATTTTGTCTATCAAGATCAAATAACATTTCTTCACTGGTTCTCTCCATTTTTGCAAGTTCGTCTTTAAAATGACGGATTTCTTCATTTAACTTCTGTTTTTTCGTTGGAGAAATTTCGTTCCGCTTCTTTTCGTTCTTCGTCTTTCGATGCTTCTTTTTTTACGCGGAGTTCGTTCAATTTAGTTCACCGCTTTTGTTCAGTTGTTCGATGAAACTGTCGAATTGCTTTTGACGTGTGCTACTCGCGTGTGTATTCGCTTCCTCTCTCTCCTTAGTTGAACTTCGAATTCTTGTTTCATGTGTCGTTTGCGTTCGATGAAATTCTGTTCCGTCTGCA